>CM035131.1:126302357-126902357 GCA_020205605.1 Panax ginseng | reverse complement strand
GTTAGGCTCGCCTTAGTGGGTGTAGATCCATCTCGTAGATACTCCTTGATGCTTTGATACCAAGGACTGTAGGGCTTTTTGCAGAGCAAACGTGATGTTTAGCATGTTTTCCTTTTCAGGTATGTAAACCCAGGAGGCCAACGTTGCTAATGCATCTGCAAAATAATTCCTATTACGAAGAATGTGTAGAAAGGAGACTTCTTCGAACTCCAAAGCCATCTGTAAAACTTGTCGATGGTAAGGCAGCAAATGTAATTCTTTGGTTTGATAGATTCCTGTGGATTGCTTGATTACCAATCGGAATCCCCAAAGATGCTTAACCGCTCGATGCCCATTGAACGGGAAAGTTTTAGCCCCATGATACAGCCTTCATACTCAGCTGTGTTGTTGGTGCTGACAAACTGCAATTTGACGACGACGGGATACTGCTCCCCCATACCGGATATTAAAATTGCTCCAGCTCAAGAGCCTTCTGTGTTAACAGCTCCATCAAAATACATTCTCCACGTACGGGATGTATCGTACTGATGTTGTCGCTGAACTGTCATTACTCCTTCGTCGGAAAGTATGTTTCTAAGGGTTTGTAATCCTCGCAAAGTGGTGGCCCAACCCGATCTGCAATTCCTTGACCTTTGACAGACTTTTGAATCACACAGACGATGTCAAATTGCTGTAGGATCAACTGCCATCTGGACAGTCGATAATTCAGTATGGGCTTACTGAACACATACTTAAGAGGATCCATTTAAGATATGAGATGGGTTGTGTAACCATGGAGGTAATGCTATAACCTCATGGAAGCCCATGCTAAAGCACAACAAGTCTTTTCAATTATAGTGTACTTGTGTTCATTGATGCTGAATCTTTTGCTGAGGTAATAGATAGCTCGTTATTGACCTCTATTGTCTTTCTGCCCCAGCATGCAACCCATGGCATTGTCATTTATGGACAGATACATAAACAGGGGAACATCCTCCCTGGGAGGTACCAAAACAGGAGTGTTAATCAGTTGATCTTTGATTGTGAGGAAGGCTTTTTGACACTCATCGTTCCATTTCATGGAGGAGTTCTTCCTTAATAGCTTGAAGATTGGCTCACAGGTTGCTGTGATTTGAGAAATGAATCTGCTAATGAAGTTGATTCTTCCCAAAAATCGAGATTTCCTTCTCTCATCTCGAGGAATAGGCATTTCCTTGATGGCCTAGATTTTTGTAGGATCCAGTTCAATCCCTTTGTGGCTGACTAGGAAACCTAGCAACTTGCCTGACTTAACACCAAATGCGCACTTGGCGGGATTCAACTTCAAGTTGTACTTACGCAACCTGTTGAAAAGCTTTTTAAGATGGTCTAAATGGTCATCCTCCTTCTGGGATTTGACAATGATGTCATCCACATAGATCTCTATCTCTTTGTGCATTAAATCATGGAAAAGAGCCATCATAGCTCGCAGATAAGTTGCCTCGGCGTTGATGAGGCTAAATGACAACCGTCTGTAGCAAAAGGTTCCCCAAGGTGTGATGAAAGTAATTTTCTCACGATCTTCCTCAGCGACCATAATTTGATGGTACCCCGCAAAGTAATCAGCAAAGGAGTACATGCTATATTGAGCAGTATTGTCAATAAGAATCCTGGTAATCCACGCAAACTCGCACCTTTCCCCCTGGTTTAGGCACGGGAACAATGTTGGATATCCACTACGGATATGTAGACACCATGATGATGTCAGCTTGAAATTGTTTCACAATTTCCTCTTTAACTTTTAAACTCCACTAAGGTTTCAATCGCCGGAGCTTTTGCCTAACTGGCTTGAATCCTTCTTTGATGGGAAGGCGGTGAAGAACAATGTTAGTGGACAAATCCACCATGTCTTCATGAGACCATGCAAACACATGCTGGAATTGGGTTAATAGTGCAACCATGGCATTTTCGTTGATTTGTGGTAAGGTCTGAACCAATCTGGATTAGCTTAGGGTTGTCTATGGTTCTGAGATTGAAAGGAGTGGTTTAATCAAGATTGGGTTTGGGTTTATCTGCGACCCATTCCTTAATCTCCTGAGGTGTCTCAATGTCCTCTTGGATGTCCATCAAGTCTGAGTCCAACTTTGCATCAAAGTTACAGCCCTTGTGGAGAGAAGGCATGTCATCAGCAAGGACAGGCACACCTAAATTCAGAGTCCTGAAACAAAAGATGCTTTCACTTAATATATTCAACTGTTCGATCATACAAAAGTGTTAGCATGTACTTGATAAAATAACTGCTAGTGCTGTAAAGGAAAGCAAGCAATTAAAGTTATCTATAGGGCAGAGGGATTTTCTGCCCATTTTAGGCTCGTCGACTAATGAATGGAGTGTTGCTCCAATTGTCGAGGGAAAAGTCCTGATGGACTGCAGTGATGGAAGGATCGTCATTGTCCTCCTTCTACCGAATGATAACCATGACATCTGGGCAATCATCATCTGGGGTGTATCTATTTGTATGTTCATCATGAACAAAGACGTGAATGCCTGCCATCATTAAGGCAAGGTCATGTTTACGTTTCTGTTCCCTTTCTTCCACTTCGGGATCAGGAATCAGCACCTCTTTTGTTTTGATTGGCACTAGTTTTGGAAATAGCATAGCTACAACATGGGCTGGAACCTTTACTGGAGATTGCATTAACTCATGAGGTAAAGGTATAGAAAATCATCGTGCGATGGAAGCTTAAGGAACCTGTTTATGCTTTTGAGGATTCCTATAACTGGAACTGGCAGAATAGCCTAGTCCGGCTATTCCAATTTATTTCGACATTTGAATAGGGTGCTTAATACCTCGCTTATCTTTACCAAACCCTTGTCCAAAGTTGATGACCCAAGAACATCATTTCTTGAGTGGTAAGACATAACCTTGGCGTAAATCTTGGCACGGAAGTGGCACTCCAATAGAATGGTATTGCGTGTTACTCACTTCCAAAGTATGGAAACTGGCCAGTTCAACTTCTGAATTGATGCTGATAATTGGTAGAGTTCCTTGTTCAGGACAATTTGGCTAAGCGTTGACAGTGACTAGACTGTTGTTGATAATGTATTTGAGTTGTTGATGTAGCATGGAGGGAACAGCTCCAGCCATGTGTATCCATGGTCTCCCCAATAGCAGGTTGTATCCTGAGTCGATCTTAAGGAAGTGGAAGGATACATTGGATGTATTAGGACCAATCTCAATTGGCAATTCAATCTTTCCAACGGAATTTTGTCGGGATCCATCAAAAGCTCTGATGACCGTATGGCTTCTTTGGATCCGCTTGAGATTAATATTCATCTTTACCAATGTGGCATAAAGACAGATATTTAGAGATGAGCCTCCATCTATCAATACTCCTGCTAGCATGTACCCGGAAGACAAAATTGCAATATGCAAAGGCTTGCAATGACCGGTCCCTTCGGGAGGTATGTCATCATCAGTGAAGGATATCACATTATTGTTGAAAATGTGATCAACCAAATGTTGAAATTTTTCCACATCCACCGATTTTTTGGCAAAATAGGCTTCTTCTAAAACCTTCAGCAAGATCTTCCGATGATCCTCGGAAGAGAAAACCAAGTCCAGTATTGAAATCTGGTGTGGAGATTCTCGCAAGCTTAAAACCACTTTGGCTTCATTGTGGCCCATAGTGTGGGGGAATTTTTCAATCTTCTCCACGGGCAACTTCCCCTTTGCTTTGCAAGTAGGTTTAATAATCCGTTGAGGAAGGTATAGTGGATTTTCCTTCGACACTGTAGCAGTAGTATGAGACGTGGATCCTTCAGCGTTTCCATAATTCCATGGAACATTTTGTAAGCTAACAACAGGATATTGTGGTCTAAAAGATAAAGAAATTGGCTCTGGTGCGGCCACTTTCAAAAGATTGTCAGCTCCTTTGAGTTGAATTGGTTGTATGGGAAATACTTTGATAGTCTCATCATCCCCTTTGGATATAACTGCTATTGATCCCTTCCATTTGGTAGGACATGCATTCCCACCCTTGAGTTGTACAGTGTAATCATCTGCTATTTGCAGGACACCGCTATCAATAAGATTCTGAATAAGATAGCGGAGTGCCCAGCATTCTTCTGTGATGTGACCGCGAGAATGTGAATGATATTGACACATTTAATCAGGATTGAACCACCCTGAGCGGGGATTGATGGGAGGGAGAAGGAAGGTAATTCTTCCTTTGTTAATCAACATATGTAGTATCTCCTCCATAGATTAGCCCAAATAGGTGAAATCCCTCTGATTGGCAAAATCCCGATGGGCTTTAGCATTTGCTCGCTTCACAACCTTATCCTCCATAGCTTCACTTTCTGAAGGTGGTGAGGAGGCATTCATAACAAAAGGAAGAAGATAGGCATGCTCCTGCCTTTTTAATTGGCGTGTGACTTGATGCTGGTGGGT
Organism: Panax ginseng; assembly: GCA_020205605.1. Lineage (NCBI taxonomy): Eukaryota > Viridiplantae > Streptophyta > Magnoliopsida > Apiales > Araliaceae > Panax > Panax ginseng. The sequence continues at coordinate 126,897,946 of CM035131.1, read as the reverse complement.
CACCAGTTCTGCCAATTATTCAATTTGTTTGGAAAGAGCTTTCATCTCTCTTTCCATGGTAAACTGGAACTTTGCATAATCCCATTTGTCAACACCGTCTTTGATGGGTTGGGATGATTCGCCGTTAGAATTGGAACTCAGACAAAGGCTCCAACCGATCATGTTGACCTCTTTCTTCTTTGTGTTGAGGAAGAGGGTTGTCTTGAACATGAGGTTGATCTGGTTTAGTGACCACGATCTCACCGTTGTCTATTAGATCTTGAATCTTATGTTTCAAGACCCAACAATCTTGAGTATCATGTCCAAGTGCCCCGACATGATAAGCACACTTCCGAGTAGCATTAAAACCCCTCCCATTAGGGTTGGCTGGTGGAAGAAGATGTGTAATTTTCTTCTGAGCAGTCAGAAGAGCAAGAATATTCTCGAGCGAGTTCCCTAAGGGTGTGAACGTTTGAGGTCGCTTTACTTCTCCACTTTTAGGCAATGGAGGGTTTGAAGATTGTACTGGAAAAGGGGAGTAGTTTCTCCTTTGCATAGGCATGCTTGGATTGCCTTTTTGTCCTTGTAGTATCAAGGAAACATCCTCCTCTTTCTTTTTATGGACCCTCCGGGGGTTGTTTCCATAAGATCCGAATCGGATGTGCTCAAAGAATGACTTTTAAGCGGCTTAGGTCTTGAATTTTATCGGACTTTAATCCCATCTCAGCCATCTCACCGAGTTTGATCATTTCAGAAAATGGTTTGCCAATACCAGCTAGAACTCTTTCATAGAAAGGAGCTTCATGTACTTCTATGAAGGTCATGACCATTTCTGATTCTGTCATGGAAGGAATAACTTGAGCAGCAAGGCGCCTCCACCTTTGAGCATACTCTCTAAATGACTCATTAGACTGTTTCTTGACCTTGGTGATTTGGTAGCGGTCAGGAGCCATCTGAGATTGAAAACTGTATTGAGTAAGGAAGGCGTAAGCTAGTTCTTCCCAGCTTTGGATCTTAGAGTTGTCTAATCTGGTATACCATGAACGGGCTTCTCTAGTTAGACTTTTTTAAAACAACTGCATTCGGAGCTTTTCATTTTCTGCGTAAGACCCAAGTTCTCTGATGAACAACTTTAAATGTGTATAAGGATCCCCTAATCTGTCATATTTCTCAAAATCAGGGGTCTTGAATTTCTCTAGATATTGAACACCAGGAAATATACAAAGGTCTATATATGAAACACTGCCATATGTTCCAATCCCTTTGAGAACGCGGATAGTTTCCTCCATTTTAAGGACCTTCTTCCTGATATCACCGGTGTCTGGATCTCCTTTGAGATGGGTGTTTTTAGGGTCTTTGTTGGTTGTATCCAACTGATGTTCGGAATTGTTTTTTCCAGACCTTGAACTCTTCCTTGTGTAGAGGATTTTGTATGTGTAGGTATCTTCGTACCCTGAGTAGACTGGTGTAATTCTTTTAGTAGGACAGCCAAGTCTGTGATTTTTTTACTCAATCCATCAAATTCTTCTCGGGAAACAGCATTAGACTGATCAGAAGAAGACATGATTGGTTGTAGGCCTGTGGCCCTTTTGGACTTTGAACGGGTAACGGGCCCAATTGCTTCCCTACAAAAGACTTACATAGTTTAGTCTTAGGGTAATATAAATGTTATCATAACATGTTCGTTTAGGAATTTTTGTCCTGCAAAACTAGTTGTTAATTGATAACATGTCATGCATGCAATGGAATGTAACTAATCTATATGCCTACGAATCCAACAGTAATGACAAAGACAAGTCTATTCAACCGGCCTCAAAGAAATCATGTAAACATGATAGCATGTCATATCAAAGTAAATCAATAACTTCCCAGTCAGTCATCAAATCTTAGACTGTTATGACAGATATAGTGTGTGTGTGTGTGCTCAACAACCATGCTAACTGATATAAAATCAAATTTAACACATAATAGGTCTCTTCGAAGGCATCATACATTGTAAACTCAGGAAATCCAAGAAAAGACTAGATCCTACTAAAATATAACAGTTAACACTTTCGAGGGTCAAAATAGGATACTTATGCTTTACTTTTCATTCACGGGGGCTTTTTGCTCTTATTCCCGTTTTTTCACTTTTTTTATATAATTCTCATGGTTGTGCAATGTCTAATTGCCTAAAGCTTTTCAATGCTACCTTAACAACCTTTTGTAACGCCCCCAAATTCAGGTACTTGAAACTCGAACTTGGTGCTTTATGATACCATTTTTATGAGCGGAATAATACTAATAACGATAACAATAATATAAATATCAAACTTAACTTACATTTATCAGAGTCTAATTCCAAGTACACAACCTTTACTATAATACATTACATGATAGATAATACATATCATGGTCTAAAATATTGTCTAACTATTACAAAAGACACCATTAAACTTATACTGTTTGCTTTCCTTTTCTCTTGTTTTGGTCAACCTTCTAGTCACAAGCATAATTTTAGCTAAAAACATTTAATTAAGCAAGGATGAGCATTTGAGTGCCCATCAAGTAATAGCAATTATAAATATTAGTGAAAAGAAGTAAATGTTTTTTCAGACGACACTTCTACAACTAATTAACAGGTTGTGAGTAAGTTTCGAAACCAATCATAACAATATATTATTTCTATATCAAATTTTGAAACTACGATTGTCTATATATATAAGGTAATCGACAGATTATGAGCATTATTTACTATTTTGAAAAGGTTAAATGTAACTTCATCTCGCAAAACCGTCATAACTTCTGGTAGCGAGGGTGTACATCCCATGGACCTCAGATTGATCAATACTACATGCAATAACGATATTATTGTTCATCTTTTCTGCCTTGGGCACATAAAAGTTTTCCCATATTTGGGATGTTCATACTTAGTCGGGATTCCAAACCAAAACAATTTGGTTGGATAAAATAAAGTTTTATCATTTTCAATGATATTTCTAAATCTGTGTCTAGCTGGGTCAAACAGCTTAGACGGCTTTTAATTAAGGTATACATAGTAGAAATAAATGAGTATGTATCAACATGTGATTAAATACAATGATTATCCAAGTGGGGACACTTGTATAACCATATTTAGAAATTAATGAACAAAATAAATATCTAAATTATAAAATAATATTGTACTGATAAATAATAATCGGATACATACTTGATAACAATAGGGTTATTATTCTGGCAAAGGTAGGATACTTGCCTGGTCTGCTGCTTACAATACGCAACTTAGTTTTATCTTTTATACCGAAACCTATCATTAATAAGATCATTTTATTGATTAGAATAACATATCACAACACATAGTACTATTTATTGTAGTCAACACATAACCTAATCACATTGTTATAGACACTCGAAATTTTCTGCATGCCTGTTAGTAACATTACAGGAGGGCAGATTCGTCTTTCGGAGATAACCCTGGAAGATAACTTACATCCATTAGGATATCCGCTTTGAAGTGCGATTCCAAACCGAACACAAACCCGGAGCATCGGCCTCAACCACGAACACAAACCGGGAACTTCATCTCAAACTCGGAACATACACCAGGAATGTCATTTCCAATCTCAGAGATAACCCCGAGGTTTGCAAGATCAAAATACCGGCAACAACACTGGAGAGGACAGTTTGTCTCGGCGATAACACCATGACGTTCGGCCCAAATTCTTAAACAACTTTGGGAGTAGAAACTCCATCCTTGGTGATAGCCCCAAGGGATGGTTTTGCAGTTTCGGCAATAACTCCGGAATTGTTTGTTTCAAACACATGTGATCAGCTTCAAGCTCAGACCTCCTACCGAGGAAATCATACCTCAGACCCGGATCTAACAACGGGCAGATAGGTTCTTTCACAGATGACCTTGCGGTATTTAAACACTTGCAGCAGTCCAATATCAGATGTAACCCTGAGCAACGTCTGCTTTCCGCTCAAACCGGCGATAACCCCGGTAATGAGTCAAAAGCGTCATCTTACCGCCTCAACAAGATGATATCGCGGCATACCAATGAGTAGTCCAATCTCAGATGTAACCCTGAGCAACATCTACTTTCAACTCAAACAGGCGATAACCCCGGTGAGGAGTCAAACAACATCTTGTCACTTCAACACCTGCGCGTCGTCTTGACACTTCATACATACATACATACAACAATTTCCCACAAGAACCGAGGAGTAACAATCCCGAGTGACTATTACGCGTGGCAGTACTTTGGATAGAATTTGAAGCTTGAAGACGATGGGCATAGACCCCTCTTCCTGACTTCGTACAACCTCTAATCCATGTTATTGCGTAACTCTTGACACAAGCGGTCCGAAGAAGGTCAGATATACCTCGTTCGGATGCTCGGATTGAAGTTCTACAAGTTTGAACGGACATTACAGTGCACGAGTGCACGTACTATGAGACGACGGGACCCACGAGGCTCGGATGCACCACGACCACAAGTAGTATAACCATGGCCATCAAGCAGTATACTGCGACCATCCAAATCTATATATACAAGCCTTGGGGTCAGCCATTTGAAGAAGAAGAAAGAGAGAAAAGGTGAGGAAGCCCTGTCCATTTTACTCTACATAAACATCTTTTGAGTGTTTCCTCACTTTTAAACACTTGTTAGCTCACATATAGCTATCCTTTATCCGGTGGGAGCTGAGTGTTTATCCATTTAAAGTTATAGAAGCCTACTTTGGTAGCCCACTGTAAGCCTTCTCACATTATATAAATTCTTCTCCTCATATTAGCACACACTGTTGTACACGTTGAGAGTCGTGTGAGTGTGTTTGCCCAGACTTTGGTCTGTAGTTTTCATTCCTGTCTGTATATATACTTATATATATGTATATATTTCATATATGGACTAACATTATCGAGTTATGCCTCGATTGAGCCTAGAACTTGCCCCGAGGCGTTTATTGCTTATATATATATATATATATATATATATATATATATATATATATAATTGTTGTCAGACATATCTGATGAGCCTGGATTTTACATCCTAGACATTTATATTTATATATATATATATATATATATATATATATATAATTGTTGTCGGACATATCCGATGAGCCTGGATTCACATCCGGTGCGTTTACTGCTTTTATATATATATTTGTACATATATATATATTTACATTTCTGTCAGGCCTGGAGTTTACTTCGTGGCCTTTTACAGCTTTATTTACATTTCGTCTCACCTGGAGTTTACTTCGTGGTGGTTGATCATGTCCATATATATATATATATATATATATATATATATATATATATATATATATACCGCTTTTATATATTTACATTTCGATCCCCATGGACTTGCTTTCGTGGTGGTTGATCATGTGTCTGTATATATATATTTCTGACTTTTATATATATAACTTCTTACCGCTTTCCATACAAATTACAAGATCATGTGAGCCTAGGAATCATGTGATCACAGATTGATCTCATCAATCTAGATTCGAGTTCCATGATGGACATATATTTCAAATTGTATGGCAACTTGTACATTATTTTACGATGGTTCGAATTTCCTTGGATGGTCATTATGCCTATGAGGAGTTCTAAGATCATCAGATATTATTTTCTCGAGAATGCTTCGCATCTCGAAAATAAAAGCAAACAAGCCGAACATTTAATAATAAAATGGAAGTATGAAAAGGTCTCAATTCCTACTGAACACAGGATTTGAAAAACCTCGTTTACAAAACTTCATTGATATATCTTGGTTAAAACTGAATTTTTCTATAAAATTCAAACCTTGTATATATAGGTGCGAACGAGGCCTCGTACTACTTTCAAATAATTACACATTGATCCACACACACACACACACATTCATATAACAATTTCTTTGAAAAGTGGCGGTCACCGTGGTAACACGGATGTCTGGGGGTACCTAACACCTTCCTTCCGCATAATCAAGCCCCCGGACCCGTCTAGCAGTGTCAAATCATTGGGTCAATATGCAAACCTTTTCGGTTGCGTTGGTGCAACCAATTAAATACACCAATTGGCGACTCTTAAAGTTAAATCGTCGACATTATACATGTCGGACCTTTTTCACTTGTTTTTTCAAACAAATCTCACATTAACATGAGAACACCAAAGAACAAGTAACAAAAAGGGACACTCAAAAAATCTCGACGTCGACAAGTGGCGACTCTTCTGGGGACTCCAGTAAGAGGGCTTAAGCCGCTATTACAAGCTTTTCAAAATTGTTATATGCTTGTGTGTGAATGTTGCATTTACATTTATGATGAATGTGTACGAATGCATCTTAATTATTGCATTGCTAAATATCTATATGTGATATTAGTGCTTCGCACATGTCATCATTTTACATAAACGGTGAGACACGTTGTATGTGAATGTATGTTGTGTGGTCCCTCCACCAGGAGGCTATCCTGTCGGTGTTTGATTATTGGACTCGTGGGAAAAATAATTCCTCGGGGCTCAGGAAAGGCACCACTCAGATTCGCTCCAGTTGAACGACCGGATTAACTTCCCGTCAAGTAGATTGTGATGATCTGGGAACCTTCATGCCAAAAAGCCACGAGAGTAACCCTAAGATAGGTCAGCCTCTGATAAACCAAATGCAGAGGAAAGTCTCTTCATACTTTCCATTTTCAATTACTTGTAAAAGCATTTACTTGTAATTTTATTCCATGTTCATCCATATATAAAGGAAAATATGAAGAATATCTGTGCATGCATGACATGTTATCAATTAACAACCGGTTTTGCAGGATAGAATTCCTAAACGGACATGTTATGATAACATTTACATTACCCTAAGACTAAACTACGTAAGCCTTTTGTAGGGAAGCAATTGGGCACATTACGCTCAAAATCCAAAAAGTCATGAGCCTTCTGACCCAATCATGTCTTCTTCTGACCAGTCTAATGCTGTCTCCTGAGAAGAATTTGACGGATTGAGTAAACAAATTGCAGACTTGGTCGTTCTACTGAAAGAATTGCACCAGTCCACTCAGGGTACAAAGATACCTACACATACAGAATCCCCTACACAAGGAAGAGTTCAAGGTCTGGAAAAAAACCTCAGTTGGATACAACCAACAAACACCCTAAAAACACCCATCTCAAAGGAGATCCAGACAACGGTGATATCAGGAAGAAGGTCCTTCAAATGGAGGAAACTATTCGTCTTCTCAAAGGGATTGGAACACATGGCAGTGTTTCATATACAGACCTTTGCATATTTCCTGGTGTTCATTATCCAGAGAAATTCAAGACCCCTAATTTTGAGAAATATGACGGATTAGGGGATCCTTATACACATTTAAAAGTGTTCATTGGAGAACTTGGGTCTTACAGAGAAAATAAAAAGCTCGTAATGCATTTGTTTTGAAAAAAGTCTGACCGAGAAGCCCGTTCATGGTATACCAGATTAGACAACTCAAAGATCCATAGCTGGGAAGAGCTGGCTCACACCTTCCTTACTCAATACAGTTTTCAATCTCAGATGGCTCCTGACCGGTACCAAATTACCAAAGTCAAGAAAAAGACTAATAAGTCATTTAGAGAGTACGCTCAAAGGTGGAGGCGCCTTTCTACTCAAGTTATTCCTTCCATGACGGAATCAGAAATGGTTATGACTTTCATAGATGTACAGGAAGCTCCTTTCTATGAAAGATTTCTAGCTGGTATTGGCAAACCGTTCTCTGAAATGATCAAGCACGGAGAAATGGCTAAGATGGGATTGAAGTCCGATAAAATTCAAGACCTAGCCGCTCTTAAAGCTGTTGCTGAGCACATCCAGTCCGGATCTTATGGAAACAACCCCCGGAGGATCCATAAAAAGAAAGAGTAGGATGTTTCCTTGATACTACAAGGTCGTGGAATTATGGATCAATCGGCAGCCGCACCGCAGGGACTACAAACCCTTAGAAACGCATTTCCCGATGAAGGGTAATGACAATTCAACAACAACATCGATAATACATGTCGTCGACGTGGAGAATGTATTTTGATGGAGTCATTAACACGAGAAGGCCTGAGCTGAGGCGGTCCTAATATATCGGTATGGGGAAGCGGTATCCGTCGCCGTCAAATTGCAGTTTATCGGCACCAACAACACGGTGAGTATGAAGGGTTGTATCATGGGGCTAAAACTTGCCCGAATTCAATGGGCATCGGTGAGTTAATCGTCTTTGGGGATTCCGAATTGGTAATCAAGCAATCCACAGGAATCTATCAAACCAAAGAATTACATTTGTTGCCTTACCATCGATAAGTTTTACAGATGGCTTTGGAGTTAGAAGAAATCTCCTTTCTACACATTCCTCATAATAGGAATGATTTTGCAGATGCATTAGCAATGCTGGCCTCCTTGGTTTACATACCAGACAAGGAAAACATGCCAAGCATCACGTTTACTCTGCAAAGAGCCCCAGTCTATGGGAATTACGTTGGAGAAGTATCAGATGAGCTACCTCCCATCCACAGTCCTTGGTATCAAAGCATCATCTACGAGATGGATCTACACCCACTAAGGCGAGCCTAACTGAGAAGAGGCAGATTCATTGACTTGCTATGAAATTCTACCTGAGCAGAGATACACTTTACAAAAGAGATGTTGGATTAGGTCTCCTCAGATGTCTGGATAAAGATCAAGCTCAAAGACTCATGGATGAGATCCATGGTGGAGTATGTGGCCCTCATATGAGCGGACCCCTACTTGTCAAGAAGATCCTCAGAACAGGGCATTATTGACTTACACTCAAAGCTGACTGTGATGATCATGTCAAGAGGTGCTATCAATGTCAAATCCATGGGAATGCTATCCATGCCCCTCCAAGGGAACTCCACAATATGAGTTCGCCATGGCCCTTTTCAATGTGGGGAATGGACGTGATCGGGCCCATCGAGCCCAAAGCCAGTAATGGACATCGATTCATATTCACCATGATCGACTACTTCACCAAATGGGTAGAAGCAGCATCTTTCCCCAGGGTTACTAAAGAAGTTATCATTGCTTTCAGCAGAAATAATGTCGTGTGTCGATATGGACAACCAGAGGTTATTGTGTCAGACAATGCTAAAAACCTCAATAACAAATTAATGGAGGAGTTATGCAGAAAATTCCACATCAAACACCTCAACTCCGTCAGCTACCGTCCAAAGATGAATGGTGATGTTGAAGCGGCTAATAAAAACATCAAAAAGATCATGCAAAAAATGTCCTCCAGTCACAAAGGATGGCCTGACCTCTTGCCTCTGACTTTATTAGCCTACAGAACTTCCATGCGAACTTCCACTGGGGTAACCCCCTACTCATTAGTCTATATATGGAAGTAGTGGTCCCCATAGAGGTGGAAATGGAATCCCTCAGAGTATTGATGGACGCTCAGTTGGGTGAAGACCAATGGGTACAAGAAAGGTATCACCAATTGTCTCTAATAGATGAAAAGCGATCCGCGGCTATCTTTCATGGTCTGTTATATCAGCAAAGGATCACACGATCCTACAACAAAAAATTTCGAATAAGGCAATTCAAACAACATGACTTGGTTTTGAAGAAGATCATTGACAACCAAGATCAATCTAAGGGAAAATTCGCTCCTAACTGGGAAGGCCCATTTGTTGTCAAGGAAATATTGACAGGAGGTGCTCTTAGATTACAAGAAATGGATGGCGATGAATTTCCACAGCTTATCAACTCAGACACCGTGAAACGATACTATATCTGAAGTTACCATCAAACAAACATCCTGGTTTTGATCATCAAATCACCAGTCATTCCGGTTTTGAACCCTTTCCTTTCTACATACTCTTCTGCCCCTCAGGGAAACATACACTTCAAGCCAACAGCCTGGTTTTACCTCATTTCAAAACATCCATACAATTTCGGTTATCCTAAAGATGGGATTTAACCTTTCACAATTTCGGTTATCCTGAAGACGGAATTGAACCTTTCACACATGCAGTTTATCCTGAAGACGGGATTAAACTTTTCTACGCCTGCAGTTTATCTTGAAGACGAGATTAAACTTTCCTACTCTTGCAGTTTGTCCTGAGGACGGGATCAAACTTTTAACACACCTGCAGTTTATCCCCATTATGGGACCAAACTTTCTTCTCCCCATGAGATAGCCTCCTTGCATATGGGATTCATGTTTCTCTTGATTGTGATTCGTCTCCGAGGCGCGGTAACTACTACCGACTTTGATCTCCTCTTCAATAGGAGTACGTAGGCAACCATATGGTATTTGGCCCGGTCGCAAAAAAAAAAACAACAAAAACATTTCTGCCCTTTCTTCACAATAAAAACAACAAAAACATCTTTACACATATCTGCCTTTCACAATCAGCGTTGAACCTCCTACACTAGGTTCGAACTACGTAGACTTAATCTCCTCTTCAATAGGAGTACGTAGGAAGCCATTTATGGTTCAATCTAACCCCTACCAGAACAAAAATTCATGTCATACGGTACTGGGATCGACCTTCAATTCGCCACATTTCATCGGTTTCAGATCAAAGGGATGGATTTACCCAACCTCTTCTCACAAATAGAAGATTCGGTGACCATCTAAGTTGCGATCATGCCTCAAAGAGCAATACCAACCCATAAGAGATGGAATTAACTAGGCTTCTCACAAATAGAAATCTGTGCAACCATCTCAGTGAAAGTCAATCTCAAAGAGGAAGAAACTACCCTCCTCTCCACTTTTCCATACAGATACCAGTCCCAAGACACCAAAGATGGTAGGGATTTACAAAAATCAATGATCTGTTCTGAGAGATCTTGCGACGTCTCAATGTCCATCTATCAAGGATAAGTTCAGAATGCATCAAGATCACAAGGCCCTGAAGAAACAGGCAAACATCAAGCCAAGTATCAAGGCATAACTAAAAGAGAAGTGAATCAAAATATATTTCCCTGCCATACATAATACTGTTTGATATATACATATGTGTTGTACATAAAAAAATGGCTTAGCTAGTCTGTGCAGGAAAATACAAAGCTATCTATAGATCTGTGTGTATGCGGACTATCAGATCTAACATAACATCCCTCTCTGACGACGGAGGAAACACTGCAAGCTCTTGCCCAAGGGTATCTACACGAGCTAGCAGATCAGAGGCTAACTGCATGGTGGCATAGTGCTCATCAATGTAAGCACTCATGCTCAAGCAAGACCCGATCATATGGGATCTAACGGAAGTACTATCTGCAATGGCCACATCCCTAGCAAATAAGGCGGCATCCCGCTCCGCAACCAATGCATCCCTGGCTGATCTAGCCTCATCCTCTCTAACAGAGCGGTAGATCTCTCATCAAGAGTCATCAACATCGTGGCCCTAACTTTGATCTCTATCATAGGTCATCGATGTAAGCTCGCTCCAAATGTTGTCTTTGAATATTGAGTAATAGTGGCTTTTCGAGGTGGGAGAATCCATCAAAATGTTGTTACCAAAAATTCAAGTCATCGGTGGGAATAACAGCCTCCTCTATAGGCTCCTCATCATCAGAATCAGTCTCTTGCACTATGGATACTACCGCAGCCGATGTAGTCTCTGTCTCCATCCATGCGGAATACTCTGCTGAACAACCTGGATGACTGATAGAAATCTCAGCCAGCTCTCGCTGATCCCAACAGGCATACAACCTGGATCTGTCCTCCACTGACAAATGGTGTGAAGCGAAGCGCTAACTCACTGCCCCCTCATAAGGATGAAAGTCCTAAAACTGGTCAAACTGACACATCATGGCCAGTGGGTGGTAAGTAATCATGCCCCTTGATCCAGCCAGAGGGAGATAATCCATGCTCGGAGCATGAGTAATGAAGCTGTAGGGTGAGCTAAGCCCTGAACACGGCAATATGGCAAATGGATCCCTAATCCCTGCCAGGAAAGCTGAACACGATGCAGCATCTATGCACTCTATAGGTTGAAAGGAGTATGACATGGCTATCTCCTGGGTGAAATAAAACCCCTGCCATCTAAATGTGCCAATCGGTCTCAAGTGTGACATAAACCACACAAAGATGATCGAGCTACTCGTAAATACTCTCTGGGATAAGTACAAAGAAGATATGTAATGACCTCACAGTCTCTGCAATAATCATCGATACAATGGTATAACCCTCCCTAAGAGCTCTCACTGCCATAATGACGTCAATATCCAGCTCATCCATGTACTGCGGCATGAAGACGTATGATAATACGCATAGAAGCAGTACATCTACTCTGGCTGAACGCTAATGGTCCCCCGGTGTGGTGAAATCCCCGGAATGTCGTGTATATCTGTCCTCAGAGCCATACCTGTTAAATAGGAAATGTTGGGATATCACGTGGCCGGATGTAATCTCGTCCTGGACCACTCTACATCTCAATCCGGTGAGGGTCATGAACTATCTGCTCATGTCTCCAATAGCCATATGCACGCAAGGTCTATCCAATGGCATCATCGTCAACCGTGCATACTCCTCCAAAGTAGGAGTCAACTCTCGGGTGCCAAATCGGAAAACCTGCCTCTCCGATACCCAGTGCTCTAGCATACCCTCCACAAATCCTGTGGGAACCTGAAACATCAACAGGGTCATAGTATAGTTTGCAAAGAAATCATCTACGATCACCATGTCTGATGGTGATATACTATCATACCATGAGCGCATACTAGATACCACCAAAAATGGTGGGGTATGATCAATACGGCTAACTGTCGAAGAAGACATCTGTACGGGCCGTGTCATAAGACCATCTAGGGGTCAATGCTGAATATCTCTGGACATACATACATATGCATAACATAATAACATGCATGATACAATAGATGGCAATATGATATAGGGAATGGAAAATTGTGCATACATTCCTAAGTATATCATCATCTAATACATCTCTATATAGTTAAAATACAGGAAAATGGGGCGAAGCTACCCAACATACAACAGAGGCCTATCAAAAGATATAGCAAGAATGGGATGAAGCTACCCAGATGCTAACAGAGGCCTATCAAAAGAAATAGCGAGAAATATATCAGAAAAAGTCAAGAGTGTCGATGTCTACATCATCGATATTGTCCACCTGATGTAACTCCTCCTGAGTCACTAGATCTCTATCTACAGGGATGTCAGGCCAATACAAGGGAGGATCTGCACCGGCAAAGCCATATGGGTCATCCGAGGGGCCAGTGACAGAGCTGGAAGGATCAAAAGTATCTACCTCTTAAGGATCTCTGCCCAAATGCCGAATGAAAAGATGTGTTCGGCCCAAATCACTGGGGTCAATCTATCAATCATGTCATATGAGTCTAATCTCTAACATAGGTGGCCAATCATCATCATCACGGATCTCGGAACCATATCCCCCATAAAGCGTGTGGCGCGGTCCGAGCTCCAATCGTCATTGAGGATCCACCAATATTGGAACATCTCCTAAGACCGGGGCCTCTCGACAATGTAAAATTGTCAATCCCCATCAATGGGATGTCAATGATGGGTGGTCGTTAAAGCATGTGCCAATAACGCTTTGGCGGGGAGGCAAGATCAAGATCTGGATCTCTCCCTGTAGTGCTCCTAATAAGACGCTCTCCTAAATAAAGCTCCCATCCTCCATCTGTGAAGAGAGGAATCCTGCGGATGGAAATGACATACTCTACTCCAGTCGGGTACCCATCCTCAAAACCAACTCCCAAATGCTCTCCAGAGTAGGGAATCCATGTAATGACATCGGCTGTCAACAACTCCTACTGTAGGCGACAATGAGTGAAAACTTCAACAACAGGGACCTTCGCCAGTATGGAATGATGCCATCTCCGTCCTAGTGGATAGGTGTCTAAACCTAACACGCTCATAGAACGCAAACAAGGAAGCCTCTCATAGGCCCAAAACTGCCAACACAAAGGCAAACATCTGTTGTCAGTCAACGCTCTTAACCTATACATGGGAAAAGATAAGAGAAACACTTACCAGTAGAAACGGGTAAAATCCTAACCATGCCTCGGTCAAGCACTGTGATCACATGCGCATTCCCCTGAGGAAGTAGGCAAAGGTGTAGGAACCCCAATCATACTCTCCTTTACGGTCCACGTGTCGAGTGGCGCTGATCAAAGTAAAGGACACCTTAGAGAATTTATACGCTATATGGCGATTTCTAATGATCATCGGGAACAATCAGGAGAATGCAATCCCTGACACTCACATCATCGGGTATGGGCTCACTCAAAAGCCCGCTCATAGCATCTATGCTCAAAGGACTGTCTGACGATCCTCCCGCCTTGGCGCTTTCACGGAACTCCCAACAAGGATCTGATGGCAGTAGGGGTGATATCCGCCGTGCAAGGCACTGGCTCCCCTCCAAACTCCATACCTATGATAAACCGCCAATCCATCAGCGTCATCATCACCTCACAGTCCAGCAAATGGAGTGACTGAGTCTAGTGAAACCACCGCTCAGACAATGCCCTGAGGTAACCCCAGGGACAGCGACGGGGTAGAATGGAGAAGAACATCCCAAATCCCCAGCCATGGACGATCGCTTTGTAGTCATCATACAAAGCCTGATACATAGAGTGGATGCTAAACCAGTTCCCTCGAGGCTGTGTGAAGCTAGGAACCTACATCAAATGCAGATCAACATCAGAATCCTTAACTCCTCATCAATAGGAAATAAGGAAGATTAAAGATCTAACTTCATACCTCGTTTGCGTGCAGGTATACTGAAGGATGCCTACTCAAGTCACCTAGAAGATCTGGGTTTGCCACTTGAATACCTGGCAATTCCCTATGGGGAACACGAACAGCAGGAGCAGAAACCTCAATCGGTGCATCCTCTTCCTCGTCCTCGACATTCGGAACTTCAACCAGAATTGGACGTATCACCGCCTCCACCAAGCATTTGAGGTCAGTCTAACCAATGCAATGGTGAGGCTCTTGAAGCTCTCCTTCGTACACCGTAAGTGGTCCTACGGAACTACTCGGTGATCCGGATCCATAATATCTCGGGACAAAGAAGTCTCCAAATCACCTCGTAGAAAGGGTGTTGTAATTTCTTACCTGGAGCTTTTCAAAATGTATTGCTTTAACATACATCTATAGTAGAGTTAAAAATGCATGACTACCTAATACCTATATTTTGGGAAAATTTTGCCATAGCCCCTTTGTAAATGGGACTATCCACATGCACATAGGCATGACTAGGTGGCCATTCAGTAGCACACCTGTACACAATCATATACATCCTATATGCATTAATCACATCACAGTAAAAATCCCTTAGTGTAGTCTAATTACCAGGATTATTTTACTTTTATGCCTTTACTCATTTGTCCTAATATAGGATAAGAAATGACAGTAAAAGGTGCCAATTTGACTGCTTCAAAAGTCAAATTTTTTCACATCATTATGTTCAGCATGGTTTAATACTAAAATTTGCTATGTTGAATATTTTTTATCAAGTCATATCAGCATGCATATTCACTACTACGTGTCTAAATGCATTTCATGTGATAAGTCATTTTCCAACGGATAGAAACTGGAAAAAAATACATGTATGTGTTACCAGGATAGTGAAGAACGCTTGTACGGTTGCAGAAAATGCAGAAAGTTACCCGAACTCAGCAGATCTGAAGAAGAGCTCTCAGATTTCCCTCGTTGCGCAACTTGAAAATGACTTATGAAAGCAACCATTTTCCTATACATAGGCACGGTTGGCCGCAGGCTCACCTGCGGCTCTTGCAGGTGTACCTATAGCACTCCTATATGGGTCCCACACCTCCGGCTCGCTCCAGTTAGAGTTGCAAAGGAGGTCTCACAAGCTGAAAAGGCCAAATTAGGAATAAAAATGCTACGCGATTGAGCGAAAGAGCCTGAAATCCTGGTTTCTCATCGGTTAGAGTTAAACTCCCGTCGTCTCAACGGTATTCACCTGAATGCAAGGTATACTATACCAATGAGCTCATCTTTCACAGATCATGCTCGACAATACCCCCACAAAGGTCCGATGCCGTCATTTGCAGGGTCATAACCCTAAACTTCCCCTACGGAATTCTAACATAAAACTACAAAATATCAAACCTCCCTTGGGGAATTACAACCAAAGTTATCAACATCTAAGTATCCCGCGTGGGTCTGGCGATATCTATCAAGCATCTACGTATCCCCGGCGGGGGTTACAATGCAATGCAACCATTGATACACACATCAATGAAGGTCAAACAGCCTTGACATCATGTCAGCCCATGGCAAGTAAACCCATCGAAGCAACCTTCCCCAACAAGGGCTACAACACAATGCTACCATTGACACATACATCAATGAAGGTCAAGCAACCTTGACAATACACCCGACAAGGATTTATCCGGTGATACACACATCAACGAAGGTCGGGCAACCCTGACGACGATAAACTATTGGCAGTAACTTCGACAGAATGAGGGAATATGTTATACACATCCTCAAACAGACAAAGCTTTATTCCCACAGATCTCTTACACACAAGAGGTACCTCTATGGAATATAAGCCAGTGTCTAGGATTCAAGACTTTGGTGATAGCCCCAACGTCAACATCCTTGGAGACTTGGATCGCAAGTCCAAGCCATCACTGATTTTCATCCCAACAAGATTACCTGACAATCATGCATCATACATTTGCATCATTTTGCTGCATATAACATCATGGTTATCTTGCTTGCATTTCAAGTGTCTAGGATTCTTTATCCTATCCATGCCTTGAATTGCATGAATATGATAAAGAGGGGCATCTGTAGACACTCAAAAATTTCTGCATGCTTGTTACTAACATTACGGGGAGGCGATTCATCTTCTGGAGATAACCACGGAAGGCGACTTACATCCATTACGGATACTACTAGGAAGTGCGGTTCAACCCGAACATAAACCAGAACATCGGCCCAACCGGAACACAAGCAAGAACTTCATCTCAAACCCAAACACACACCGGGAATGTCATTTCAATCTCGAGAGATAACCCCGAGGTTTGCAAGATCAAAAGACCTAACAACAACAGGAGGACAATTTTGTCTTGGCGATAACTGCCGCGATGTTCGGTTCCGGATCGAAACAAGGCGGAGTAGCAACTCCATCCTTGGTGATAGCCCCGAGGATGCTTTTGCGATTACAGCGATAACTTTCTAATTGTTTGTTTAAAACACATGCGATAAGCTTCAAGCTCAGACCTCCTACCGAGGCAATCATACCTCAGACCCGGAGCTAACAACGGGTAGATAGGTTCTTTCACAGATGACCTTGCGGTATTCAAACACTTGCAGCAGTCGAATCTCAGATATAACCCTGAGCAACGTCTGTTTTTCGCTCAAATCGGCGATAACCCCGGTAAGGAGTCAAAAGCGTCATCTTACCGCCTCAACAACATGATATCGCGGCATACTAACAAGTAGTCCAATCTCAGATGTAACACTGAGCAACGTCTACTTTCAACTCAAACCGGCGATAACCCCGGTGAGGAGTCAAACATCATCTTATCTCTTCAACACCTATGCGTCGTCTCGACACTTCATACATACATACATACAACAATGTCCCACAAGAACCGAGGAGTAACAATCCCGAGTGACTATTACGCATGGCAGTACTTTGGATAGAATTCAAAGCTTGAAGACTATGGGCATAGACCCTCTTCTTGACTTCGTACAACCTCTAATCCATGTCATTGCGTAACTCTCGACACAAACGGTCCAAAGAAGGTCAGATATACCTCGTTCGGATGCTCGGATTGAAGTTCTGCAAGTTCGAGCGGATAATCTGATGCTACGAAAGTGCACATACTACGAGATAGCCGGGACCGCATGAGGCTCGGATGCACCACGACTTACGTAGCTTGAGTACAAGCTGCGGCTAACGCGAGTGTACTGCGGCCATCCAAATCTATATATATACAAGCCTTGGGGTGACCATTTGAAGAAGAGAGAGAGAGAAAAGCGAGGAAGTCATCCATTTTACTCTGTGATACACATCTTTTGAGTGTTTCCTCACTTTTAAACACTTGTTAGCTCACATATAGCTATCTTTTATTCGGCGGGAGCTGAGTGTTTATCCATTTAAAGTCACAGAAGTCTACTTTGGCAGCCCACTGTAAGCCTTCTCACATTATATAAAGTCCTCTCCTCATATTAGCACACACACTTGTACATGTTGAGAGTCGTGTGAGTGTGTTTGCCCAGACTTCGGTCCGTGGTTTTCATTCCTGTATGTATATGTACTTATATATATATGTATATATTTCATATATAGACTAACATTATCGAGTTATGCCTTGATTGAGCCTAGACTTCGGTCTGGAGCATTTATTACTTTTATATATATATATACTTATATATATAATTGTTGTCAGACATATCTGATGAGCCTGGATTTTATATCCGGAGCATTTTACTCGCTTTTATATATATACTTATATATATAATTGTTGTCGGACATATCCGATGAGCCTAGATTCACATCCGGTGCGTTTATTGCTTTTATATATATATTTTTACATATATATATATATATATATATATATATATATTTACATTTCTGTCGAGGCACAGAGTTTACTTACGTGACCTTTTACTGACTTTATTTACATTTAAATCACGCTAGAGTTTACTTCATGGCGGTTGATTGCTTTTACAACTTTATTTACATTTCTTCCCACTGGAGTTTACTTACGTAGTGGTTGATAATGTCCATATATATATATATATATATATATATATATATATATATATATATATATATATATATATATATATATATATCCCCCATGGAGTTGCTTCATGGTGGTTGTTCATGTCTGTATATATATATTTATAGCTTTTATATATATAACTGCTTACTGCTTTCCAGACAATTTGTTGTATTATGTGAGCCTAGGAATCATGTGATCACAGATTCAGTCTACTAAATCTAGATTCGGTTCCCATGATGGACATATTTTTCAGCTGTAAGCAGCTTGTACATTATTTTATAGTGTCTGAATTTCCTTGGATGGCTGTCATGCCCATAAGGAGTTCGGCATTGTTATATATTATTTTCTCAAGAATGTTTTGAATCTCAAAAATAAAAGCAAACAAGCCGAACATTTAATAATAAAATGGAAGTATGAAAAGGTCTCAATTCCTATTGAGCACGTGGGTTTAAAAACCTCTTTTACAAAACTTCATTGATATATCACAGTTAAAAGCTGAATTTTCTATAAAATTCAAACCTTGTGTATATAAGTGCGAACGAGGCCTCTACTACTACTTTCAAATAATTGCACATTGATCCACACACACACACACACACATTCATATAATAATTTCTTTAAAAAGTGGCGGTCACTTGTGGTAACACACGGATGTCGGGGTGCCTAACACCTTCCTACTGCATAATCAAGCCCCGGACCCAAAATGAATCTCGGTTTCATGGACCCGATCTAGCGTTGTCAAATCTTTGGGTCGATGTGCAAACCTTTTTGATTACGTTGGTGTAACCAATTAAATACACCAATGGAGACTCTTAAAGTCAAATCGTCGACATTATACATATATGGACCTTTTCACTTGTTTTTCAAACAAATCTCACATTAACATGAGAACACCAAAGAACAAGTAACGAAAAGGGACACTCAAAAAATCTCAACGTTGACAATTGTCACACATGTTTCACAGTCATTGGATCACAAACAAACACATATACAGACCATTTCTATAAGTCCAGATCAATTTCTGAAACATGTCGATGTACCGACGGCTTTATCGGGTAATTATCGAGTCTAAGACTTAATCATGTAGTTCAATATCCATTTAAATAATTTAAATATAAGTCATATTATTTTTTTTATAACCTTATAATAATTTTTAAACAATTATTATAATTTATCATGATTTTTCAAACACCAAAATCATTATTAAATGATTTAAATATTAAATATTTCTATTATCATTAATATTTAATTAATATTAAACTATTAATGAAACCATTGCCAAAATATTAAAGTTATTTATAATAACTTAAAATACTTTTAAAACATTAATATTATCCTTAAATGATTTTTAAAATAATTAAAATCACTTTTAAATAATTATCATTAATATTTAAATATTAATGTACTATTCAACGAAATATTAAAAGTCATTTAGTATAACTTAAAATATTTTTAATTCATTTATATCCTTTTTAAATGATTTTAAATTAATGAAACCATTTTAAACTATTTATTTAATATATTTATTAAATAAACTTAATATCATTTAATATTAAATTTATATTTAAATATTGAAAGTTATATTTTATAACTTAAAATATTCTTAAACTCTTTATTTTTATTTAAAATGATTTTTCTAATTAAAATCATTTTTAAACTAATTTATTTAATATAAATATTAAATAAATCTAATATCATTAATATTAAAATATTAATATTTTTCATGACAAAAATCAAAAGTTATATTTTATAACTTAAAATATTTTATAACCTTTAAATCATTTTATATAATTTTTAAATCATTAATTCTATTTTCATAATTTATTTAATACATTTATTAAATAACTTAATTATCATTAATTTTAATTTATTCATGAAATTTATCATAAAATATTAAAAGTCATTAAAAATAACTTAAAATATTTTCTTATAGCATAATATAATTTTAAATAATTTTTCAAGTATTAAAATTATTTTTAAATAATTTATTTAATATAACCATTAAATAAATTAAATATCTTTAATATTCCAAAAATATTAAATATTTATGAAATATATTAAAAATTATTAAAAACTAATTTTTAGGCTTTAAAATAATTTTAATAATTTATTTTATATTTTCATAATTAAAAACTATTTAATACTAATTATTTAATAAAAATAATTAATTTTATAATTAAGTGTCAAGCTAAAAAGATTTTATAGCTTACGTAAGAAATCATTATAGGTATTCTTCGTGTTTTTCATCAAACCCAGAAATTCATCGACAGTTACCAACTTAGCTAGTTTGACTAATCATAATTATTAAACCATAACGATTCTGGGCTTGAAATTTTGTTAGGATTGTAGTACGGATGTAGCACTACAACCACAAACAAGAATTATAGCTAAAAAATATCACAACAGTAAGATCAAAGTCCCAGAAAATCTTATCGGGGCGTGTTCTTGAGAGTTTACGAAATTCGCCCAAAAACTTCAGCGATTGTCGAGGGTCCTTTTTGAGCCTTGATTAATCCTGTGTCTGGTCATGTTTTAAGTGTTGTTATGATACCAGATTGTAGTACATATGTCATAGAATAGAATAATAACACTAAATTAACCTAACTACATCACATGTGTAAGATCAAAGCTGGTCAACCCATGCCAGAAAATGTGTTCTTCACGGATCTGGGTTTTTTTCCAGAAATTCACAAGGGTGGTGGTCAACCCTAGTTTGACCACCCATATTTTTGATCATGTATAAGATCTGGTTGTTACATGGGTTTTAATGTTTAGTATTCATGTCAATCTATAAGTATATAACATCAACATGGCAAAACAACTTAAACACAGCAAGATCCATGGACTGCAAAATGGTTGTCTGACTTTTCTGGGTAATCTGGGTTACCCAGATTCGTTCGGTCATGGTCGGTCAACGACCTTTGACCATTAATAACTTTCAATCTACAGATGCTATGGTCTTGATTCAAGTTTTAGATCATAGACCACATAACATACTACAAGTATCAACCTTCAAAACACAAAAACACATAATCATCACAGATCTATGAGGACTGACATTTGACTGTCAGACACAAAAACAAAAATTTCCAGATTTGTAAAAACACTAGATCTGAGCTTATAGATGTTATGGATCTAACATCTATCAACCTAGATCACTTAATAACACTATATTCAACTTGTTTAAACATTAAAACACAAGATCTAGCATGGAATCAAAAGTCAGATTTTAGGTTTAGGGTTTTATACCTCTCTTGATAAATCTGGATTCTGGCTTTCTGATTTGCTATAGGTGTTAGTGGGGCTCTGTTTGGGACTGATCTAGCACTAGAATTTCATGACTTTTGAGTTGAGAGAGATTGGTTGAGTGCTTGGGAAAATATGAGCTAAAAATGGACTTTTTCTCTCCCTAAATCTATATATATGATGGATTCAATATAATGGTTGATATAAATTGGCTTGTTGCTGATTAATTAGAGCACATGGAGTTGGTAGGTTAGCTCACCAACTCTTATCTTGACAAGATTTGCAAGTTTACTAATATATAATACAAAAAGGGCAAGTATGTCATTTGTCTTATCATTTTAATGTCACAAATGTAATCTTGACAAACCCTTAGGGTTTAACCCTAAGGTTTAGCATATTGAATTTATAGGATTTCCAATTTAGGGTTTGTAAAAATAAAATTTTAGTTTCAAAAATTATAAATTAGGGTTTTCTAAAATAGTTTAGGTTTCTAATTACCTTAAACTTGAAATTAAGTTTATTAGCTCGCTAATTAGCATTAAGGCTTAAAGTTAGCAATTAGGGTTACTAATTAGAAATTAGGTTTTCTAATTTTAGAAAATAGAGTTTCTAAATTTTAGGATTTTTAAATATTAATTAGGGTTTCTCGAATTAACATTGAATTCTATAATAATTAATCTTAATCATAATAACACACATACATAACAGTCTCAAACTCATAATTTAGTTTCAAATTAGGGTTTCCAAATTTAGAAACTAGGTTTCCTAATTTAGTAATTAGGATTCTCTATTAATTAGGGTTCCTAATCAATTAAGGTTCTCCATGATTAGGGTTTAAATCAATAACACATGACATTCATAACCTAACGTAACTACTTGAAAATCTTATAGTCTTATTTGACTATCAAAATAGGGTTTATTAAAATAATACTAGGGTTTTGTAATACTGTATCATAATTAACCATCCATTATCGGTCTACACATACATTACATATTTATAGTACTAAAATATAATTAATATTATAATATTATTCTCATTCCTTGATAAAAATCCAAAATTAGGGTTTAAATTCCATATCTGATTTATCATTCATATACAACATTATTAATTAAGTTAAAATAATTAACTTAACTAATCTGAAATAATTTCATATAACAAAATAATTATTATAATAATTCTATAATCATTTCATATATTATTTAAATAATATAATAATCATATTTTCATGGAAAATAATTAATAAAAATATTTCTACTATAAAATTAATTATTATAAGAATATAATTTATAATGATCAATAATTCTAGAATAAAATTAGTTGTAATCATTAATGTAATAAATATATTTTATATTCATCACATAAATATGTACACATTACCTTGCACGCATTCTCACCTTTAAAATAAATAAATAAATAAATAAAAATTATACGCAAAATTGATGATTTAATTATATAGAAAATATCAGGTTATTACACCTTTTGACCAACGACTCCCAAACCATTTAAAGCCTTAGGGCGCTAGGTGTAAACACAATCCCTCAGGCTGACTTACTCAAGTAACAAAGGCCACGAAACTAGACTAGCCACGGTGTTTATTTATATATATTTTTTCTTTTTTTTATAGTTTATATACCCCAAATTTTCCCCCAAACTTAGGTTCCTGCCTAACTTTAGCCATCTCTGTCTATTCTTGTCTTTCTTTTATTCAAGCTAGCATTATCCTTTAGAGTTCCATTATGTGTCAATTTAGACCCAATTAGTCAACAAAGCTGTTTTTACTGTGCTAACCTTATTATACCAGTTTTAAACATAAAAAGATTCAATTCATAACAGAAAATCACATCAAAGCCTTAATAATCAATACCATACTTGTCTATGCAATTCCAATCTCATCATTGGCCAAAATAGACTTTTACTATCTAACATCTAGATTCATGCAAGATGCACTAAATGCTATGCAAAAATACTATGCAACTATACTACATGAATGCAAATATAATAAACCTAACATGAAAACATATGCAAATTAAACAAATAACATAAACATGAAACTAAACATGAAACAAATAACTATATTAAACTCCCCCAAACTTAGCAATTATAATGCCCTCATTGTAAGAATATAACAGTAAGCACAAGAGAACTTCCCTGCAATCAACTAAGCGTAAGGTAATGGTGGCGATGGTGGTGACGGTGGCTATGGCACAAACACTCGGCGCTCCTCCACATCTGAATTCGATGGAGGGTACTATGGCATAGGTTCAAGCTGGTGGAATTGAAACTGATCGGCCGCGGCAGGATTTAGACTTTTCAATGTCGCATTCAAAGAGGCAAAGGACCTGTTCATGGAGTCGAACATATGGTCCTACCTGGCTGCCAGTCATTTTATCTTCTTATTCGTGTCTTTGTCTCTTTTATCGATATGGTGCTGAAGACTACAGAACTGAGTGTTAAACATATACTTTCCCGACTTGCTACTCCCCGCAGTCGCATCCTCTCCAGTCATCTCATTGGCTCGGAACTCATCATCCTTAGAGGAGTCCTCAGTATCTTCTTCTTCCTCAGAAGCCTCAGGGAATATAAAACCAACACCCCATGGATGAGACTCCCCTCTAGGCTAGACAGTGTATTGTGAAATCATTATGGAGTCTAACAACTGGAGTGGTTGCTGCACAAGCTCATCCCCAGACCATCAAATGTTTACCTTCCCGCACAACCCACATATGAAGGATGGGTGTGGCAGTCTGCCAGAGAATGGCCCTCGTAGGCATCGCCGTATAGAAAAACTGATGATGATACCGATGTTGATGTCGAAATCTTTCACAATCGCATACAGCAGTAGTACTTGTTAGTTTTCGGAGGCACAATAGTTATCTAGAAGGGGGTGTTTAATATATATCTAAAATTCTTTTTGTTTTACTTTGTCAGTTTTGATAATGATTTAAACACAGCGGAATTAAGGTTTGTTTGATCTCCCTTTTTAGATATAGTGAGTTAATGAGAGTGATGCAGTTATAACAGTTATAGCAGTTATAGCAAGAATGCAATAGACACAACAATTTTAAGTGGTTCAGAGCACTTAAAGCTCCTAGTCCACTCTTCTACTCCTCGAGTAGGAAATCCACTAAGGATGTCTTTTACACTTTCTGAATCTTACAGATTTCTTCTAGACCAGTAGTCTAGAAACTTCTTAGTTCACTCTTGAACTCTTCAAGTCCAGCAGACTTGGTTCTTCACAGTTCATTTAGAACTCTTCAAGTCCTTCTGACTTGGAACTCTTACTTAAGTTGATTGGTAGTTGTTGAGTTCTTGGTTGGTGCTACTCAGTTGTTGTTAAGCTCTTGTTCGAAAGAACTGAGTAGCTATGCAAGCTTTCTCTTTTTCTTAGATCGGAGAGTTGAGCGTTGAGTATTCTTACTTTTTGTTCAATTTCTTGCATGATTTAATCATCTGCAGATGTCTTGCATATATGTGATCTTTAAAATCTGCCCGTTGAATCCATCCGTTGAAGCATTTCATGCGTTTGACGTTTCTGAACTTTGATGGAGACTTTTCTGCATATCTTCTGAATTGCATTCTGGCCCATTGACATAGTAGACTGCTTTCTCACCTAACACCTGAAAAGGAGTATTCCTCTGTCCCATGGTCCTTTCCTTAGCTTCTTTAATACGTCTCTTTGTTGCATACTAAGGATATTTTTATGCCATTGGGACTGGTGATTACTTCAACGTTTGTAACCCATTCAACATTTGTTAAGATTTTATCTTTGAACAAATGATCAAGGCCCATAACTTCTGACATAGCCAGATGATACTCTATGATTCTTATCGTGGTGTCTTGCCACCTTGGTGCTTGATGCAACCAAACGACAACACTACGATTTCTCTTAAGGACTGGCACACTACGATCTTCACTTTCTTGTCTTGCAGACTTTACGTTTCCGAGAGCACACTACGATCTCTGAGTTGGCTTCGGTAAACGTTTGGACCACTCTACGATCTTTGGAGAGGCCCTTTAAGGTAGTCATACTACGATCCTTGATGCTCTACGATTTTTCCTTGGCTTCTGCAGACTCTTGATTAGCTCATTAGATAACAAATCTGTTTGAAGCCTATCTATTACATTTCAAGATATAGATCAACCTAACATCTTTGATCTCTTTCTCTATACATTCATTTACAGAATGATGAACATTGAAAGCTTAGATCAACCTAACAATTTTGATCTATCACTAAGTCCTTGTACATATATTCCTTGAAGGACTTCACATATAATCATGAACGTTTACTTTAAACATAAAATCAAGATATGCATTCTTCCAACAATACTTTCTCCCTTGTCACCTCGCTGGTGTGCGTTGAAGGAAATAACTTTGCGCATAGAAACGCATACCAGATCTTGATAGCGACTTAAATCCTTACTTAGAAAAATAGTGCCACCTTTTCTGCCCTTAACCCAAACTGTGTCCGACTTAGATATCTCAGTCAAAATCTGGTCATAGTCGGGATTGTTGTCTCGTAGCTGAGTATACTGGCATGTAGCAAGGGCTCGCAGGCTGTAGTACTCTTTAATTGCCTCTGTACTGAAGGGAACCTGCTTACCCCTCACAAATGCCCTGTATGGCGCCCTATCCTCAGCATTGGCATAAAACTCCTTCACCACGTTTACTATCGTTGGGTCAGGATCATCAATGAGAATCTCCCAGCCCTGCTCATCTATGTGACACCCCCAAATTCGGGTACTTCAATCCCACAGATGTGACAACACGAAAATTTAGACAATTTAATAAAATCTTAAAAGATTGAATAGAGGTTAAATAATAGACCTAAACAAAAAATAAGTGTATGGATTTGACATTTTTGAGGATTTAAATTTTTTGTGGAGAATTATTAAGGTTAACTGTATGAAGGCATATAAATATGTGTATGTGGTTTTATATGTACAGTTTGTGGTTAAGGGTCAAAGGTTGAGCAGATAAATTATAACAGTGATAAACCCTAATATTAAGTTAAGAACTTCGACGTTCAGTTAGAAAACCCTAACGATATGTAAGAAACCATAATACTGGCTTCGGAAACCCTAATTTTAGTTCCGAAAATCCGAAACCATAATTTGGAATATTAAAACCCTAATTTGGGAGCTAAAAGGTTAATTATAAAGGCTTAAGTGTTTATGATTATAATTCTAATTAGGGAAAACCTAACAAATTAGTTAGAAAACCCTAATTGTAAATTAGAAACCCTAATGTTCAATTAGGGAAAACCTAATTATTAAATTTAAAATTTTAATGTTAATTAGGAAACATTAATCCTAATTAGCAAGCTTAATTGTGATTAGGAAATCCTAATATAATTAGGAAGTACTAATTTCTAAATTAGAAAGCTTAATTATCTAGTTTAAAACTCTTACTGGAAATCTTAGAATTAAATTTGTAAAACCTTAGGGTTAAACCCTAAGGGTCAAACCCTAAGGGTTGGATCAAATGACAACTATGCCATTAAAATTGGAAGCAAAATGTCCAAATTGGTCTTTTTGTAATTCTTTAATTGGTTGGAGTAAGAATTTTGCCAAAAATATTAGTTGTTTACCAACTATTTATCTCCATGTGCTCAATATATAAACAATCTCAGCCAACTTGCTACATCAAATACATTGTATCATATATATATATATATATATATATATATATATATATATATATATTAAGGAGAGAGAAAGTTCATAAACTTAAGTCATTTGTTATCCAATACTCAACAAAGCTCTTCCTTCTCTAGACCCACAAAATTCTTAAGTGATTCAGTCCTTAGTATGATCCATAGCAAATCAAGATCAGATCATGATGATCATATTCAAGATCAAAGCTAGGAAGAGGTATAAACCCTAAAATTTTAAAATCCTTAAAGATTTGTGTTAATGTTGTTTTTTGTTGTTTAGATATGTGTATAAGGATGTTATTGAGTGATATGGGTTGTTATATCATGGATCCATAACGCATGAAAATGAGTTTTTAGAAACTGATCATGAACCCTAAAAAGTTGTCTGACAAGCAAATATCAGGGCTCTTAGATCCTTGTGTGTTAATGATTTGTTGTGTTTTAAGTTATAGATTTGTAGTATGCCATTAGACTGTAATCTGGAACTGGAATAAAGGTCATACCATGTCCAGATTACAAGTTATTGATGGTCAAAATCAGTTGATTGACCATGACCAAGCAATTCTGGGTAACCCAAAAAGTCTGACAAGTATTTTTAGAGCTTCTGACCTTGCTTATGTTTGATAGTTATGCCATGTGGTTGTAATAGACTTGTAGACTGACATGTAGACTACACATTAAAGCCATTAGAACACTTAGATCTTAAATAAGATCAAAGTTATAAGATGTCAAAGTAGGGTTGACCGACTGCTATTGATGATTTCTGGAAAAACCTAGAAACCTTCAAGAGCAATTTTTCTAAAAAGGTTTGACTGACTTGAATCTTGTGATTTTCTTTATTTTTAGACTGACCTGATGTTATAGAATGGTACCCTGACATAAGGACTATAAGTGTGAACCTTTAGATCACATAAAAAAAACCCAGGATGAAAGTTATAAGGATCGAAATCGGTATTTTCAGAATCGTTTTCTTCATTTCGGAAAACCCGAAATGAAGAATATTGTCCAACAACTTTTCCTCGGAGCTTAGATCTTGCTGATTTGTTATTTTTTGGCCATGAACTTAGTATGTAGTTGTAGTATTACACTTATACTACATGATTGATATCATTAGCTGCCCAGATAACATCAAGAACATGAAAATTTAAGTGGTCAAACTAGCACCTTGTTAACTGCATATGAAGTTCTGGGTTTGTTCAAGAACACCTATAACGACAGTTTTGTCGCTATAGGCCCCTTTAGTGACACTTTCTATATAAAAATTAATTATTTTATTTAATAATTAGAGAAAAATAATTTTTAATTATTAAAAATTCATAAAAAAAATCTTTAAAATTATTTAAAGCCTAAAAATGGGTTTTTAATAATTTTGAATATATTTCATAAATATCTTAATATTTTTAAATATTAATGATATTTAATTTATTTAATTATAATATTAAATAAATTATTTAAAAATGATTTTAATACTTGAAAAATTATTTAAAGTTATATTATGGTATAAGAAAATATTTTAAGTTATTTTTAATGACTTTTAATATTTTTATGAATTTCATTAATAAATTAATATTAATGGTAATTAATTTATTCATTAAATGTATTAAATAAATTATGGAAAAAATAGAATTAATGTTTATAAATCATATAAAAATGATTTAAAGGTTATAAAAATATTTTAAGTTATAAAATATAACTTTTGATATTTTGTCATGAAAAAATATTATTATTTTAATATTAAGGACAATTATTTAATAATAGTTTTAATTACGTTAAAATCATGTAAAGGTAATAATAAAGTGTTAAAAAACTTTGAAATATTATAAATAATTTATAATATTATGTCATGATTTTATTAATATTTTATATTAAATAAATATTAATGATAATGGAATTAAGTGAATTTAAATCATATAAATATGATATTAATGATTGAAAAATCATGATAAATGATAATAATTACTTAAAAAAATTTACGAGCCATTGGAAAATTATTTTGACTGATTAATAAATTATCTAAGATAATTGTGTTGCGTTTAGACAGGGTCTTATATATATTAGGCTCGATAATTATCCGACTAGGCCGTCGGGATGTCGAAATTATACCAGACTCAACTCAGACTGAAATAGTTTGACTTGATACTGAGTCTTAGGTAGTTTGTGGACTGCTATGGTTATGTGTTTAGGTTATTTTATAATTGTATTTAATAATATTATACTGTGACGATATTATTCTAATATTTGGAGATAGGTATTATCTATATTAGGTCTTCAGAAAAAGCGATATAGATTGCGTAGCAGTAGTCGGCGATAAAGGCAAGTTCTCTCTAACTCAAACCTGAGTTATGACTATTTAAATGTATTTGTGGTATATCATTGCTGATTATCACGTCTATGATTTGTTGAATCTCACTATGTGCATATTGCATGTGTTCATCGTGTATGAAAGCACTACACCAAAAATGGCATCTAGTGAAAGACAAATCCTTCACAAGACATACTATATCACTCACAAATGATTTATTGCGAAGAAATATTTCTTCACACGATTGCTCGCATTAGACCTCCTCGCAATTGGGTATCCTTCGCTACGTAGTAACTAAATATTTTTTGTGAAGGATATATTGTGAATAATTTTTTTATTCACAAATTGTATTTGGTAATGGAATATTGTTATTTAGTGAAAGATTAGTTTCCTTCACAAATAATATTTTAAGGACTATTTGAAATTAGTGAATAACTTGATTCCATCATAAATAATATATTGTGAGGAACAAATTTATTTAAAGAGAGAATATTTTCGTTTACTAATTATAAATTGAAAATCTTTCTTCAAATTAGTGAGAAAATTCATTCACTGATTATAAATTTGTAAATAAAAAATTAATTACTAAATAATCAAAATTCATTGAAAATTATAATTGAATTTTAAATCATTGATCACATTTATTATTATTATTAATCTCTATAAGAAATATTAAATTTATTTTTCAAGTAAATATAAATATTGACATATTTTTTTCAAACTAATTGATAAGCTAATGCATAAAGAGCTAATAAAATTAAAACTTCACATATAAATATATCATAATACTCGAGTCACAATAACTACAAAATTTGTTATTTTATCTTGGTCACTAGGACCATAGTACCTACAAAATTTATTAACTAACATAAGAATCTGAAAGAATTACAATGAACTAGAAGGAATAAAGTGTGGCATGTTAGATCCACTTCATCATCATTTTCTTCAAGAAAATCAAGGTTGGACATGTAAACTTCATGCTGCAATAGAAACACCAAAATTCAATTTCAATAAGACGAGGAATAAGAAAAGATTGAACTGGTGAACTTAAATTAGAAAGAAGAAGCACATATCCATTTGTTTCCACTAGATGTATCAAAAAGTTCATCTGCCACAAAGTAAGTCAGTATATTAAGTTTACTATATTTCCAATTGCTGAGAAAAGGTACTTGTTTTATTATTGTTGTTCTTGTAGTTAAAAAAACAACTAGTATCTATTAAAGAAATACAACTTGAATTTACATATATAATTTTTTCATTAAGTAGAGGCCTCCCAATCTTGTATATCAATTGCTGATTGTGATCTAGGCAAAAAAACAACAAGTATCTATTAAGGAAATCCAACTTGAATTTATATATATAATTTTTTTCATTGAGTAGAGGCCTCCCAATCTTTATATCAATTGCTAATACTGATCCAAGAAAAAGTCTGCTTACAAAATACCACAACTAAATTCATGATAACTTTGATTTTTGTTAGTAACACTAAAAGATACCTTCTTAAACATGGTTCATGAATTGATACTAACCGCAAAGAATGTGTTGAATTGAAGTGAAGCTAATGAGACAGACAAGAACAACTACCACTTGGAACTTCATTTAGACCGGTTCAAACTGGTGAAGCATGGTCATGTGTCACAAAGAAGCTGAAACAATTAAAAGCCTACCAAAAGTAAAGGAACTCATGAGGTCTTGCATAACAAATATATTCACCACATTCTGTAAGTAGAAGCTAAATCCATGGGATAAAAGAAATTAAAATATGTTTAGTCAACAAACAGCGTATATTTGTACTATATATTGCACGATGAGATTGACAATGATAGATGAATAATAACATATGGAGATAGGCTGGCCCATAACGCGTACCAAT
Organism: Panax ginseng; assembly: GCA_020205605.1. NCBI lineage: Eukaryota > Viridiplantae > Streptophyta > Magnoliopsida > Apiales > Araliaceae > Panax > Panax ginseng. Next base: position 126,866,169 of record CM035131.1, on the reverse strand, counting down.
ACTTGATCCCATTGTGCCACCCACAAACAAGTAAGAAAAACAATTATGCCCAGAAATGTAAGTACTCCCTCCTATATCTAATTCTTCTCCCACCGTAGATCAATTATCTTTTTTCAGTCAACTATTCAGTATAACCTTTACATTTCTGAAGTTTCTATCAGCATGACAACAACTTATAATCTTAAATTAACTACAAAATACACCAAAATTGACATATTCTACAAGTAAACTAAAGGTTGATTTCAATACATAATTTGGAATGACTAAAGATTACAACTTTGGTATAAAAATTTAGTCTAATGAACTCATAGAACATATACCAAAATTTGAAATTTTTGAATTCCACTAAATTAATATCTTATTCTAACATAGATGAATCCAATAAAACTGAACTAAAGCAGGCAGATTTGAATCATAGTAAAAACTCATATCAAAAAACAAAAACTAAACCCATCTTCAACTACAAAAGCATCAATTAAATCCAAAACAAACCCATCAAAATTTCTAGAAAAAGGAATAAATTAAAGTATGACAAAGAAAAACAAACATAACATAGAAATAATAAAGAAGTGAACCATAAATTAGAGTTAAAGAAGACACCATTACCAATTACAAGGAAGAATGTAAGAGAGAGAGGATCTTCACATTGACCAGGCCACCAAGGGAAGAAGACTGCTACTATAAATCATTTCTGATTGGTAGCTATGACTGTCTAAGTGGGTTTATAAACACTAATTACATCATTGTTTTTTGTATGTGCTATATATTTTCTAGTCTCGGATACTTTTCATACAAATTCAATTCCATAATTTAAATATGATGCAGTTTATCTCGTGAGATATTTATCCGAATAGAATGCAAATTACCCTGTGTTTACCCAAAATTCTAGTTGATTGTATAGGAATTGCTAAAAGGTATAGGAATGAACCCGTGTAAACTAAGAAACAACTAAAATATAAAGATGTTATTTGACACGTCCAATCAATATCTTGTCTCCATTATTATTAGTAGAAATTCTCACATACAGTTACAAACCAACAACCAAATTGCATTACGACAACTAATAACAGATGAAAAGATAATCACCTTATCAATAACAACCCAAATATTGATGCCAACTGATAAGTTGATTTTATATCCACGAATCGGGGTCTAATTCAAGCTTATTCGTTGTTAAAACCTTGATTTCATGTTTAGTTTTACTTGTTTATTGTTGTTTTATGTGTAGGGTGGTTGGTGCGGCACGTGATTGAAAAAAGAAAGCATTTGAAGCGATTTTGGAGCAAGTTTGAAGTTCAAGCCAAGTCAAAAAGCAAAACCCATTCCCGCCAGGGCGGGCCTAATTAAGCCTTTCACCCCCGCCGGGGCAGGGGGTCTTCAAGATTGTTTAGCAGTAGCCTAGCCCACCGGGGCGGGCCATTTTCACGTATACACCCCCGCTGGGGCGCGGGGTGCCGGATTCTGACACTCCTAGCTTGTTGCAAACTCTGCTAGAATGAGGATTTTGAGCACTTGGGTAGCGTTTGGACTCTAATTGACATGGGACTTCGACCAAAACTTGTGTGTTGGATTTATATTGAGCAACAAACAACGAAATCGAAGACACACAAGGCAATTGACAGAGATTACATACAGATTTTGATAGCGAGCATTGGAGAGAGGATTTTGAAAGAACGTTCATAGCAATTGCGGATTAAGGCTAACGTGAAAGGTGTTCTACATTATTCTTCTTCTTAGTCTTATATTTGTAATTGAAAAGATGTTATCTTTAATTTATTCAGTTATTAATTCATTGACGATGAACTAATTTATCTTTTAGGCTTATAATGGATCTTTAAGTGAAACGATGATTATGTGGCTTTGAGTTCCAATTGAATAAACTATTATCCAGTTTATCTATATTAATTTGAGCTTAATTTATGAATTGCCTGATCAACAGTTCTTTGTGTACTTGTATGGATTCGAGAGAGGAAGTACGAGTCTAGACTTAGTTAATATAACATGTGTTCTTGAATTTTGTGAATGAGCAGAATCTTGATGTATGTTAAGGTAGAGATATGCTTGACATCGCATGTAATCGGATAAAGGACTTAAACTTAAACCTTCTTCAGTTATAATACGCATAGAGACATAGTGAGTTAGTTAATTAAGGTGTTTAACTTGTTTCTATCTAAATTGTGGATTTGAGTTAATACGGTATTAGTACATCGAGAGGTGGCTAATGCTACATTCGTGTTCTTGATTAATAAATTGGGATAGTGATTTGAACTGGAATAAAGGTGTAAAAAATCAGAGTGAAGCTTAGGGTGAAATCGTAAGCCTAATTCTCCAATAATTGTTTGAAATTTCAGTTTTTAATATTTGTGATTGTTTTGTGATATATTTATTAATAATTTAGTTTTTATAATTTTAATCATTATTTTGGATAGTTTAATAAAATTTAGATTAATAGGAAATTGATAATTGTGAGGTTAAAATTCTTACAAAATTTTCTATGTGGGAACGATACTCTACTTACTATTATATTACTTATTGACCACGTATACTTGTGTGTTGTGCGTAACTAGATTTTACCTAACACCAACCCAGAAGAAAACAGGTAGAGTGCAGGATGTACAATCAAACAACCCAAACATTTATAATCAGCGAGTATAGTAGCAGGCAAACAGGTAGAGAACAAGATATTTTATAAGTTTAATTGTAAATTCTAATTACCAAACACCCATTTCACTACAACCCACAAACATAGGAAATTAAGCATTATCACTCTTCCAACATACCTCTTGGGTGGTGCGATTGAGGATATTTTTATGTGAAATTTTTACTTCTTCTGGGTTCCTCCACCGATGGCTTGGTCAGTGAGTTACCAGATCCATGATAGTCTGGTCAAAATAATATCAGTTATCTAAAATGACATTTTAGTAAAACTTGCAACTTAGGGGAAAAAATACGTATTCAAACAAAATATGCATACTACTCTGCTTGTGTACATGTAACACAAACATATTGAAACAAATACATACACAATTGAAAATTTGTGTATTGGCCAATCTGCCAGAGCTGCTACTGATAATAGCCGAAGTAAGTAAATCGTACTTTAATACATAAAAAGGTTTTACTTCACCTGCCATTTGCAAATTACAACTAATATTAGCAATAACAATCATCTAATTTAATTTAATAAAGAATTAAAATGTGGACATCAGATTTGAAGATACAAAATGATTTTCATGGTATTAATAAGCAAACATAAACAAAATTTAGTCTTTGTATACATATAATTGAGTGGATAAGGGTTTAAGAAGACTGGAACCTGGAGATTTGATTTGGAAAGAGGGCGATTATGTGATGTGGAAGAATCAATAGAGAAGACTACATTGGGGAAAAAGAAGGCGTAGATGCAGCCTAAAATAACCCCGATCGCAATTGCAATGGCGATTTGAGATCCAAGTACTGATGATTGACTGCTCTTCTCTTTACGACCCACCATTCTTTTCTTCCCCCAAAATTTGAAAGCAAAGAGACTTTGTTCTCGCAGTTTCTCTAGGTTTCCCCTCATACTAAATTGGTGTACCTTAACTCCTTTTCCAAACTAAAAGTACACAACTCAAATTTTGTTCCATTTAGGGTTTCTCTGTTAAAAAAAAAAGAGTTTGATTTTAACTTATAAAAATAATTAATATTGTACTCTTTAAAAAAGTAATATTGTAAATAAAATTTTTATTTTAAAAACATAAATAGATTTTAATTTTAATTTTAAAATATCATAAATTAGTTAATAACAAATTAAAATATAACTATTTTATAAAACAAAAAAGTAATAATTTAACATATTTGTGATCATTTTGGAAAGAGTCTTAATTATTATAATTATTTTATTGTCAATTTACAATATTTTAAAATTTGAATGATTATAACTTAATATTTTAATTAATAAAACATTTACTATTATACATTATTTAAAAAGTATTATTAAGAATAAAATTTTATTTAAAAAATTAATTACATTATAATTTGAGTTATAGGATACCACAAATTAACTAAAATGAATTCAAACTTACATAACTTTTTCTACAAAATAGATGAGTAATTTTTTAGCATTTGTGGTCTATTCCATATAAGAGTCTTATCATTTTTTTCATGGTCAATGTATGAAATTTTAAAGTTTAAATTATTGTAAATTTGTTTACTTTGATTAAAGAAATAGTTGATACTGTAAGTTACTTAAAAAGTATTACAAAAAATAAATTTGTTATTGTAAAAAATTAAATTTATTTATATTACAATTTATATTCACCACAATTAATTCTAAAAATTTTACTTAGAACAAAACAGCGACGAGATTTATCTCAAAAAACATATGAACAATAATACATAGTGAGTAATAATTCCTTCATTAATAAATTTTTTTCTCGCAAATTTTCATCATAAATTAGCGCAAAAAATCCTTTTATCACCTCAATTTTGTGAGGAAAAAATTATAAAGTGTGAATGATATTTTTTTTGCTAATAACTATATTGTCACTATATTTTTTTTCTTCACTGTTCCTTCGCTAGAAACCTCCTCACATGAAGGAAAGAATTCCTTCACAAAATACCCTTCGCTACATCCCTAATTTCGTGTAGTGAAGGCTGATCACCTTCATTACCATCTGGTTCAGTTGTTGTGTTCATGTTCATTATTGATATTCATTCTTATTGTCCTGATCGTTCAGTTATGAAATTGATTCCTGCTAGTTTTCAATTATTATATTATTGAACGTAGCCAGCTTTTTGTTCAATTCTTTCAATCATGATATATCCTCAATTAAACTTATAATTACTGGGCAAATTTGTTGCTCACCCTTGCTATATCATGATAAACATTGCAGATTAAGACGAATACATTGGATACAGGAAAAGACAAAGACAAGTCCAGCTTTGGGTTATATGTGAAGTTAAATTTGTAACAGTAATGTATGATAATAACATTGTATGTCAGATAGGATATTGATTCAGGTATTAAGTGAAGGTTCTCGAACTTGGGGATAGTGTGTAAAGTTTAATGTATAAACAATTTATGTTTATATCTTCTACAATAGTTATAGAATTAATATACCAGATTCGTGGTGTTTGATACCGGATTTAGGGATATTACAACAGATCTGGTGTTCATTATTCCACAAAATTACATCTATCTACCCATAAACAAAGGATATAAAAAAATCTGACAAGCATAATAGATAAACTTCCCATTAAAGGGTTACACAATCTCAAATAAATCCTAGGTCATCTAACCTTTAATATTACATCATCAGCGGAACAAATAAACATAAACATAATCAAGTTTATTACATAATCTTAAATAAATAAACAGTAAACTAAACACCATCTGTTCCAGTATCTTGCCCTTCACCCTTGCTTGTAGAAAGCTCTTCAGACTTCTTGATCTCATCTGCATTGTTTTGTACAAGAGCGAGCAAACAATTGCCCACAAGAAGAATAGTTTCCAATAATAGTCTATGAATGACAATCGACTGAGCTTTAGTTGGTAATATATTCTTACCAGAAATAATAAGATTTAGTTCAAGAGCTATGAGTTCAAAGGAATAATGAACTTTTAATTCAAATAATAGATATCAATATCAAATGAATACACTGAGGGTCACAAGACCACGAACTATATTCTAGGTTGCCAAGTATTTATACTTTAACCTTTAACAGTCTAAAATACTATAATCATTATCTATGTCCTAGGTTAACAAGTGTTTCTACTATAACCTTTATTAGTCTAAATGACTTTGTGGACCACCATCTCGTACTCCAGGTGATTAGCCCTTTATACTATGTTTTGCGCAAACATTTTAACGCTATTGCGTAGCTCCAAAATAATCCTTAACTTAGATCATTAGGTTGCGTACCAAGGGAAGTTTGGTTTGAATTAACTTTAAAGGAATTCTAGATCTTTAGAACGCTCATCAACCAAGTACTGGTTGAATCAAATATGGATCAATAACTTCTCAAGAGTTTGATTATAATATCATCATGAACAAAGTATAATAACGAACCAATAAGAGATAAAGTCTTAATGGGTTATAAATGAAAAGGTGTTAATAATCGAGTACATACTTTCAAAACTGTAAAGGTACATGAGAAAACCAAAGAAAGTTTGGTTTGGATTGACTTCAAGGGTAATTTAGTTTATAGAGCATTCATCAACTAAGGATTAGTTGAATCAATATAAGGATCACTAGTCAACTAAGAGTTCGGTACAACAATGTAAGATTGTATAACGACGTTGGTGATTAAAGATCAAACAACAATTATTCGTAGCTGAACAACACTTTGTAACAAGATAATGATTACAATAAAATTACAGACTTTGAATGACCAAAGCAATCTTGCTTGGAATGAGTAAGCAAAGATTAATTAACTTGTTCAACAATAAATTAAGGCTAAAGAACTTGCATAACAATAACAACTTAGGAATAGGAACTTGCATAAAGAAGGATTAGAGTTAGAGAACTTCCTCATTAGAATAATAGATTTAAGACTAGCATAGCGTAAAAGTAGGGTTAGAAGACTTGCATAAGTATAACAAAATAACAATTAAAAGAAAACCTTGCTGAATAATAAAGTAGCAAAGGTTAGGGAACTTGCCTCTTGCGTAAGCTATAAAATTATAATTCACGTTCTCCAATTATCCTACATATATGTCATTTACAATCACAATTTCAATTAGCTATAACGCGACCAAATTGCTTAGTTACACATCCGTCTTACATTCTTTAACTCTAGGTTTAATCATACTAATCACATAGCACAACTGAAATCTTTGAGGTCGTAGCATTTAAATCACATTTCCAATTCTTATCCACATCAAACCTCAATTATTAATAATTTGTTAAGTTATAACCTTACCATCATTAAACTTGACTTAGAATGTGATTATAATATGGTTTAAAAACATATAATATAATTAAAGTCTTTTTATGTTCATTAGATTAGTTTACAATTAAATTTTCTGGACTTGAATAATTAAAAATCTCATTTTTGGGCAATTACGCTAAATGTATTTATGACTCCACCATTTGAATCTGGACCTGGTCTTTAGTCATGTAATTTATTTATATTCACATCAAATCTCTATTCTTTCTGTATTATGTTTTCAGACTTAGGAATATGAAGGTTATGCTATACGTATAATATTAATAACGGACGTTCGTGGGTATCAGTTAAGCGCACTAAGGCTTTAACTGATTACATGTACTCAAGGTCATGTTTGGCTAGCCTTTAAAATGCTCTTTTCCATTTATTTTAATTAATTCACTTATTATATTATTTGTCACACCTTAATTATTTAAATTATATTATTTAAATTTAATTAATTTAAAGCTAATATCATTCATTAAATCAAGTTAGCACATAGTTAAAATTCTTATTCATTAATTATAACAAATCATTAAATATCTAATTAATTATTAAATTAATTAGAATAATATTATAATTATTTAACAACTCATTTAATTTAATTATCCCAATTAAATTCACACTTTGAACTATAAAATTATTCCATATTAATTTAATTAATGTATACACATAATCAATTAATCCACAACCATTCCATCACATATTTATTTATCGCAATAAATAAATCAACAAAATATTTATTTAATTCAATAAATTATTAAAAATCAAATATAAAAATCTCGTTCGTTACATATTTCCCTCCTTAAAAGGATTCTGTCCCCGGAATCATGACTCAATTAGTTCATCCTGTTACATTTTCCCCCCTTACAAAAGATTCTGTCCCTAGAATCGCTACACATAGACTAAGTAAATAACTGAGGATAATTATGCATTATTAATTTAATTAATTTTTTATATTATCTTATCTTCGATCGAGTTACCAGACAATCTCTTCAGCGTTGTGGTTCCTCTAGATTACCTTTATCGAAGGTATTACTTTATTTCTGAGGTTGCTCTTTCATGTTAGCTATTTGAACAAAATTTCTTCGTAAGTTAATTCTTTTAAAATTATAACGGTTCATACTCTATGACATGTTTATAAGAAGGTTTGCACGACCGAAGCACTGAAACATGAAAAACATTTGTAATTTGCTCTAACCTTAGAGGTAAGGCTACCTCATATGCAACTTCACCTACTCAACGCAGAAACAAAAACTAAGATCCTCGAATTCAGCTTTCCTTTCAAGAAAACGAAACTTACTACTATAAATTTAGTTGTGTTTCCATGTGTTCCTGTAAACTTGATGAGTGCATATTATTCATTTATTTTGATACCTTTATGTTTAGTTTTATTGCATGTTTCATGTGTATATGAGCTTATTAAGGTGTTTAATGATTTCAAGAAGAATTAGAGCTAAAATGAGAAAAAAAGAAAAATTGCAGGGTTTTTAGCATTAAGTTGGATGCATGGTCTTGGCCTAGGACTTGGATTTTATTGTAGAGCTCTTTCTTAGCTTTTCAGAATATCTTGAATCGTCCCAATCGGAGGTCATATAAAAAAGTTAAGATATTTTTACAAACCGAAGTTGAACCTCAAAGTTTGGAAGTTGGAATTTGCATAGAAGTCACTTGGAGCCTGATTTTGACCTCGATGAAGCCAGAATCTGTCAAATCTCAAAGAATGAAAGTTGTATATCTCGTCGATATCTTCGTTTTGATAGATAACAGCTCCCGTAACTCCTCTCGGATCAAAGGTTATGCTCATTTTACCAAAGTACGTCGCAGTAAGAAATGAAAATTCGCCCCAACGAATTTGAGCGGGAAAATTGGGAAATCTTAGATTTTTGGAAAGTTTCTAAATGCAGATTTTGGCAAACATCTACATGGAATTGGATTGATATTTCTATTAGCTTTAGGATTTCCTTTAGACTAAGATTTATTTCCAAATTGAATTCTATTTCTTTATGGAAACTAGTTATGATTTGTAATTCCTTTTAGGATTTGGATTTCTAATTCCCATAGGATTTAGGACTTTGTCTAGCACTATAAATAGAGGATGCTAGTCAGGGTTTTATTCATTCAATTATTAACTATCATCTATTGGAGTGCAGACTCAAGAGCATGTCAGGCTAGTTCTTTTCATTCATTTCTAAAAGGAGGTGAATCCTTATTACAATTAATTGATTAATTGAGTATTATTATTTATTCTTTCTTGTTTGAAATTTCTTCTGATAATCTATTTTCATTGATTGCATGCTAATTGATCTAATTGAATTAATATGGACAATTGAGTTAATTTGATCATTATCATATGCTAGATTAAGTTTTGTATTACGTGTAATTGATATCTGTCTTCATCATAAGTAGAAACTTGGTAATAATAATTGTGGGCAAGGTTTAATTTATTGCTAATGTTATCAGAAAACAAGTTCAACAAATCGAGCTTATGTGCTTGTTGCTTGGATTAGCCTAATTCTCTATTTCTTAATGCTTCTATCATATTAAATCTAGAGAGCTTGTTCTAGGTTGTATGTTAGTTAGAATCTGGTGAAGAGCTTATTTCATACAGTGAAAATCTAAGAAGAATTTCGGATAGCAGAGCTTATTGTTATCTAGGGCTAATAGTTTCATTGGAGGGAAAATAATAATAACTTGATTAATTGATTGTTGTACTTGGTAAAACTGAACTGCAGAATTGAAGTTTTTACATATTTGGTTAATTTCATCAATAATTTAGTTTAAAAACAATTTTCAAAAACCCCCATTTTTATTTTTTGTTGAAATAGTAGAATAATTCTAAAACAAATTTACTCTCTGTGGGATCGATCCTTATTTACTATTGTGCTAATTATTATAAATTGTGAAGTGAAAGTGAGGTTAATATAGGAGTGTCAATGACAGCTCCCAAATTTTGGTGCCGTTGCCGAGGAGTGTTAATTGTTTTTGTTTATTCTTTATTTTCGTTTAGTTATTATTTTCTTTTTATTTTTATTTAATAACTTAATCCTCTCACTCTATTGACTTAAATTTTGTTCAAGAAATAGAGAAAACTGCGGATATAAAAGAAGCTCTTGTTCCACCACTTGAAGAAGAAAAGATGGCGGTGCCAAACAAAAATAGGACTTTAAAAGAAGTAGTTACTCTCGATCTTGATCAATCATCATTTTGTATTGAGTATCCTACTGTTGATGTTGCTTTTGAACTTAACTCTAGATTAATTTGTCTTTTGCCTACTTTTCGTTATTTTACAGTTGAAAATTCATATAAGCATCTAATGGAGTTCCATTTGGTGTGTTCCACGATGAAAGCACAAAGAGTGGCAGAGGAGCAGATCAAGCTTAGACTATTTCCATTCTCATTAGCAGATTTGGCTAAAGACTGGTTATACTATCTACCTTCAGGATCAATACGATCATCGACTGATATGCAAAGGTTATTCTTGGAAAGGTACTTTCTTGCATCAAGAGTCGCCCACCTAAGGAATGAGATATGTGGAATCATTCAGTTCAATGGAGAAACTCTCTACGAGTATTGGGAAAGGTTCAAGAAGTTGTGTTCCAGCTGTCCACCTCACAGAATTGATGACCATCACTTGATCCAGTACTTCTATGAGGGGTTGCTACCGATGGAAAGAAGCATGATTGATGCAACAAGTGGAGGAGCACTGGTAGATAAGACTCCAGAAGCTGCAAGGAACTTAATTTCAAACATGGCAGCTAACTCACAGCAGTATGGAACTAAGATGGATCACACACCACAAAGGGTAAATGGGGTAAGCATAAGAGACTTGGAGCATCAAATTTCTGAATTAACTGCTATAGTTGGACAAATAGTTGTAAGGAATACACAATGTTTTCAACAAGCTCAACCTCAGTACTACACAGAAAACCAAGAAGTACCTGTCAATTCTGGGACATCTATGGAGGATATGTTCAAGTCATTCATGAACCAAACACAACAGTTCATGAATCAGACACAATAATTCCAGCAGGAGACAAAAACTTATGTTCAAGATTTGAGGAACCAAGTTGGTCAGCTTGCAACCACAGTAGGAAGGTCACCTTCTCAAACTGTTGAAAATGTAAGTGCCATAACATTGAGATGTGGTGCAGAGGATAAGACGCATGGAAAGTCAATATAAAACAAGTCAGATAATAGTGAAACAAACAGCAGTGTTGTACTCAAGCATAAATTTGCATCTCTTTCAGCTTATGAACCAAAACTACCTTTTCCCCAAGTTCTAACAAGGAATTGGAAACCATTTGGAAGTGCTCGAGACTACTGCTAAATTTGAAAAAGAAATCAGGTATTTAAAGTCTGAAAAGGATGAACAAGAGGTAAAGATGGAAGAATTAATAATTCCCGCAGATTTCTATAAGGAGGACATAGATGATGATACTTTCCTTGTTCCAGCAATAACACAGAATGATAAACATCATGGGAACTTACACATAGAATTGGACGACACATATGTGAAATTCGACATATGGCCTTTTTATCAACAAAGATCAAAACTAAGAGTTGTCATGCTCACCATTTACATAGCATCTACTTCAAACCAAATTTAGACTTTTATCTGGCCCGAATCTGCCAAATTGCAAAGAATGAAAGTTGTAGATCTCGTCGATATCTTTGATTTGATAGGTGGCAGACCCCGTAACTCGTAGCGGATCAAAAGTTATGCTTGTTTTACCAAAGGACGTCGCAGTAGAAAAGATAGCGGCGCGGGGCGCACTGGGCCATCAAAAATTCTACTACAGTAGCGCGGGGCGCGCCCAAAATGGCCTAGGAACAGAGCGGGGCATGCCGGTCGGTGGGGGGAGAGTTAAATTGGGTGTTATGTTGTCCAATTTGAGCTAGAATGGGATTCTTAGTTGCCTAACTTGCTAGGGTGACCATTAGCATTATAAATACTTGATTTTAACTTGGATTGGGAGGCTAGTTTTGGAGGATTCCATTAGATTAGATTATAGTAGATTAGGAGAAAAACCCTAGTTCTTATGAGATTTGGAGATTGAAGCAACTTGGAGACCATTGAAGATCAAGAGCAGGAGCTTGAGGAAGATGGAGATTTGCTGACAACAGATTTATTCTTTACTTTACTCTTAGTTTTGTCTTTTAATGTGTATTCAAGTGTGCATTCTTATTTTTAATTCAATGAACTAATTCTTTGTTTGAGATTCACAGCTGCAACGCGAAGCTCTAGTTCCAGAATATGAAGTTCGCAAAAAACACAGAACAAGGCCATAAACTTCCAATTTCTTTGTTCATACTTTAGTTTAAGCATACCCAGATTGTGACGCCCCCAAATTCAGGTATCTTCCAACCCAACATATGGTGCTACGCGGTGCTACAGTTCACACATACATTCAATTGAAATGCCTCAAAAGAACGAATATGTCTTATATATATTCTAAAATAATATTACCATTCCCCAGGTTCTTTATAACCATTACATGTGTTCTTGTCATAATATCAAATAATAATAACTTTCAACCTATACTATTACAAAGGTTCGCCTTAGCCTTCCCTTTATCTTTACCGGATCCTTCGGTCCGTTCGGTCTTAGCTGCATTCATATGGTTCAAGCAAGAGTGAGCATAACTAGCTCAACAAGTATGATAATTCCATTTAAACAATATGCTTGAAACATATAAATCGTATATCTTCAATAACTGAACAATAGTCATGAAGTACTATCGATAATTCAAAATAGCAGTTTTCTTTTCTTAAAACATTTCACAATTAACAAAATTCAGTAAAACATCAATTTCGGTCCAAGACCCTGAGTATTTCATACTTTCTTTAAAAAGGACAACCCAGCACCAAGTCCGTAAGTCTGACATATCTTACGAGCACGTCTAGGTGATCACCCTATAGTACTCTATGTTGTACAACACTACTTTCTTTAAACGTATGTACGTTTAAGTTTTGGCAACCTCACGTGCTTGTCATTTTTAGACAAAACATTTATTTAGCATACTCAGTCTTCGTTTGAAAACCATACCAAAATAGTTTGGCAAAACTTGACAACATTGACAATAGTTTGATAGATTATAAGAAATCCAAAACATCTTAAGTCTAGCCGAAGGAATTGGCTTCAAGTTCAACATACATCAATTCATGCATAAGATACATGAATCACAAAGCTTGTCCAGAATGAACATAGACAAGGGTTAGAACACTTGCCTTTAGCGTCTTCTATTGTTTAAATACTTTTCCTTTTGAGTCTTTAAGGTCTCTACAATATATAATCATGTAACATACAACATTAGGTCATATATAATCAAGTATGGTTCCTAACGTATCTTACCCTTCTTCTCAATCTAATTGCTTTTAGATTTGTTTAACATTGGTTCAAGCAATATTTCTTCAACCTTTCGTTATATTACTTAAGGTTATACTCATCTTTAAAATGTTACTTTAGGTTTATTAATGTATTACTTCATCATCAATCAATTATCTTTCTCTTTCCATTCAAAATCTTTCTTCTCTATGTTCTTCCTAGTGTTTGGTCATGCCAGACTCCTTATACAACACTCTTGAGCTACTACCAAGTTAGCGATGTTTATGGTAGGACTCATTGCCAATGTGAGTCCTTTGTTAATTGTCGTGCTACGACGCCACTCTTTAGTAGCTGATGGTCAAGTCTGGCATTGCGCCACCAAGGACAGTTCCTTGGGCGGCGCTGCAGCACTGGCCCTAAGCCTCAGACAGTTTACAATTTTGATTTTCTTGGATGAACTTTCTGGAGCCATAACTTATTTGTTCTAAGTCCAAATTGGCTCATTCAAAAGCCGTTAGCTCACAAATCACATGCTCTATGCTTTCATTAGAAAATATTTCATTTTCGAATCTTTTAACTCAGAATTCACCAATTAGTTCATTAATACGAAAACGATAAATATTCGGGAATGTTCAACGCTCGTTTCTTTATTCTAAGTTGGAATTTGGTCATTTTCGAGTCCGCAACTCTAGAATGCCAATTGAGACTCATCTCCATCGAAAACTAATGTTTCCGAATTCAATGCTAACTTTTAAATTCCATTTCGAGAATTTCATGATTTCGACGATTATCGTCTAATCTCTTAAATTCCGTCATAACTTCGTTACTTAAGATTTTTACATCGTTCCAAATGGATTTATTCCATGACACTAACATCTTAACTAAACATATTTCATTAAATTATACACATGACAAATTCTTACACGTTCTTCATTAGTTCATAACTTAAATAAGTATGAATTACTTGTACATGGCTTATTAAGGTTTAGGTCCATTGATTAGCCATTCTTATCACTTCTTATCATACATGCTCCACTAATAAACACTTCTGTATCAAACTATAATTGAAGAGATGGAGGAGTAATGGTCTAGGATTCTTACCCTTGATGATCTCTTGGTTAATTCTTGTTCTTCCTTCTCGTTCTAACAAAACTAGCTCTTACTTTTCTCTCTCAATATAACTCTAGATGTTGGTGGAAATTTAACAAGTAAATAATCTAGCAAGTCCCTTATTTATAGGAAAAGCAAAGTGAGGGCATAATGGATATTAAACAATCCTACCTCCACAACTCCACCTCCTTACTATTCATCTCTTGGTCACCAAGTAAAACTACTTTACTTGGTCACCAAGATGATGCCATGTGATCATGGGGCCAACATGGGTTGCTCCATGGGTCAATCTTACCCACCGGTTTGATCCACAAATCCGGTTCTTAATTTGGGCTTTTAGGTTTTAATAACCTTAACTTAACCTTTGGGCTTCTATTAATAAACATTGGGCTTAAACATAATTCCAATTGGACTTTAACCATTCCTACACAAATCCTACAAGTCCCTTGCAATAGGATTAAAACATTAACATATAATCCTCGTACTCTTTACGTATACTAGTTCGTATAATCTTTCATCTTACATGTTATACTAACTTCATACATACTCGTATAATACCTCGTATCATACTCGTATTCATTATCTCGTATAATACTTGCTATTATACGATCATCCTTTATTTCGATCCTTACGTTTCATTAACATTCTTAAACTTAGTACGCAGGCGAAAAACTGCGTTTGACATACTCGAATTATTATTACATAATCCATCCTTCCTTGATATTTGTAATAACCCTATATTTTCTATATAATTAAATAAGAAATTTTGCGTATAAATTATTATTATTTTATTATTATTTTAAAGGTGGGAATATGTATAAGGTAAAGTGTAAGTGTATATGTGATAAATAATATTTATTTATTATACTGAATAATTTCAAATAATATTTTAAAAAAAATTATTGATCATTATAAATTATATTCTTATAATAAATTAATTTTGTAGTAGAAATGTTATTATTATTTATTTTCTATGAAAATATGATTATATTATTTAAATAATATATGAAATAATTATTAGAATTATTATAATAACTATTTTTATGAATTTATTTTAGATTAATTAAGTTAATTATTTTAACTTAATAATGGTGTATATGAATGGTAAGTCGGATACGGATTCAAAACCCTAATTTTGAATTTTAAATAAAAATGAGAATATTAATTTAATATTAATTATATTCCAGTGCTATAAATATGTACGGTATTTGTGTAATGCTAATTTGTGGAACAGTTATAGTAGAACAGTAAAAGCCTAGTATCAAATGGATAAACCCTAATTCAAAAAGTCAAATATGACTTTAAGAATTTGTTAAGTCGTTATATAGTTGTGTTAATGTGACTAATGACATGTATTATGCCTAATTAGGGAAAACCCTAATTATTAGAAATCATAAATTCAAAAATTAGAAACCCTAATTATTATTTAGGAACCCTAATTATCAAATTGGAAGCCCTAATTGCTAACTTAGCAATCTTAATTATAATTTGTAAAGCTTAAACCTAATTTTCATGTGCTATGTAATTAGGAAACTAAGTATGATTACGAAGCCCTAATTTTTATTTTTAGAAACTAAGTTTTCATTTTAAACCCTAAATTACAAAATCCTAGAATCAATGTACAAAACCTTAGGGTTAAACCCTAAGGGTTAGACAATTGACCAAAGTGCCATTAAATCACAAGCCAAATGACCAAACTACCCCTCTTACATTATTGAAGGTAACTTGTAAATCTTGCCATATATTGGCAAGTCAACAACTCTAGCTAACCCATGTAACTGAATTCTTCACAAATCAACCAATATATCTCAGCTATTTACATTGTATCATCATATATATATATAGATCAAAGAGAGAGAAAAAGTCATATTCAAGCCCATTTATTCACCAACACTCAACCTAGACCTTCTCTCTTTAAAACCTACGAAATATTTTGATAGATCAGTCCCAAATCTAGTTCCAAGTTCACCCATAACAGATCAAGGATCCTAGATCAAGAAATTGTTCAAAAGAGGTATAACCCTAAATAAGAAATCTGATCTTTGATCCTATGTTAGATGTTAGATTTTTGTGTTTAAACATGTTGTTTGTAGTCCATATAGTTGATTTGGGTTGGTAGATGATAGATCCATAACATCTAAGTGCGCGAATTTGAAGTTATCAAGAATCTGGAAAATTTTTAAAAGTTGTCTGACAAACGAAAGTCAAACCCCATAGATTTCATTCTATTTATGTTTATAATTGTTTAAATGTTTGAACATGTAGTATGTTAGGAGGACTTTGATCTGGACTTGAAATCATGCTTAGATCATGTCTAGATTTCAAGTTATGGAAGGTCAAACTGCATTGTTCGACCATAACTTTGCATTTTCTAGGTAACCCAGAACTTGTTCATCAGTGTCTGACAACAAGTTCATGGGCCCAGATCTTGCAAGTGTTTGCTTATTTGCTTGTGTTAGAATTTTAAGACTATACTCTTGTATGTGTACTACATATTCATGCTCTTATATCACTTAGATAAACAACAAAATGAAAGTAATCGATGGTCAAAGTAGCTTACTCGACCCTGATTTTAAGTTTCTGGAATTTCCAGAAACCGGAAGAACACTCCTTCTGACAGACTTTGACCAATATAGATCTGTTTGCTTTGTGGTTGTTATGGTGATTTTATGTAATAGATATCTTCCTTGTCATGCTGGCTACAATCTAGAAACCTTTAAATCACAAAAACATCACATGGATTTTAAGTTGTGGAAGCCCAAATATGCCTACTCGAACTGTTCTTCATTTCTGGGTAACCCAAAAAATGAAGAATAGCTCTGACAGATAGTTTGAGCTTCCATATCATGCTTGTGTGTTGAAATTTGATCCAAAACTTGCATGATAATTGTAGTATTACATTAGTACTACAAGATCAAAGTTATATTTTGCCCAGAAACATTAATATCTGATATATATTTATGGTCAAAGTAGGTACCTTTATCACTGTCTATGAATGTTCTTGAGGCTCAAGAACACTTAAGACTACACTTTCTGTCCCTAAAGGCTTTAGCGACAAAATTATTAATTTTAATTAATTTATTTTCCAAAAATCATTTAAAAATAAGAAATAATTTCTAAAAATTACAAAGATAATTTTAAAAATTATTTGAAGTTATAAAAGTTAACTTTTAATAATTTCACATATTTTTCATAAATATTAGTATTTATTTGAATATTATTAATATTTAATTTATTTAATAAATGCATTAAATAAATTAATTAAAAATGATTTTATTATATTAAAAATTATTTTAAATGATAATAAGGTATTTAAAAATATTTTAAATTATAAAATATAACATTAAATATTTAAAGGTAAATTTCATTAATTATTTAATATTAATGATATTTAGATTTATTTAATAATTATATTAAATAAATTAATTAAAAATAATTTTAATTTTATAAAAATCATTTTAAATGAAAATAAAGTGTGTTGACGTTGGGATTTTTGAGTGTCCCTTTTCGTTACTTGTTCTTTGGTGTTCTCATGTTAATGTGAGATTTGTTTGAAAAAATAAGTGAAAAAGGTCCGACATGTATAATGTCGACGATTGACTTTAAGAGTCGCCAGTTGGTGTATTTAACTGGTTGCACCAATACAACCGAAAAGGTTAGCACATTGACCTAGTGATTTGACACTGCTAAACGGGTTTGTGAAACCGAGATTCATTACGGGTTTGGGGGCTTGATTATGCGGAGGGAAGGTGTTAGGCACCCCCCGACATCTGTGTTACCACGGTGACCGCCACTCTTCAAAGAAATTGTTATACGAATGTGTGTGTGTGGATCAATGTGCAATTATTTGAAAGTAGTGCGAGGCCTCGTTCGCACCTATATACACAAGGTTTGAATTTTATAGAAAAATCCAGTTTTAACCAAGATATGTCAATGAAGTTTTGTAAAGAGGTTTTTCAAACCGTGTGCTCAATAGGAATTGAGACCTTTTCATACTTCCATTTTATTATATGTTCTAGCTTGTTTGCTTTTTTTATTTTCGAGATGCGAAGCATCCTCGAGAAAATAATATACTGTGATCGTAGAACTCCTTATGGGCATGACAAACCATCCAAGGAAACTCGAGACATTGTAAAATAATGTACAAGTCATTATTACTGACTAAAAATGTCCATCATGGGAATCCGAATCTAGGTTCAAGAGATGAACTTGTGATCACATGATTCCTAAGCTCACATGATAATGCAATTTGTATGGAAAGCGATAGCGATTATATATATAAAAGTCGTAAATATATATATATATATATATATATATATATATATATATATAATTGGATCAACCACCACGAAGCAACTCCATGGGGGATCGGAAATGTAAATATATAAAAGTGGAAAATAGATATATGAACATGATCAACCGCCACGAAGTAAACTCCAGGCGGGACAAAATGTAAATTAGGTCAAAAGCGTATCAACCGCCACGTAAGTAAACTCAGTGCAGATAAAATGTATATATATATATATATATATATATATAAAAGCAAATAAATGCATAGGATGTAAATCCAAAGCTCATCGATATGTCCGACAAAGAATTATATATATGTATATATATAAAAGCGAGTAAACACACACGATGTAAAATTCAAAGCTCATCGATATGTCTCGATAAAGCAATTATATATATAAATATATATATACAAAAGTAATTAAACGCTACGGATGTAAAATTTAGGCTCATCGTATGTAGTCCTGACCACAATTTATATATATATATATATATATATATATATATATATATATATATATATATATATATATATATATATATATATATAAAAGTAGATAAACACTCTGCATCAAGTTCAGGCTCAATCGAGGCATAACTCGATAATGTTAGTCCATATATACGAAATATATTCATATATTAGTATATATATACAGACAAAAATGAAAACCACGGACCGAAGTCCGGGCAAACACACTCACACGACTATCAACGTGTACAACAATGTGTGATATGTGAGAAAGAGGCTTTATAGAATGTAAGAAGGCTTACAGTGGGCTGCCAAAGTAGACTTCTTAGACTTTAAATGGATAAACACTCAGCTCCCACCAGATAAAAAGTAGCTATATGTGAGCTAACTAGTGTTTAAAGAAGAGGAAATACTCAAAAGATGTGTATGCAGAGTAAAATGGACAGGACTTCCTCGCCTTTTTCCTTCTCTCTCTCCCTTCAAATGGTTGACCCAAGCCTTGTATATATAGACGGATTGTTGGCAGGTATTACTCACGGCACCAATGATAGATAGCTCTGCGGTGGTACCGCAGCTTGTACCCGCTATCGGTCATGGTGGATTCGAGACTCACGGGTCCCGTCATCTCGTAGTACGTGCAGTCGTGCACTGTAATGTCCGTTCGAACTTGCAGAACTTTAATTCGAGCATCCGAACGAAGTATATCTCATACTTCTTGGATCGCTTGTGTCGAGAGTTACGTAATGACATGGATTAGAGGTTGTCAGACGAAGTCGGGAAGAGGGTCTATGCCCATGATCTTCAAGCTTCAAATTTTATCCAAAAAATCGCCACCGTAATATAGTCACTCGGGATTGTTAATCCTCGGCTCTTGTGGGACATTGTTGGATGTATGTATGTATGAAGTGTTGAGACGACGTGTCATTTGTCGAAGGAACAAGATGATGTGTGACTCCTTGCCGGGGTTATCATCGGTTTGAGTTGAAAGTAGACGTTGCTCAGGGTTACAGCTGAGAGTGGACTACTTGTTGGTATGCTGCGATATCATCTTGTTAACGTGGAAAGATAATGTTGTGACTCCTCACCGGGGTTATCGCCGGTTTAAGCGGAAAATAGACGTTGCTCAGGGGTACATCTGAGATTGGGCTACTTGTTTGTATGCCTCACTGTCATCTGGATTGAAGCCGATCGTATGTTTGATACAAGCATTTCTGGGGTTATCGCCAGAACTGCAATGACATCCCTTGGGGCTATCACCAAGGATGGGGTTGCTACTCCCAATGTTGTCTCTAGGATCGAACCGAACATCGGTGTTATTCACGAGACATGGATCCTCTTCGATTGTTGTTGTTGGGTATTTTGATCTGCATATCTCGGGGTTATCTCCGAGATTGGAAATGACATTCCCGGTGTGTGTTCTGGGTTGAGATGATGTTCCCGGTTTGTGTTTCGGGTTGGAACTGAACTTCCGGTAGTATCCGGCATGGATGTAAGTTGTCTTTCAGGGTTATCTCCAAAAGACGAATCTACCCTCCTGCAATGTTAGTAATAGGAGTGGAGAAAATTTCGAGTGTCTACAGATGCCCCTTTTTATCATATTCATGCAATGCAAGGCATGGATAGGATAAAGAATCCTACACACTTGAAATGCAAGCAAGATAAACATGATGCTATATGCAACAACATGATGCAAATGCATGATGCATGATTGATTGTCAGGTAATCCTGCTGGGATGACAATCAGTGATGGCTTGGAAGTGCGATCCAAGTTTCCAAGGATGTTGACGTTGGGGCTATCACCAAAGTCTTGAATCCTAGACACTGGTTTATACTCCATAGAGGTACCTCTTGTGTTGAAGAGATCTGTGGGGATAAAGCTTCATTTGTTTGAGGATGTGTATAACATGTTCCCTCATATCGCGGAGATTATCGCTTAATAGCTTTGTTGTTATCGTGGGTTGCTCGATCTTTGTTGATGTTTATATCACCGAATAGATCCCTGCTGGGTGCATTGTCAAGGCTACTTGACCTTCATTGATGTGTGTGTCAATGGTTGCATTGCATTATAGCCTTTGCTGGGTAAGGTTGCTTCGATGGGTTTTCTTGCCATCGTCTGATATGACGTCAAGGTTGCTTGACCTTCATTTATGTGTGTATCAATGGTCGCATTGCATTGTGACCCCCGCCGGGGATACGTAGATGCTTGAAGGATGCACGTTGTGACCCCCACCAGGGAGGCGTAGATGTTTGATAACTTCGGCATTGTAACCCCCGCCGGGGAGGTTTGATATTTTGTGGTTTCACGTTGTAACCCCCGCCGGGGATTGTTTAGGGTTGTAACCCTGCAAATGATGACATCAGACCTTTGTGGGGTATTGCCGAGCATGGTTTATGAAAGTTGAGCTCATTGGTATAGTATACCTTGTATCCAGGCGAATACCATTGAGACGATGGGAGTTTAACTCTGACCGACAAGAAACCAGGATTTCAGGCTGTTCCGCTTCATCGCGTAGCATTTTAATTCCTGATTTGGCCTTTTCAGCTTGTGAGACCTCCTTTACAACTCTAACTGGAGTGAGCCGGAGGTGTGGAACCCATGTAGGGGTGCCGCAGGTGTACCTGCAGGAGCCGCATGTGTACCTGCGACCAACCGTGCCTATGTATACTTGGCTGGTCTCTTTCATAAGTCATTTTCAAGTTGCGCAGCGAAGGAAATCCGAGAGCTCTTCTTCAGATCTACTGAGTTCGGGCAACTTTCTGCATATTCTATCACCGTACAAGCGTTCTTCACTATCCTGGTAACACATGTATGTATTTTTTTCCAATTTCTGTCCATTGGAAAATGACTTATCGCATGAAATGCATTTAGACACATAGTAGTGAATACGCATGCTGATATGACTTGATAAAAAATAGTCAACATAGTAAATGTTAGTATTAAACCATATTGAACATAATGATGTGAAAAAATTTGACTTTTGAAGCAATCAAATTGGCACCTTTTACTGTCATTTCTTATCCTATCTGAGGACAAATGAGTAAAGGTAGAATAGTAAAATAATCCTGGTAATTAGACTACACTTACGGATTTTTACTGTGATGTAATGAATGCATACAGGATGTATATGATCGTATGGGTGTGTGTTATTGAATGGCCACCTAGTCATGCCTATGTGCATGGATAGTCCCATTTACAAAGGGGCTATGGCAAAATTTTCCCAAAATGTAGGCATTGAGTAGTTATGCATTTTTAACTCTCACGTAGATGTATGTTAAAACAATGCATGTATGCATGTAATCATAGAATGCATTTTGAAAAAGACTCTGTACGTAAATTACCACACCCTTTTTGAGGTGATTTGGAGACTTCTTTGTCCAAATATTATGGATCCAGATCGCCGAAAGCGGTTCATGCAGGACCACTTCGTGTACGGAGGAGGGCTTTTGAAGAGCCTCGGGCAGATTACTGTGCGAGAGACAAACCTCATTGTTTGGCGGTGGTGGTGGTACGTCCTATTCTGGGTTGAGGTGCCAAATGTCGAGGGGACGAGGAGGAGGATGTACTGATTCGAGGTTCCCGCTCTCTGCAGACGTGTTCCGTAGGGAATTTCCGTGTATTCAGTGGCGAACCTGGATCTTACGGGTGACTTGGGTAGGCATCCTTCAAGAGATACCGCATGCAAACAAGGTATGAAGTTAGATCTTTAATCTTCCTTATTTCCTCTTGATGAGGAGTCAAGGAATCGACGTTGATCAGATTTGATGTAGGTTCCCGCCACACACGACCTCGAGGGAACCGGTTTAGCATCCACTCTATATATTAGGCCTTGCATGATGACTATAGAGCGATCGTCCCTATGGGGATTCGGAGGTTCTTCTCCATTCTACTTCGTCATTTGTCCCTAAGGGTTACCTCGGGGCATTGTTCGAACGGTGGTTCCACCAAACTCGACCACTCCATTTCTTTGGGGATCATGAGGTGATGATGACATCGATGGATTGGCGGTTTATCATGTGTATGGAGTTTGGAGGGGAGGTGTTTGCATTTGACTGGATATTACCCTATTGCCGTCGAGATCCTTGTTGGGAGTTCGGTAGGCGCTGGCGGGGCAGGATCTGCTCAGACAGTCCTTTGAGCGTAGATGCTATGAGCGGGCTATTGAGTGAGCCCATACCCAATGATGTGAGATTCAGGGACCGCATTCTTCGATGATTATTCCTAATGATCATTAGGGGCTGCTTCATAGCAGATAATTCCTCTACGGTGTCTTTCGCTTTGATCAGCGCCACTCGACACGTGGACCGTATAGGAGAGTATGATTGGGGTTCCTACACCTTTGCCTACTTCCTCAGGGGAATGCTCATGCGATTGCAAGGCTTAACCGAGGCGTGGTTAGGATTCTACTCATTTCTGCTGGTGAGTGTTTCTCTTGTCTCTTCCCATGTATAGGTTAATAGTGTTGACTGACAGCAGATGTTTGCCTTTGTGTTGGCAGTTTTGGGCTTATGAGTGACTTTCGTGTTTGCATCCTGTGAGCGTGTTAGGTTTAGATTCCTATCCACGAGGACGGAGATGGCATCATTCCATACTGGCGGAGGTCCCTATTGCTGAGGGTTTCACTCATTGTCGCCTACAGCTGAAGCTATTGACAGCTGATGTCATCACATGGATTCCCTATTCTGGAGAGCATTTGGGAGTTGGCTTTGAGGATGGGTACCCGACTGGAGTAGAGTACGTCATTTCCACCCGCAGGATTCCTCTCTTCACAGATGGAGGATGGGAGCTCTATTTAGGAGATCGTGCTATCAGGAGCACTACAGGAGAGATTCGTGTGCCGATCTTGCCTCCTGCCAGGTGTTATTGGCCTGTTTTGCAGTCACCCATCATTGACATCCCATTGATGGGGATTGATGGTTTTACATTGTCAGAGGGCCCCTGTTCTCAGGAGATGTTCCAGCATTGGTGGATCCCTCGTACGATTGAAGCTCAAACCCGCGCCAAACAGTTTATGGGGGATATGGTTCCAAGATCCGTGATGATGATAGATTGGCTAGCCTATGTCAGGGATCCGACTTATGTGACACGGATTGACAAATTGACGCGGCAGTTGGACCGGTCACATCTTTTCATTCGGAATTTGGGCAGAGATCCTGCAGAGGTAGATACTTTTGATCCTTCCAGCTCTGGCACTTGTCCCTCGAATGACCCATATGGTTTTGCCGGCACAGATCCTCCTTTTTATAGGCCTGACATCCCTGTAGATAGAGATCCAGTGACTCAGGAGGAGTTACATCAGGTGGACAACATCGATGACGTGGACATCGACACCATTAACTTTTTCTGATATATTTCTTTTAATAGGCCTCTGTTAGCTACTGAGTAGCTTCACCCCATTCTCGCTATATCTTTTGATAGGCCTTTGTTAGATGTTTGGTAGCTTTGCCCCATTTCCCTGTATTTTAGCTGTATAGAGATGTATTAGATGATGATATACTTAGGAATGTATGCATAGTTTTCATTCCCTATATCGTATTGCCATCTATTGTATCATGCATGTTATTGTTATGCATATGTATGTTTGTCCAGAGATATTCAGCATTGACCCCTGGATCGTAGATGATTTGCTGCAGCATACTATGACCTTACTGATGTTTCAGGTTCCTCCAGGATTTGTAGAGGGTATGCTAGAGCACTGGGTACCGGACAGACAGGTATTCCGCTTTGGAACCCGTGAGTTGACTCCTACTTTGGAGGAGTATGCACGATTGACGATGCTGCCTCTGGACAGACCTTGTGTGCACATGGTGACAGGAGATATGAGTAGACAGTTCATGACTCTCACAGGATTGAGGCGCAGAGTAGTGCAAGATGAGATTACATCCGGATATGTTATATCCCAGCGTTTCTTGTTTGACAGGTTTGGCTCTAAGGAAAACTATGCACAGCATTCCGGGGATTTCACCACACCGAAGGATCATTGGCGTTCAGCCAGAATAGATGTACTACTTCTATGCATATTGTCATACGTATACATGCCACGGTACATGGATGAGCTAGATATCGGCGTCATTATGGCAGTGAGAGCTCTCATGGAGGGTCGTACCATTGTATCGATGATTATCGTAGAGACCTTGAGGTCGGATACATACTACTGCATTTATCCGGCAGGAGTGTTCATAGGTAGCTCGGTCATGCTGTATGTGTGGTTCATGTCACACTTGAGACCAATTGGCACATTTAGACATCATGGATTTTGTTTCACCCATGAGATAGCCATGTCGTACTCCTTTCAACCTGTGGGGTGTACAGATGCTGTATCTTAGTCCGCTTTCTTGGTAGAGATTGGAGATCCGTTTGATATATTGCCGTGTTCAGGGCTTAGCTCACCTTACAGCTTCATTACTAATGCTCTGGGCATGGATTATCTCCTCCGGCTGGTTTGAGGGGCATGATTACTTACCACCCATCGCCATGATGTGTCGGATTTGACCGGGGCCAGGACTTTCATCCGTATTGAGGGGCAAGGAGTCACGCTTGCATCACATCGTTTGTCACGGAGGATGATCCGGGTTGTATGCCCTGTTGGGATCAAGAAGAGTCTTACCGAAGTTTTCGTCGATCATCCGAGGTTGTTCTGCAGAGTATTCCGCATGGATGGAGACAGAGACTGCATTGGTTGCGACAGTATCCACAATGCAGGAGACTGATTCTGACGATGAGGAGCCTATAAAGGAGGTTGTCATTCCCACCGATGACTTGACTACTGGGCTGCCAGCATTTGTGATAGGTTCTCCCACCTCGAAAAGCATTGTTATTTTCAAAGATTATTAAGACAACATTTGGAGCAGAGCTTACATCTGATGACCTATGGCAGAGATCAGGCTAGGGCCACGATGTTGACAGCTCTTGATGAGAGAAATATAGCTCTGTTAGAGAGGGATGAGGCTAGATCAGCCAGGGATGCATTGATAGTTGAGTGGGATGCCGCCTTATCTGCTAGGGATGTGGCCATTGCGCATAACACTTCAAAGTGAGATCCCGATGACCTGCTCGGCCCGCCGACATGAGTGCCTACATTAATGAGCATGTTGCCACCATACAGTTAGCCTCCGATCTGCTAGCTCGTGTAGATACCCTTAGGCATGAGCTTACAGCGTTACCTCCGTCTTTAGAGAGGGATGCTATGTTAGATCTGATAGTCCGCATATATACAGATCTGTAGACAACTTTGTATTTTCCTGCACAGACTAGCTTAGCCATTTTGTCATGTATAACACAGATGTATATATCAAACAGTATTATATATGGCAGGGAAATATATTTTGATTCACTTCCCTTTTAGTTATGCCTTGATACTTTCTTGATATTTGCCTGTTTCTCCAGGGCCTTTGATCTTGATGCATTCTAAACTTATCCTTGATAGATGGACATTGAGACGTCGCAAGGTCTCTCAGAACAGATCATTGATTATTGAAAATCCCTACCATCTTTGGTGTCTTGGGACTGGTATCTGTATGGAAAAGTGGAGAGGAGGATGGTTTCTTCCTCTCTCGAGATCGACTGCTTTCACGATGGTTGCCAAGATTTCTATTTGTGAGAAGCCTAGTTAATTCCATCTCTTATGGGTTGGTATTACTCTTTGAGGCACGATCGCAGCTTAGATGGTCACCGAATCTTCTATTTGTGAGAAGAGGTTGGATAATTCCATCCCTTTAATCTGAAACCGATGAAGTGGGGCAATTTGAAAGTTGATCCAAGTATCGTGTGACAAGTATGTTTGTTCTGGTAGGGGTTAGGATCGCACTATGAATGGTCGCCACGATACTCTCGCTGAAGAGGAGATCAAGTTTGTGTAGTTCAACTGGTGTAAGAGGTTCAACGCCGAATCTGAGGAAGGCGGATGGGTGTTGAAGTATTTTGTTGTTTTTGTTATTTTGTGAAGAAAAGGCGTAAACGTTTTTGTTATTTTTCTTTATCATGATGGGCCATATAGAATATGGTTGCCCACGTACCGGGTATTAGGGAGATCGGTCGACGAAGTTCGCCCCTAAAGATTTAATCAGAGTCAAGAGAAGCGTAAATCCCATGTGCATGCTATATTGCGGGAGAAGAAAGTTTAATTCCATGTAGGGGATAAACCGCAAGTGTGGAAAAGTTTAATCCCATCTTGAGGATAAACCGCAGGGGTGAAAAGTTTAATCTCGTCTTCAGGAGAAGTATGTGTGAAAAGTTTAATCTGGTCTTCAGGAGAAGCAGGTGTGAAAAGTTTAATCTCGTCTTCAGGAGAAGTATGTGTGAAAAGTTTAATCTCGTCTTCAGGAGAAGTAGGTGTGAAAAGTTTGAAATGAAGTAAAACCAGGCTGCTGGCTTGAAGTGTATGTTTCCCTGAGGGGCAGAAGAGTTTGTAAAAAGGAGAGAGGGTTCAAAACCGGAATGACTGGTGATTGGATGATCAAAACCAGGATGTTTGTTTGATGGTAACTTTAGACATAGTATAGTTTCACGGTGTCCGAGTTGATAAGCTGTGGAATTCATCGCCATCCATTTCCTACAACCTGAGAGCACCTCCTGTCAATACTTCTTTGACAATAAATGGACCTTCCCAATTAGGAGCAAATTTTCCCTTAGATTGATCTTGGTTGTCAATGATCTTCTTCAAAACCAAGTTATGTTATTTGAATTTCCGTAGTCGAACTTTTCTGTTGTAGGATCGTGCGATCCTTTGTTGATATAACTGACCATGGAAGATAGCCGCGGTTCGCCTTTCATCAATCAGAGACAATTGGTAATACCTGTCTTGTACCCATTGGTCTTCATCCAACTGAGCATCCATCAATACTCTGAGGGATTCCTTTTCCACTTCTATGGGGAACACTACTTCCATCCCATAGACTAACGAGTAGGGAGTTGCCCCAGTGGAAGCATGCATTGAAGTTCTATAGGCTAATAAAGTTAGGGGCAAGAGGTCAGGCCATCCTTTGTGATTGGCAAACATTTTCTGCATGATCTTCTTGATATTTTTATTAGCTGCTTCAATAACACCATTCATCTTTGGTCGGTAGATGACAGAGTTGAGATGTTTAATGTGGAATTTTCTACATAATTCCATCATCATGTTGTTGTTGAGGTTTTTAGCATTGTCTGACACAATGACCTCTGGTTGTCCATATCGACAAACAAAATTATTTCTGATGAAAGCAATGATGACTTCTTTAGTAACCCTAGGGGAGGAAGCTGCTTCAACCCATTTGGTGAAGTAGTCGATCATGGTGAATATGAATCGATGTCCATTACTGGCTTTAGGCTCGATGGGCCCGATCACGTCCATTCCCCACATTGAAAAGGGCCATGGCGAACTCATATTGTGGAGTTCCCTTGGAGGGGCATGGATAACATTCCCATGGATCTGACATTGATAGCACCTCTTGACATGATCATCACGATACCGACTTTGAGTGTAAGCCAATAATGTCCCGTTCTGAGAATTTTCTTGACAAGTAGGGGTTCGCTCATGTGAGGGCCGCATACTCCACCATGGATATCATCCATGAGTCGCTGAGCTTGGTCTTTGTCCAGACATTTGAGGAGAACTAATCCTGCATCTCTTTTGTAGAGTGCATCTCCGCTCAGGTAGAATTTCATAGTTAATCGATGAATCCGCCTCTTCTCAGTTAGGCTCGCCTCAGCGGGTGTAGATCTATCTCGTAGGTACTCCTTGATATGTTGATACCAAGGGTTGTGGATGGGAGGCAACTCATCCGATACTTCTCCAATGTAATTCCCATAGATTGGGGGTTTTTGCATAGCAATCGTGATGTTTGGCATGTTTTCTTTGTCCGGTATGTAAACCAAGGAGGCCAACGTTGCTAATGCATCTGCAAAGTCATTCCTATTACGAGGAATGTGTAGAAAGGAGATTTCTTCGAACTCCAAAGCCATCTGTAGAACTTGCCGATGGTAAGGCAGTAAATGTAATTCTTTGGTTTGATAGATTCTTGTGGATTGCTTGATTACCATTTCGGAATCTCCAAAGATAGTTAACCGCCTGATACCCTAACGGGCAAGTTTGAGTCCCATGATACAGCCTTCATACTCAGCTGTGTTGTTGGATTTGACAAACTGTAATTTTGGCATGACGAGATACCGCTCCCCGCATCAATATCAAATCGCCTCCGCCTCAGAGCCTTCGTGTTAATGACTCCATCAAAATACATTTTCCACGAACGACATGTATCGTACTGATGTGGTAGCTGAATTGTCATTACTCCTTCATCAGGAAAGTATGTTTCTAAGGGTTTATAATCCCCTGCAGGTGCAACGGCCAATTGATCCACAACTCCTTGACCCTTGACCGACTTTTGAGTCACGTAGGCGATGTCAAATTGCTGTAGGATCAACTGCCATCTGGGCAGTCGACAATTCAGTATGGGTTTGCTGAACACATACTTAAAAGGATCCACGCGGGATATGAGATGGGTTGTGTGACCATGGAGATAATGCTATAATCTCATGGAAGCCCATGCTAAAGCACAACAAGTCTTCTCGATCAGAGTGTACTTGTGTTCAATGATGCTGAATCTTTTGCTGAGGTAATAGATAGCTCGTTCTTGGCCTCTATTGTCTTTCTGCCCCAGCATACAGCCCATCGCATTGTCATTTATGGATAGGTACATGAACAGGGGAACATCATCCCTAGGCGGTACCAGAACAGGAGCGTTGATCAGTTGCTCCTTAATTGTGAGGAAGGCTTTTTGACACTCGTCATTCCATTTCATGGAGGAGTTCTTCCTTAACAATTTGAAGATTGGCTCACGGAGTTCTTAGTGAGTTGAGAAATGAATCGGCTAATGAAGTTGATCCTTCCCAAAAATCCCCGTATTTCCTTTTTTGTCTGAGGAATGGGCATTTCCTTGATGGCCTGAATTTTGGTAGGATCCAGTTCAATCCCTTTGTGGCTGACTAGGAAGCCTAGAAACTTTCCTGACTTAACACCAAAGGTGCACTTGGAAGGATTCAACTTCAAGTTGTACTTACGCAACCTGTTGAACAGCTTTTTGAGATGGTCTAAATGGTCATCCTCCTTCCGGGATTTGACAATGATGTCATCCACATAGATCTCTATCTCCTTGTGTATTAAATTGTGGAAAGAGCCATCATAGTCATTTGGTAGGGTTGCCCGGCATTGATGAGGCCGAATGACAACCGTCTCAGAAAAAAGGTTTCCCAAGGCGTGATGAAAGCAGTTTTCTCACGATCCTCCTCAGCGACCATAATTTGATGGTACCCCACAAAGCAATCAGCAAAGGAGTACATGCCATATTGAGCAGTATTGTCAATGAGAATGTGGATAAAAGGCACGAGAAAGCTATCTTTAAGGCAAGCTTTGTTCAAATCCTGATAATCCATGCAAACTTGCACCTTTCCTCCTGGTTTAGGCACGGGAACAATGTTGGATATCAACTTTGGATATGTAGACATCATGATGATGCCAGCTTGAAATTGTTTCACAATTTCCTCTTTAACTTTTAAACTCCACTCAGGTTTCAATCGCCTGAGCTTTTGCCTAACTGGATTGAATCCTTCTTTAATGGGAAGGCGATGAAGAACAATGTCAGTGGACAAACCCACCATGTCTTCATGAGACCATGTAAACACATCCTGGAATTGGGTTAACAGTGCAACCATGTTATTCCGTTGATTTGTGGTAAGGTCTGAACCAATTTGGATTAGCTTAGGGTTGTCTAAGGTTTCGAGATTGAAAGGAGTGGTTTGATCAAGATTGGGTTTGGATTTGTCGGCGACCCATTCCTTAATCTCTTGAGGTGTCTCAATGTCCTCCTGGATGTCCATCAAGTCTGAGTCCAACTTTGCATCAAAGTTACAACCTTGTGGAGAGAAGGCACCTCATCGCAAGTATAGGCACATCTAAATTGAGTCTCGAAACAAAATATGCTTTCACTTAATATATGCAATCTGTTCGATCATACAAAAGTGTTAGCATATGACGTGATAATAATCTTGCTAGTGTTTGTAAAGGAAAGCAAGCAATTAAAGTTATCTACAAGGTAGAGGATTTTTCGCCCATTTTACCTAAATCGACCAATGCATGGAGTCTTTGCTAATTGTCGAGGAAAAGTCCCGATGAATCGCAGTTGATAGAAGGATCGTCGGTGTCCTCCTTTTCCGAATGATAACCATGACATCCGGGCAATCATCGTCAGGGTGTATCATTTGTGTGTTCATCATGAATGACACGAATGCCCGCCATCATTAAAGGCAAGGTCATGTTTACGTTTCGTTCCTTTTCTTACGCCTCGGGATCGGGGGAATCGGCACCTCTTTAGCTTTGATTGGCGTTTGGTTAAAAGCTTGATAGCCACAACATGGGTGGTACCTTTCTTGGAGACCATGATCAACTCATGTGGTAAAGGTGTAGAAAATCGTCGTGCGGCGGAAGTTTGAGGAACCTGCTTATGCTTATGAGGATTCCTGTGAGTGAAATTAGTAGAATAGCCTAGCCCGGCTGTCCCAATCTGACTGGACATTTGGATAGGGTGCTTAATACCCTGTTGACCAAGCCCTTGCCCAGGCTGATAACCCAATAACATCATTTCTTGAGTGACTGACATAACCTCATCAGAAATCTTGGGTACGAGAAGTGGCGCTCCAATAGAATGGTATTGCGTGTTACTCACTTCTAGATTATGGAAATCGCTTGGCCAACTTACGAATTGAAGGCGATAATTGGTAGAGTTCTGGTCTAGGACATTCCGGCTCAAAGATTGATAATGACTAGGATCATTGTTGATGATGTATTTGAGTTGTTCATGTAAGGTGGAGGAATAGCTCCGACCATGTGTATCCATGGTCTCCCCAATAACAAAAGTTGTATCCGAATCTATCTTGAGGACGTGGAAGGATACGTTGAATGTATTAGGACTAATCTCAATTGGCAATTCAATCTTTCCAACGGAATTTCGCCGAGATCCATCAAAAGCTCGGATGATCGTATGGCTACTTTGGATTCGCTTGAGATTGATAATCATCTTCACCAAGGTGGCATAAGGACAGATATTTAGAGATGAACCTCCATCTATCAATACTCCAGCTAGCATGTACCCGGAAGACAACACTGTGATGTGCAGTTGTTTGCAATGACCGGTCCCATAGGGAGGTATGTCGTCATCAGTGAAGGATATCACATTGTTGTTGAAAATGTGATCAACCAAATGTTAAAATTTTTCCACATTCACTAATTTTGGAAGGTAGGCTTCTTCCAAAACCTTTAGCAAGACCTTTTGATGCTCCTCGAAGAGAAAACCAAGTCGCAAGTGAAATCGGTGTGGAGCTTCTCAAGCTTAAAACCACTTTGGCTTCATTATGGCCCATAAGACGGAGGAATTTTTCAATCTTCTCCATGGGCAACTTCCCTTTGCTTCGCAAGTAGTAAACGATAACCCGTTGAGGAAGAGATGCAGTGGATTTTCTTTTTAAACCGTATAGCGATAGTATGAGACGTGGATCCTTCAGCTTTTCCATAACTCCATGGAACTTTGTGTAAGATGACAACAGGATGTTGTAGTCTGCAAGGTAAAGAAATTGGCACTGGTGCGGCCACTTTCAAAGGATTGTCAGCTCCTTTGATATGAATTAGTTGTATGGGAAATACTTTGACAATCTCATCATCCACATCGGATATAACTGTTATTGATCCCTTCCATTGGGTAGGGCATGCATTTCCACCCTTAAGTTGCACAGTGTAATCATCCGTTATTTGCAGGACACCGCTATCAATAAGATTCTGAATGAGATGGCGGGGTGCCCATCATTCTTCTGTGCTGTGACCGCGAGAATGTGAATGATATTGACACATTTCATCAGGATTGAACCGCCCTGAGCGGGGATTGATTGGAGGTAGAAGGAATGTGATTCTTCCTTCGTTGATCAACATTTGAAGTATCTCCTCCATAGATTCGCCCAAATAGATGAATTCCCTTTTATTAGCGAAATCCCGACGGGCTTTAGCACTTGCTCGCTTTGCAACCTTATCCTCCATAGCTTCGCTTTCTGAAGGTGTTGATGAAGCATTCATAGAAAATGGAAGGAGATAGGCATACTCCTGCCTGATTAATTGGCGTGTGACTTGATGATGGTGGGTCACCAGTTTTGCCAATTGCTCAATTTGTTTGCAAAGAGCTTTCATCTTTCGTTCCATGGTAAACTGGAACTTTGCATAATCCCATTTGTCAACACCGTCTTTGATGGGTTGGGATGATTCACCAGTAGAATTGGAACCATGTGCAGTGCTCCAACTGATCATGTTAACCTCTCTTTTTTTGTGTTGAGGAAGAGGGTTGTCTTGCACGTGAGGTTGATCGGGTTTAGTGACCATGATCTCACCATTGTCTATTAGATCTTGAATCTTATGCTTCAAGGCCCAACAATCTTGAGTATCATGTCCGGGTGCCCCGACATGGTAAGCACACTTCTGAGTAACATTAAAACCCTTCCTATTAGGGTTGGCTAGTGGAAGAAGATGTGTAATTTTCTTACGGCGATCGGAAGAGCAAGAATATTCTCGGCGAGTCCCCTAAGGGTGTGAGCGTCGAGGTAGCTTCACTTCCACTTTTAGGTAATGGAGGGTTTGAAGATTGTGCTGGAAAAGGGGAGTAGTTTCTCCTCTACATAGGCATGCTTGGATTGCCTTTTTGTCCTTGTAGTATCAAGGAAACATCCTCCTCTTTCTTCTTATGTACCCTCCGAGGGTTGTTTCCATAAGATCCAGACTGGATGTGCTCAACAACAGCTTTAAGAGCTGCTTGGTCATGAATTTTACCAGACTTCAATCCCATTTCATCCATTTCTCCGTGCTTGATCATTTCAGAGAATAGTTTGCCAATACCAGCTAGAACTCTTTCATAGAAAGGAGCTTCATGTATATCTATGAAAGTCATGACCATTTCTGATTCTATCATGGAAGGAATAACTTGAGCAGGAAGGCGCCACCACCTTTGAGCATAATCTCTGAATGACTCATTAGACTGTTTCTTGACCTTGGTAATTTGGTACCGGTCAGGAGCCATCTGAGATTGAAAACTTTATTTAGTGAGGAAGGTGTGAGCCAGCTCTTCCCAACTATGGATCTTAGAGTTGTCTAATCTGGTATACCATGAACGGGCTTCCCCAGTCAGACTTTTCTAAAATAGTTGCATTCGGAGCTTTTCATTCTCAGCATAAGATCCGAGTTCTCTAATGAACACCTTTAAATGTGTATAAGGATCCCCTAATCCGTCATATTTCTCAAAATCAGGGGCTTTAAATTTCTCTGGATAATGAACACCAGGGAATATGCAAAGGTCTGTATATGAAACACTACCATGAGTTCCAATCCCTTTGAGAACACGAATAGTTTCCTCCATTTGAAGTACTTTCTTCCTGATGTCACCGTTGTCTGGATCTCCTTGGAGATGGGTGCCTTTAGGGTCTTTGTTGGTTGTATCCAACTGATGTTCTGGAATTGTTTTTTCCAGACCTTGAACTCCTTGTGTAAAGGGCTCTGTATGTGTAGGTATCTTCATACCCTGAGTAGACTGGTGTAATTCCTTTAATAGAACAGCCAAGTCTGTGATTTGTTTACTCAATCCGTCAAATTCTTCTCGGGAAATAAGATTAGACTGTTCGAAAGAAGACATGATTGGTTGTAGGCTTGTGGCCTTTGTGGATTTTGAGCGGGTAACAGGCCCAATTGCTTCCCTATAAAAGACTTACGTAGTTTTGTCTTATGGTAATGTAAATGTTATCATAACATGTCCGTTTTAGGAATTTGTCCTATAAAATCGGTTTGTTAATTGATAACATGTCATGCACAGATATTCTTCATATTTTCCATTACATATGGATGAACATGGCATAAAATTACAAGTAAATGCTTTTACAAGTAATTGAAAATGGAAAGCATGAAGAGACTTTCCTCCGCGTTTTGTTTATCAGAGGTTGACCTATCTTAGGGTTACTCTCGCGGCTTTTCGGCATGAAGGTTCCCAGATCATCGCAATCTACTCGACGGGAAGTTAATCTGGTCATTCAACTGGAGCGAATCTGAGTAGTGCCTTTCCTGAGCCCCAGGGAATTATTCTTCCCACGGGTCCAGTAATCAAACACCGACATGATAGCCTCCTGGTGGAGGGACCACACAACATACATTCACATATAACGTGTCTCACCGTTTATGCAAAATGAGGACATGTGCGAAGCACTAATATCACAGATAGATATTTAGCAGTGCAATAAGTAAGATGCATTCGTACACATTCATCAGAAATGTAAATGAAGCAATCATTCACAAGCATATAACAATTTTGAAAAGCTTGTAATAGCGACTTAAGCCCTCTTACTGGAGTCCCCAGCAGAGTCACCACCTGTCGACGTCGGGATTTTTGAGTGTCCCTTTTCGTTACTTGTTCTTTGGTGTTCTCATGTTAATGTGAGATTTGTTTGAAAAAACAAGTAAAAAAGGTCCGACATGTATAATGTCGACGATTGAATTTAAGAGTCGCCAGTTGGTGTATTTAACTGGTTGCACCAACGCAACCGAAAAGTTTAGCACATTGACCCAGTGATTTGACACTGCTAAATGGGTTTGTGAAACCAAGATTCATTAAGCGTTCGAGGGCTTGATTATGCGGAGGGAAGGTGTTAGGCACCCCCCGACATCCGTGTTACCACGGTGACCGCCACTCTTCAAAGAAATTGTTATACGAATGTGTGTGTGTGTGTGTGTGGATCAATGTGTAATTATTTTAAAGTAGTGCGAGGCCTCGTTCGCACCTATATACACAAGGTTTGAATTTTATAAAAAAATCCAGTTTTAACCAAGATATGTCAATGAAGTTTTGTAAAAGAGGTTTTTCAAACCGTGTGCTCAATAGGAATTGAGACCTTTTCATACTTTCATTTTATTAAATGTTCGACTTGTTTGCCTTTATTTTTGAGATGCGAAGCATCCTCGAAAAATAATATCTGTGATGCTTAGAACTCCTTATGGGCATATGACAACCATCCAAGGAAACTCGAGACCTTTGTAAAATAATGTACAAGCCGCTTACTGACTAAAAATGTCCATCATGGGAATCGAATCTAGGTTGATGAGATGAACTGTGATCACATGATTCTAAAGCTCACATGATACGCGCAATTTGTATGGAAAGCGATGGCAGATTATATATATAAAAAAAGTCAATATATATATATATATATATATATATATATATATATATATATATATGATTGGATCAACCATCACGAAGCAACTCTATGGGGATGGAAATGTAAATATATAAAAGCGGTATATATATATATATATATATATATATATATATATATATATATATATATATATATATATATATATATATGATCAACCGCCACGTAAGTAAACTCAAAGTGACGAAATGTAAATAAAAGGTAAAATATCAATCGCCACGTAAGTAAACTCTCAGGCGAGGATAGAATGTAAATATATATATATATATATATATATATATATATATATATATATATATATACATATATATATATATATATATATAATGCTCATGGGACATGTCAGAGATGAGCAGGATTTATTATCTCGATCGTTTACTCGCTTTTATATATATATATATAAAAGCGAGTAAAGCACTGGATGTAAAATCCGTGCTTATCGGATATGTCTCGATAACAATTATATATATAAATATATATATATATATATGTACAAAAGCAATTAAACGCTCGAGATATAAAATCGGGCTCATCATATAGATGTATAATCCACCAATATATATATATATATATAAAAGTAGATAAACGCTCCAGACCGAAGTCTAGGCTCAATCGAGGCATAACTCGATAATGTTAGTCTATATATACGAAATATTTACATATATTAGTATATATATATGAGACAGAAATGAAAACCACGGACCGAAGTCCAGTCAACACACTCACACGACTATCAACGTGTACAACAGTGTGTGATATGTGAGAAAGAGGCTTTATAGAATGTAAGAAGGCTTATAGTGGGCTGCCAAAGTAGACTTCTTAGACTTTAAATGGATAAACACTCGGCTCCATGGGATAAAAAGTAGCTATATGTGAGCTAACTAGTGTTTAAAGAAGAGGAAACACTCAAAAGATGTGTATTCGTGAGTAAAATGGGCGAGGGCTTCCTCGCCTTTTTCCTTCTCTCTCTCCTTCAAATGGGTGACCCAAGCCTTGTATATATAGAGCCGGATGGTAGCAGTACACATTTGATACAAGCAGTTGCAGCTTGTAATTTGGTCGGTCGTGGTTGTACTGCTAGTTTTGGTCGTGGTTGATCCGAGCCTCGCGGGTCCCTTCGTCTCATAGTACATGTAGTCGTGCACTGTAATGTCCGTTCGAACTTGCAGAACTTCAATCCGAGCATTCGAATGAAGTATATTTGTACTTCTTCGGATTTCTTGTGTCGAGAGTTACGTAATGACATGGATTAGAGGTTGTATGAAGTCAGGAAGAGGGGTCTATGCCCATGATCTTCAAGCTTCAAATTCTATCCAAAGTACTGCCACCCGTAATAGTCACTCGGGATTGTCAATCCTCGGCTCTTGTGGGACATTGTTGGATGTATGTATGTATGAAGTGTTGAGACGACGTGTCATTTGTCGAAGGAACAAGATGATGTGTGACTCCTTGCCGGGGTTATCGTCGGCTTGAATTGAAAGTAGACGTTGCTCAGGGTTACAGCTGAGAGTGGACTACTTGTTGGTATGCTGCGATATCATCTTGTTGATGTGGAAAGATGACGTTGTGACTCCTCACCGGGGTTATCGCGGTTTAAGCGGAAAAATAGGCGTTGCTCGGGGTACATCCGAGATTGGGCTACTTGTTTGTATGCCTCCTTTGTCATCTGGATTGAAAGCCGATCATTATGTTTGATACAAGCATTTTCGGGTTATCGCCAGAAGCGCAATGACATCCTCGGGGCTATCACCAAGGATGGGGTTCTTACTCGATGTTGTCTCTGGGGATTTGGGCCCGAACATCGCGGTGTTATTCTTTGAGACATTTGTCCTCTTCTTGTTGTTCTTCGGTATTTTGATCTGCATATCTCGGGGTTATCTCTGAGATTGGAAATGACATTCCCGGTGTGTGTTCTAGGTGAGATGATGTTCCCGGTTTGTGTTTTGGGTTGGAGCTGAACTTCCGGTAGTATCCGGCATGGATGTAAGTTGTCTTTCAGGGTTATCTCCAAAAGACGAATCTACCCTCCTGCAATGTTAGTAATAGGAGTGGAGAAAATTTCGAGTGTCTACAGATGCCCCTTTTTATCATATTCATGCAATGCAAGGCATGGATAGGATAAAGAATCCTACACACTTGAAATGCAAGCAAGATAAACATGATGCTATATGCAACAACATGATGCAAATGCATGATGCATGATTGATTGTCGTAAGTAATCCTGGCTTGGGATGACAATCAGTGATGGCTTGGAAGAAGTGCGATCCAAGTTTCAAGGATGTTGACGTTGGGGCTATCACCAAAGTCTTGAATCCTAGACAATCGGTTTATACTCCATAGAGGTACCTCTTGTGTTGAAGAGATCCGTGGGGATAAAGCTTCATCATGCTTTGAGGATGTGTATAACATGTTCCCTCATCTTTGTCGGAATTCTTTATGAGCAGTTTGTTGTTATCAGGGTTGCCTGATCTTTGTTGATGTTTATATCACCGAATAGATCCCTGCTGGGTGCATTGTCAAGGCTACTTGACCTTCATTGATGTGTGTGTCAATGGTTGCATTGCATTATAGCCTTTGCTGGGTAAGGTTGCTTGATGGGTTTCTTGCCATAAATTCGATATGACGTCAAGGTTGCTTGACCTTCATTTATGTGTGTATCAATGGTCGCATTGCGTTGTGACCCCCGCCGGGGATACGTAGATGCTTGAAGGATGCACGTTGTGACCCCCACCAGGGAGGCGTAGATGTTTGATAACTTCGGCATTGTAACCCCCGCCGGGGAGGTTTGATATTTTGTGGTTTCACGTTGTAACCCCCGCCGGGGATTGTTTAGGGTTGTAACCCTGCAAATGATGACATCAGACCTTTGTGGGGTATTGCCGAGCATGGTTTATGAAAGTTGAGCTCATTGGTATAGTATACCTTGTATCCAGGCGAATACCATTGAGACGATGGGAGTTTAACTCTGACCGACAAGAAACCAGGATTTCAGGCTGTTCCGCTTCATCGCGTAGCATTTTAATTCCTGATTTGGCCTTTTCAGCTTGTGAGACCTCCTTTACAACTCTAACTGGAGTGAGCCGGAGGTGTGGAACCCATGTAGGGGGTGCCTTGGTGTACAGGAGCCAGATAGTACTGCGACGGTACCGTGCCTATGTATACTTGGCTGGTCGCTTTCATAAGTCATTTTCAAGTTGTGCAGCGAAGGAAATCCGAGAGCTCTTCTTCAGATCTACTGAGTTCGGGCAACTTTCTGCATATTCTATCACCGTACAAGCGTTCTTCACTATCCTGGTAACACATGTATGTATTTTTTTCCAATTTCTGTCCATTGGAAAATGACTTATCGCATGAAATGCATTTAGACACATAGTAGTGAATACGCATGCTGATATGACTTGATAAAAAATAGTCAACATAGTAAATGTTAGTATTAAACCATATTGAACATAATGATGTGAAAAATTTTGACTTTTGAAGCAATCAAATTGGCACCTTTTACTGTCATTTCTTATCCTATCTGAGGACAAATGAGTAAAGGTAGAATAGTAAAATAATCACAGTAATTAGACTACACTTACGGATTTTTTTTGTGATGTAATGAATGCACATCAGGATGTATATGATTTGTGTATGCGGTGTATTCTTGAATGGCCACCTAGTCATGCCTATGTGCGTGTGGATAGTCCCATTTACAAAGGGGCTATGGCAAAATTTTCCCAAAATGTAGGCATTGAGTAGTTATGCATTTTTAACTCTCTTTGTAGATGTATGTTAAAACAATGCATGTATGCATGTAATCATAGAATGCATTTTGAAAAAGACTCAGTAACTGAAATTACCACACCCTTTTGAGGTGATTTGGAGACTTCTTGTCCAAATATTATGGATCCAGATCGGTACCGAAAGCATTCCATGCAGGACCACTTACGGTGTACGGAGGAGGGCTTTTGAAGAGCCTCGGTGGCAGATTACGTGAGACTGACCTCATTGTTTGGCAGAGGTTGTGGTACGTCCTATTCGGGTTGAGGTGCCAAATGTCGAGGACGAGGAGGAGGATGTACCGTTCGAGGTTCCCGCTCTGCACAGACGTGTTCCCCGTGAGGGAATTGCGAGTATTCAAGTGGCGAACCCGGATCTTCCTCGGGTGACTTGAGTAGGCATCCTTCAAAGATACCTTGCACGCAAACGAGGTATGAAGTTAGATCTTTAATCTTCCTTATTTCCTCTTGATGAGGAGTCAAGGAATCTGACGTTGATCTGCATTTGATGTAGGTTCCCGGCTTCACACAGCCTCAAGGGAACTGGTTTAGCATCCACTCTATATATTAGGCCTTGCATGATGACTATAGAGCGATCGTTCATGGCTGGGGATTCGGGAGGTTCTTCTCCATTCTACTCCGTCGCTGTCCCTAGGGTTACCTCAGGGCATTGTCTGAACGGTGGTTCCACCAAACTCAGTCACTCCATTTGCTGGACTGCGAGGTGATGATGACGTCGATGGATTGGCGGTTTATCACAGGTATGGAGTTTGGAGGGGAGTCGGTGCCTTGCACGACGGATATCACCCCTATTGCCGTCAGATCCTTGTTGGGAGTTCCGGTAGAGGCGCTCAAGGGCAGGACTGTTCGTACAGGTCCTTTGAGCGTAGATGCTATGAGCGGGCTATTGAGTGAGCCCATACCCAATGATGTGAGATTCAGGGACCGCATTCTTTGGTGATTATTCCTAATGATCATTAGGGGCTGCTTCATAGCAGATAATTCCTCTACGGTGTCTTTCGCTTTGATCAGCGCCACTCGACACGTGGACCGTATAGGAGAGTATGATTGGGGTTCCTACACCTTTACCTACTTCCTCAGGGGAATGCGTATGCGATTGCAAGGCTTAACCGAGGCGTGGTTAGGATTCTACTCATTTCTGCTGGTGAGTGTTTCTCTTGTCTCTTCCCATGTATAGGTTAATAGTGTTGACTGACAGCAGATGTTTGCCTTTGTGTTGGCAGTTTTGGGCCTATGAGAGACTTCCGTGTTTGCGTCCTGTGAGTGTGTTAGGTTTAGATTCCTATCCACGAGGACGGAGATGGCATCATTCCATACTGGCGGAGGTCCCTATTCTTTGAGGTTTCACTCATTCATTGCCCTACAATTTGGGTTATGACGGTGATGTCATCACATGGATTCCCCTACTCTGGAGAGCATTTGGGAGTTGGCTTTGAGGATGGGTACCCGGCCGAGTAAGTCGTCATTTCCACCCGCAGGATTCCTCTCTTCACTGAGATGGAGGATGGGAGCTCTATTTAGGAGATCGTCTTTATCGGGGAGCACTACAGAGAGATTCTGTGTGCCGATCTTGCCTCCTGCCAGGTGTTATTGGCCTGTTTTGCAGTCACCCATCATTGACATCCCATTGATGGGGATTGATGGTTTTACATTGTCAGAGGGCCCCTGTTCTCAGGAGATGTTCCAGCATTGGTGGATCCCTCGTACGATTGAAGCTCAAACCCGCGCCACACAGTTTATGGGGGATATGGTTTCAGGATCCGTGATGATGACGAATTGGTTAGCCAGTGTCATAGATCCAATCCGACTTATGTGACGATTGATTGATGATTGGCGTGCATTGGACCCGGTCACATCTTTTCATTGGCATTTGGGGCGAGAGAGATCCCGCAAAGGTAGATACTTTTGATCCTTCCAACTCTGGCGCTGGTCCCTCGAATGACCCTTATGGTTTTGCTGGCGCAGATCCTCCTTTGTATAGGCCTGACATCCCTGTAGATAGAGATCCAGTGACTTAGGAGGAGTTACATTAGGTGGATAACATCGATGATGTGGAAATCGACACCATTAACTTTTTCTGATGTATTTCTTTTGATTGGCCTCTGTTAGCTGCTGGGTAGCTTCGCCCCATTCTCGCTATATCTTTTGATAGGCCTCTGTTAGATGTTGGGTAGCTTTGCCCCATTTCCCTGTATTTTAGTCAGATAGAGATGTATTAGATGATGATATACTTAGGAATGTATGTACGATTTTCATTCCTATATCATATTGCCATCATCTATTGTATCATGCATGTTATTATTATGCATATGTATGTATGTCGAGAGATATTCAACATTGACCTGAATGGTCTTATACGACGGCTCGCATGAGATGTCTTCTTGATAGTTAAGTCAGTATTGATCATACCCCACCATTTGCATGGTGGTAAATTTGGTATCGATCATGGTATGATAGTATATCACCATCAGACATTGTGATCATAGATGATTTGCTGCAGCATACTATGACCTTACTGATGTTTTAGGTTCCTCCAGGATTTGTAGAGGGTATGCTAGAGCACTGGGTACCGGACAGATAGGTATTCCGCTTTGGGACCCATGAGTTGACTCCTACTTTGGAGGAGTATGCGTGATTGACGATGCTGCCTCTGGACAGACCTTGTGTGCACATGGTGACAGGAGACATGAGTAGACAGTTCATGACTCTCACAGGATTGAGGCGCGAGTAGTAGTGAGGGATGAGATTACATCCGGTTATGATATATCCCAGCGTTTCCTATTTGACAGGTTTGGCTCTGAGGACAACTATGCACAGCATTCCGGGGATTTCACCACACCGGAGGATCATTGGCATTCTGCCAGAGTAGATGTACTACTTCTATGCATATTATCATACGTATACATGCCGCGGTACATGGATGAGCTAGATATCGGCGTCATTATGGCAGTGAGAACTCTCATGGAGGGTCGTACCATTATATCGATGATTATCGTAGAGACCTTGAGGTCGGTTACATACTACTGCACTTATCCGGCAGGAGTGTTCACATGTAGCTCGGTCATGCTGTATGTGTGGTTCATGTCACACTTGAGACCGATTGGCACATTTAGACATCATGGATTTTGTTTCACCCATGAGATAGCCATGTCGTACTCCTTTCAGCTTGCGGGGTGTACAAATGTTGTATCTTGTTCCGCTTTCTTGGCAGAGATTGGAGATCCGTTTGATATATTGCCATGTTCAGGGCTTAGCTCACCCTACAGCTTCATTACTCATGCTCCGGGCATGGATTATCTCCCTCTGGATGGTTTGAGGGGCATGATTACTTACCACCCACTGGCCGTGATGTGTCAGTTTGACCAGTTTCAGAACTTTCATCCGTATGAGGGGGCAGTGAGTCAGCGCTTCGCGTCACACCATTTGTCAGCGGAGGACAGATCCAGGTTGTATACCTGTTAGGATCAGCGAGAGTCAGCTGGGCTTTCTGTCATTCATCCAGGTTGTTCTGCAGAGTATTCTGCATGGATAGAGACAGAGACTGCATTGGCTGCGGCAGTATCCACAGTGCAGAAGACTGATTCTGACGATGAGGAGCCTATAGAGGAGGCTATCATTCCACAGGATGACTTGACTACCTACCATGACATTTGTGATAGATTTTCCCACCGAGTGCCCTTTATTACTCGATTATTTAAGACAACATTTGGAGCAGAGCTTACATCTGATGACCTATGGCAGAGATCAGGCTAGGGCCACGATGTTGACAGCTCTTGATGAGAGTGATACCGCTCTGTTAGAGAGGGAT
Organism: Panax ginseng; assembly: GCA_020205605.1. Classification (NCBI taxonomy): domain Eukaryota; kingdom Viridiplantae; phylum Streptophyta; class Magnoliopsida; order Apiales; family Araliaceae; genus Panax; species Panax ginseng. The sequence continues at coordinate 126,822,213 of CM035131.1, read as the reverse complement.
GAGGCTAGATCAGCCAAGGATGCATTGATAGTTGAGCGGGATGCCGCCTTATCTGCTAGGGATGTGGCCATTGCAGACAACACTTCAGTGAGATCCCAGATGACTGTCAGTCTGGCCGACATGAGTGCCTACATTAATGAGCATGTTGCAACCATGCAGTTAGCCTCCGATCTGCTATCTCGTGTAGATACCCTTGGGTATGAGCTTGCAGCGTTACCTCCATCTTCAGAGAGGGATTCTATGTTAGATCTGATAGTCCGCATATATACAGATCTGTAGATAGCTTTGTATTTTCCTGCACAGACTAGCTTAGCCATTTTGTTATGTACAACACAAATGTATATATCAAATAGTATTATGTATGGAAGGGAAATATATTTTGATTCACTTCCCTTTTAGTTATGCCTTGATACTTGCTTGATATTTGCCTGTTTCTCCAGGGCCTTTGATCTTGATACATTCTGAACTTATCCTTGATAGATGGACATTGAGACGTCGCAAGGTCTCTCAGAATAGATCATTGATTACTGAAAATCCCTACCATCTTTGGTGTCTTGGGACTGGTATCTGTATAGAAAAGTGGAGAGGAGGATGGTTTCTTCCTCTTTGAGATTGACCGCACCACAGATGGTTGCCAGTAATTCTATTTATGAGAAGCCTAGTTAATTCCATCTCTTACGGGTTGGTATTTCTCTTTGAGGCACGATCGCAACTTAGATGGTCACCGAGTCTTCTATTTGTGAGAAGAGGTTGGATAATTCCATCCCTTTGATCAGAAACCGATGAAGTGGGGCAATTTGAAGGTTGATCCCAGTACCGTGTGACAAGTATGTTTATTCTTGTAGGGGTTAGACTGCACCATGAATGGCTGCCTACGTACTCCTGTTGAAGAGGAGATCAAGTCTGCGTAGTTCGAACCTGGTGTAAGAGGTTCAACGCTAAATGCGGAAGGCAGATGGGTGTAGAAGTATTTTGTTGTTTTTGTTGTTTTTGTGAAGAATGGGCAGAAATGTTTTTGTTATTTTTCTTTATTGCGACTGGGCCATATAGAATATGGTTGCCTACGTACCCCCGGGTATTAGGGAGATCAGGTCGACGTAGTTAAGCCCCTCGGGGACGAATCGCGGTGAAGAAGCGTAAATCCCATGTGCATGCTATACTGTGGGGAGAAGAAAGTTTAATCCCATAGAGGGGATAAACTGCAAGTGTGGAAAAAGTTTAAACCCATCTTGAGGATAAACTGCAGGGGTGAAAAGTTTAATCTCGTCTTTAGGAGAAGTATGTGTGAAAAGTTTAATCTCGTCTTCAGGAGAAGTAGGTATGAAATGTTTAATCTCGTCTTCAGGAGAAGCAGGTGTGAAAATTTTAATCTCGTCTTCAGGAGAAGTATGTGTGAAAAGTTTAATCTCATCTTCAGGAGAAGTAGGTGTGAAAAGTTTGAAATGAAGTAAAACCAGGCTGCTGGCTTGAAGTGTATGTTTCCCTGAGGGGCAGCAAAGTTTGTAAAAAGGAGAGAGGGTTCAAAACCGGAATGACTGGTGATTGGATGATCAAAACCAGGATTTTTGTTTGATGGTAACTTTAGAAATAGTACCGTTTCACGGTGTCTGAGTTGATAAGCTGTGGAAATTTATTGCCATCCATTTCCTACAACCTGAGAGCACTTCCTATCAATACTTCTTTGACAATAAATGGACCTTCCCAATTAGGAGAAAATTTTCCCTTAGATTGATCTTGGTTGTCAATGATCTTCTTTAAAACCAAGTCATGTTGTTTGAATTGCCGTAGTCGGACTTTTCTGTTGTAGGATCGTGCGATCCTTTGTTGATATAATTGACCATTAAAGATAGTCGCGGTTCACCTTTCATCTATCAGAGACAATTGGTAATACTTGTCTTGTACCCATTGGTCTTCATCCAACTGAGCATCCATCAATACTCTGAGGGATTCCATTTCCACTTCTATGGGGAGCACCGCTTCCATCCCATAGACTAACGAGTAGGGGTTGCCCGGTGGAAGCGCATTGAAGTTACAGAGGCTAATAAAGTTAGGGGCAAGAGGTCAGGCCATCCTTTGTGATTGGCGGACATTTTCTGCATGATCTTCTTGATATTTTTATTAGCCGCTTCAACAGCACCATTTATCTTTGGTCGGTAGATGTTAGAGTTGAGATGTTTAATGTGGAATTTTCTACATAATTCCTCCATCATGTTGTTGTTGAGGTTTTTAGCATTGTCTGACACAATGACCTCTGGTTGTCCATATCGACAAACAACATTGTTTCTGATGAAAGCAATGATGACTTCTTTAGTAACCCTAGGGAAGGAAGCTGCTTCAACCCATTTGGTGAAGTAGTCGATCATGGTGAATATGAATCGATGTCCATTACTGGCTTTGGGCTCGATGGGCTCGATCGCGTCCATTCCCCACATTGAAAAGGGCCATGATGAACTCATATTATGGAGTTCCCTTGGAGGGGCGTGGATAGCATTCCCATGGATCTAACATTGATAGCACCTCTTGACGTGATCATCACAGTAAGCTTTGAGTGTAAACCAATAATGTCCCATTCTGAGAATTTTCTTGACAAGTAGGGATCCGCTCATGTGAGGGACACATACTCCACCATGGATCTCATCCATGAGTCATTGAGCTTGGTCTTTGTCCAGACATCTGAGCAGACCTAATCCTGCATCTCTTTTATAGAGTGCATCTCCGCTCAGGTAGAATTTCATAGAAAGTCAATGAATCCGCCTCTTCTCAGTTAGGCTCGCCTCAGCGGGTGTAGATCCATCTCGTAGGTACTCCTTGATATGTTGATACCAAGGGTTGTGGATGGGAGGCAACTCATCCGATACTTCTCCAATGTAATTCCCATAGACTGGGGCTTTTTGCATAACAATCATGATGTTTGGCATGTTTTCCTAGTCCGGTATGTAAACCAAAGAGGCCAACGTTGCTAATGCATCTGCAAAGTCATTCCTATTACGAGGAATGTGTAGAAAGGAGATTTCTTCGAACTCCAAAGCCATCTGTAGAACTTGTCGATGGTAAGGCAGTAAATGAAATTCTTTGGTTTGATAGATTCATGTGGATTGCTTGATTACCAATTCGGAATCTCCAAAGGCGATTAACGCTTTGATACCCATTGAGCAGGCAAGTTTGAGTCCCATGATCTGACCTTCATACTCAATTTGTGTTGTTGGATTTGACAAAGCTGCAATTTGATGACGACGGGATCTGCTCCCCGTCTGGGATATTAAAAGCTGCTCGGCTCAGAGCCTTACGTGTTAATGACTCCATCAAAATACATTTTCCATTTAAGCGGCATGTATCGTCTTGATGTGGTAGTTGAATTGTCATTACTCCTTCATCGAGGAAAGTATGTTTCTAAGGGTTTATAATCCCTGCGCAGTGCAATGGCCAATTGATACACAATTCCTTGACCCTTGAATGACTTTTTGAGTCACGTGAGCGATGTCAAATTCTTTGTAGGATCAACTGCATATCCAGGCGATCGACAATTGATATGGGTTCTTTGAACACATACTTAAGAGGATCCACGGGGATATGAGATGGGTTGTGTGACCATGGAGATAATGCTATAATCTCATGGAAGCCCATGCTAAAGCACAACAAGTCTTCTCGATCGAGTGTACTTGTGTTCAATGATGCTGAATATTTTGCTGAGGTAATAGATAGCTCGTTCTTGGCCTCTATTGTCTTTACGCCTTGATCTGATCCATTGCATTGTCATTTATGGATAGGTACATGAACAGGGGAACATCATCCCTAGAAGGTACCAAGCAGAGCGTTGATCAGTTGCTCCTTAATTGTGAGGAAGGCTTTTTGACACTCGTCATTCCATTTCATGGAGGAGTTCTTCCTTAACAATTTGAAGATTGGCTCACAGGTTAGTGAGTTGAGAAATGAATCGGCTAATGAAGTTGATCCTTCCAAAAATCCCCATATTTCCTTCTTTGTCGAGGAATGGGCATTTCCTTGATGGCTGGATTTTGGTAGGATCGATTCATCCTTTGTGGTCGACTAGGAAAGCCTAGCAACTTGGTTCGACTTAACACCAAAGGTGCACTAGGAAGGATTCAACTTCAAGTTGTACTTACGCAACCTGTTGAACAGCTTTTTGAGATGGTCTAAATGGTCATCCTCCTTCCGGGATTTGACAATGATGTCATCCACATAGATCTCTATCTCCTTATGTATTAAATTGTGGAAAAGAGCCATCATAGCTCGCTGGTAGGTTCCGTTCCTTTTCTTCCCCCTCGGGATCAGGAATCAGCACCTCTTTAGATTTGATTGGCACTGGTTTCAGAAACAACATAGCCACAACATGGGCTGGTACCTTTACTGGAGACTGTATCAACTCATGTGGTAAAGGTGTAGAAAATCGCCGTGCGGCGGAAGTTTGAGGAACCTGCTTATGCTTATGAGGATTCCTGTGAGTGGAATTAGTAGAATAGCCTAGCTCGGCTGTCCTAATCTGACTGGACATTTGGATAGGGTGCTTAATACCCTGTTGATCCTTACCAAGCCCTTGTCCAGGTTGATAACCCAATAACATCATTTCTTGAGTGGCTGACATAACCTCGTCAGAAATCTTGGGTACGGGAAGTGTCGCTCCAATAGAATGGTATTGCGTGTTACTCACTTCTAGATTATGGAAACTGGCCGGCTCAACTTCTGAATTGAAGCTGATAATTGGTAGAGTTCCTGGTCTAGGACATTCCGGCTCAGCATTGACAGTGACTAGACTGTTGTTGATGATGTATTTGAGTTGTTCATGTAAGGTGGAGGGAACAGCTCCAGCCATGTGTATCCATGGTCTCCCCAATAACAGGTTGTATCCTGAATCTATCTTGAGGACGTGGAAGGATACGTTGAATGTATTAGGACTAATCTCAATTGGCAATTCAATCTTTCCAACGGAATTTCGCCGAGATCCATCAAAAGCTCGGATGATCGTATGGCTACTTTGGATTCGCTTGAGATTGATAATCATCTTCACCAAGGTGGCATAAGGACAAATATTTAGAGATGAACCTCCATCTATCAATACTCCAGCTAGCATGTACCCGGAAGACAACACTGTGATGTGCAGTTGTTTGCAATGACCGGTCCCATAGGGAGGTATGTCGTCATCAGTGAAGGATATCACATTGTTGTTGAAAATGTGATCAACCAAATGTTAAAATTTTTCCACATTCACTAATTTTGGAAGGTAGGCTTCTTCCAAAACCTTTAGCAAGACCTTTTGATGCTCCTCGGAAGAGAAAACCAGGTCCAAAATTGAAATCTGGTGTGGAGCTTCTCGCAAGCTTAAAACCACTTTGGCTTCATTATGGCCCATAGTACGGAGGAATTTTTCAATCTTCTCCATGGGCAACTTCCCCTTTGCTTCACAAGTAGGCGATAACCCGTTGAGGAAGATGCGGTGGATTTTCTTTCGACCTTTCATAGCGATAGTATGAGGCGTGGATCCTTCAGCTTTTCCATAACTCCATGGAACTTTGTGTAAGCTGACAACAGGATATGGTAGTCTGCAAGGTAAAGAAATTGGCTCTGGTGCGGCCACTTTCAAAGGATTGTCAGCTCCTTTGATATGAATTGGTTGTATGGGAAATACTTTGATAGTCTCATCATCCACTTCGGATATAACTGCTACTGATCCCTTCCATTGGGTAGGGCATGCATTTCCACCCTTAAATTGCACAGTGTAATCATTCGCTATTTGCAGGACATCGCTATCAATAAGATTCTGAATGAGATGGCGGAGTGCCTAGCATTCTTCTGTGCTGTGACCGCGAGAATGTGAATGATATTGACACATTTCATCAGGATTGAACCGCCCTGAGCGGGGATTGATTGGAGGTATAAGGAATGTGATTCTTCCTTCGTTGATCAACATTTGAAGTATCTCCTCCATAGATTGGCCCAAATAGGTGAATTCCCTTTTATTGGCGAAATCCCGACGGGCTTTAGTACTTGCTTGCTTTGCAACCTTATCCTCCATAGCTTCACTTTCTGAAGGTGTTGATGAAGCATTCATAACAAATGGAAGGAGATAGGCATGCTCTGCTTTGATTAATTGGCGTGTGACTTGATGATGGTGGGTCACCAGTTACGCGATTACTCAATTTGTTTGCAAAGAGCTTTCATCTTTCGTTCCATGGTAAAGCTGGAACTTTGCATAATCCCATTTGTCAACACCGTCTTTGATGGGTTGGGATGATTCACCAGTAGAATTGGAACCATGTCCAGTGCTCCAACTGATCATGTTAACCTCTTCTTCTTTGTGTCGAGGAAGAGGGTTGTCTTGCACGTAAGGTTGATCGGGTTTAGTGACCATGATCTCACCATTGTCTATTAGATCTTAAATCTTATGCTTCAAGGCCCAACAATCTTGAGTATCATGTTCGGGTGCCCCGACATGGTAAGCACACTTTTGAGTAGCATTAAAACCCTTCCCATTAGGGTTGGCTGGTGGAAGAAGATGTGTAATTTTCTTACGAAGCGATCGAGGAAGAGCAAGAATATTCTCAAGCGAGTCCCCCAAGGGTGTGAACGTTCGAGGCCGCTTCTACTTCTCCACTTTTAGGTAATGGAGGATTTGAAGATTGTGCTGGAAAAGGGGAGTAGTTTCTCCTCTACATAGGCATGCTTGGATTGCCTTTTTGTCCTTGTAGTATCAAGGAACATCCTCCTCTTTCTTTTTATGGACCCTCAGAAGTTGTTTCCATAAGATCCGAGATGGATGTGCTCAACAATGACTTTAAAGCGGCTAGGTCTTGAATTTTATCGGACATCAATCCCATTTGACCATCTCGTAGTGTTTGATCATTTCGGAAAATGGTTTGCCAATACCGGCTAGAACTCTTTCATAGAAAGGAGCTTCTGTATATCTATGAAAGTCATGACCATTTCGATTTCATCATGGAAGGAATAACTTGAAAGCGCAAAAGTGGAACCACCTTTGAGCATACTCTACGAATGACTCATTAGACTATTTCTTGACCTTGGTAATTTAGTGCTGGTCGGGAGCCATTTGAGATTGAAAAGCTGTATTGAGTGAGGAAGGCGTGAGCGACTCTTCCCAACTATGGATCTTAGAGTTGTCTAATCTGGTATACCATGAGCAGGTTTCCCGGTCATACTTTTACGAAATAATTTGCATTGAGACTTTTCATTCTCGGCATAAGATCCGAGTTCTCAATGAACACCTTTAAATGTATAAGGATCCCTTAATCATCATATTTATCAAAATCGGGGGCTTTAATTTCTCCGGATAATGAACACCAGGGAATATGCAAAGGTCTGTATATGAAACACTACAATGAGTTCCAATCCCTTTGAGAACTCGAATGGATTCCTCCATTTGAAGGACTTTCTTCCTAATGTCACCGTTGTGTGGATCTCCTTGGAGATGGGTGCCTTCAGGGTCTTTGTTGGTTGTATCCAACTGATGTTCTGGAATTGTTTTTTCCAGACCTTGAACTCCTTGTGTAAAGGGCTTTGTATGTGTAGGTATCTTCATACCCTGAGTAGACTGGTGTAATTCCTTCAATAGAACAACCAAGTTCGTGATTTGTTTACTCAATCCGTCAAATTCTTCTTGGGAAAAAGGATTAGACTGTTCGAAAGAAGACATGATTGGCTGTAGGCTTGTGGCCTTTTTGGATTTTGAGCGGGTAACAGGCCCAATTGCTTCCCTACAAAAGACTTACGTTGTTTAGTCTTAGGGTAATGTAAATTTTATCATAACATGTCCATTTTAGGAATTTGTCCTGCAAAACCGGTTTGTTAATTGATAACATGTCATGCATAGATATTCTTCATATTTTCCATTACATATGGATGAACATGGCATAAAATTACAAGTAAATGCTTTTACAAGTAATTGAAAATGGAAAGCATGAAGAGACTTTCCTCCACGTTTGGTTTATCAGAGGTTGACCTATCTTAGAGTTACTCTCGTGGCTTTTCGGTATGAAGGTTCCCAGATCATCGCAATCTACTCGACGTGAAGTTAATCCGGTCTTTCAACTGGAGCGAATCTGAGTGGTGCCTTTCCTGAGCCCCGGGGAATTATTCTTCCCACGGGTCCAGTAATCAAACACCGACATGATAGCCTCCTAGTGGAGGGACCACACAAAATACATTCACATACAACGTGTCTCACCGTTTATGCAAAATGATGACATGTGCGAAGCACTAATATCACAGATAGATATTTAGCAGTGCAATAAGTAAGATGTATTCGTACACATTCATCAGAAATGTAAATGCAACAATCACACACAAACATATAACAATTTTGAAAAGCTTGTAATAACGGCTTAAGCCCTCTTATTGGAGTCCCTAGCAGAGTCGCCACCTGTCGACGTCGGGATTTTTGAGTGTCCCTTTTCGTTACTTGTTCTTTGGTGTTCTCATGTTAATGTTATATTTGTTTGAAAAAACAAGTGAAAAAGGTCCGACATGTATAATGTCGACGATTGACTTTAAGATTCGCCGATTGGTGTATTTATTTGGTTGCACCAATATAACAAGAAAAGGTTAGCACATTGACCCGATGATTTGACAACTTTGCTAAATGGGTTTAAAAAAGAGATTCATTAAGGGTTCGGGGGCTTGATTATGCGGAGGGAAGGTGTTAGGCACCCCCCGACATCCGTGTTACCACGGTGACCGCCACTCTTCAAAGAAATTGTTATATGAATGTGTGTGTGTGTGTGTGTGGATCAATGTGCAATTATTTGAAAGTAGTGCGAGGCCTCGTTCGCACCTATATACACAAGGTTTGAATTTTATAGAAAAATCCAGTTTTAACCAAGATATGTCAATGAAGTTTTGTAAAAGAGGTTTTTCAAACCGTGTGCTTAATAGGAATTGAGACCTTTTCATACTTCCATTTTATTAAATGTTTGGCTTGTTTACTTTTATTTTCGAGATGCGAAGCATCCTAGAGAAAATAATATCTGACGATCTTAGAACTCCTTATGGGCATAATGACCATCGAGGAAACTCGAACCTTTGTAAAATAATGTACAAACATTTACTTCTAACTAAAAATGTCCATCATGGGAACGAGAATCTAGAGTTCGATGATTGAACACTTGTGATCACATGATTCCTAGGCTCACATGATCTGCAATTTGTATGGAAAGCGATAGCAATTATATATATAAAAGTATATAATATATATATATATATATATATATATATATATATATGATGGATCAACCACAATGAAGCAACTCCATGGGGATCGGAAATGTAAATATATAAAAGCGGTAAATATATATATATATATATATATATATATATATATATATATATATATATATATATATATATATATGAACATGATCAACCGCCACAGAAGTAAACTTCAAAGGGACGAAATGTAAATAAATCATAAAAGCGATCATGTTGCCATGAAGTAAACTCCGGCCAAGATAGAATGTAAATATATATATATATATATATATATATATATATAAAGCGATAGCATACCCGGATGTAAATCCAGGGCTTATCGGATATGTAAATGACAACAATTATATATATATATATATATATATATAAAGCAAAGTAAATTCATTTAGGATGTAAATCCGGGCTCATCAGATATATCGTGACAATATATATATATATATATATATATATATATATATATACAAAAGCAATTAAATGCTCCGGATGTAAAATCCGGGCTCATCGGATGAAGTGACCACACAATTTATATATATATATATATATATATATATATATATATATATAAGCGAGATAAGCGCTCTGAAGGCCGATGTCTCAGGCTCAATCGAGGCATAACTTCGATAATGTTAGTCCATATATACTGAAATATTTACATATATTAGTATATATATATATAAACAGAAATGAAAACCACGGAATTAAAAGTCAGGGCAAACACACTCACACGACTATCAGCGTGTACAACGGGTGTGATATGTGAGAAAGAGGCTTTTATAGAATGTAAGAAGGCTTACGTTAGGTTGCCAAAGTAGACTTCTTAGACTTTAAATGGATAAACACTCGGCTCCCTTAGGATAAAAAGTAGCTATATGTGAGCTAACTAGTGTTTTAAGAAGAGAAACACTCAAAAGATGTGTATGCGAGTAAAATGGGCAGGGCTTCCTCGCCTTTTTTCTTCTCTCTCTCCTTCAAATGGGTGACCCAAGCCTTGTATATATAAACCGGATGGATGGCAGGTACACTGCGGCGCACCCTTGATTAATACTGCGGTGGTTCGTGGTGGATTCGAGCCTCGCATGGGTCCGTCGTCTCGTAATACGTCTGATGATGCGTGCCTTTGTAATGTCGCATTTCGAACATAGAACTTCAATCAGAGCATCCGAGCGAAGTATATCTATACTTCTTGGATCGCATGTCGAGAGTTACGTAATGACATGGATTAGAGGTTGTACGAAGTCAGGAAGAGGGGTCTATGCCCATGATCTTCAAGCTTCAAATTCTATCCAAAGTATTGCCACCCGTAATAGTCACTTGGGATTTTCAATCCTCGGCTCTTCTGGGACATTGTTGGATGTATGTATGTATGAAGTGTTGAGACGACGTGCCATTTGTCGAAGGAATAAGATGATGTGTGACTCCTTGTCGGGGTTATCGCCTGTTTGAGTTGAAAATAGACGTTGCTCAGGGTTACAACTGAGAGTGGACTACTTGTTGGTATGCTGCGATATCATCTCGTTGACTTGGAAAGATGACGTTGTGACTCCTCATCGGGGTTATCGCCAGTTTAAGCGGAAAGCAGACGTTGCTCAGGGTTACATCTGAGATTGGGCTACTTGTTTGTATGCCTCACTGTCATCTGGATTGAAGCTGATCGCATGTTTGATACAAGCATGTCCGGGGTTATCGCCGGAACTGCAATGGCATCCCTTGGGGCTATCACCAAGGATGGGGTTACTACTCGGTGTTGTCTCTGGGGGACCGGGCCCGAAACGTCAGCGGTGTTATCGTCGAGGCAGGTCCTCTCTAGGTGTTATTCTTGGGTCTTTTGATCTTGATATCTCGGGGTTATCTCTAGATTGGAATGACATTCGGTGTGTGTGTTAGGGTTGAGATGATGTTCCGATTTGTGTTCGGGTTGGAGTGAACTTCCAGTAGTATCCGGCGTGGATGTAAGTTGTCTTTCAGGGTTATCTCCAAAAGACGAATCTATCCTCCTGCAATGTTAGTAATAGGAGTGCAGAAAATTTCGAGTGTCTATAAAGTGTTTAAAAATATTTCAAGTTATAAAATATAACTTTTAATATTTAAAGGTAAATTTCATTAATAATTTAATATTAATAATATTAGATTTATTTATTAATTATATTAAATAAATAGTTTAAAAATTATTTTATTGATTTAAAAATCATTTAAAAGGATATAAATGAATTAAAAATATTTTAATTATAATAAATGACTTTTAATATTTTGATAAATAATGCATTAATATTTAAATATTAATGGTAATTATTTAAAAATGATTTTAATTATTTTAAAAATCATTTAAGGGTAATATTAATACTTTAAAAATATTTTAAATTAATATAAATCACTTTAATATTTTATAATGGTTTCATTAATATTTTAATATTAATTAAATATTAATGATAATAGAATTATTTAATTTTTAAATCATTTAATAATGCTTCCGGTGTTTTAAAAATCATGATAAATTATAATAATTGTTTAAAAATTATTATAAGTCATTTAAAAAAATAATATGACTGATATTTAAATTATCTAAACTAATATTAAACTACAGAATTGAGTTTTAGACTCGATAATTACCCGATAAGGCCATTGGTACACCGTAATGTTTCAGAAATTGATATGGACTTAGATAGTTTGACTTAATAAGTGTATGTTTGTGTCCCAATGACTGCTAAACTTATGTGACAATGTGATTAAGTTATGTGCTGACTGTAAATAGCAGTACTATGTGTTATAGTATGTTATTTTAATCGAATGAATGATCTTATTAATAATAGGTCTTGATATAAAAGATAAAACTAAGTTGTATAAGCAACAAATCAAGCAAGTATCCTACCTTTGCATTTACTTTATGCAATGGACATGAGTAAGAAAGTTTCAGAATTATATTATCGTTGTGCTAGATTACTAACTCTATTGTTATTGATTATGTATCCAATCATTTGTATTCATACAAGTTCTTAAATTATCCGATCATTGTTTATCAATGTTGTATTATTGTACAATCTAGATATTTATTCTGTTTGTTAATTTCTAAAATAGTTATACAAGTGTCCTCACTTGGATAATTATTTTATTTAATCACATGTTGATATATACTTATTGGTTTTCAGTATGTATACATTGACTTAAGAACCGTCTAAGCTATTTGATTCGGCTAGACACAAACTTAAAAATATTGTTGAACATGATAGAAGTTTGTTGTATCCAACCGAATTATTTTGGTTCGGATTCTAGACTAAGTATGAACATCCGATCATGGGAAACTTTTGTGCGCCAAAGGCAGATATGATGAATGAAAATATCGTTCTTGTTAGATCCCGAATTTTATGAAATAAAAGTATTCTATTTTTCTATTTTGGTAAATGGTTAAATTGATAAAATGTTAAAGTTAAGGGTGATATTTGAAAAATTTTCAAAGTAAGAAAGGTTTCATAAAATAATCGGTAGTAAAAGTATAGTAATACGCGTGGTTGCATAGTAGCACATAGTATAGATTATTGATGCTTACATGAAAAGTCACTCAGTTATACTAAATTATTGCTACAGTAATTGCTGCATCATATCTCTCATATTATTGATTCAATTATTATCACAGTAGCATCTGCATAATATGTTATATTATTAAATCAATAATTGAGACGACAAAGTTATTCATATTATTTGCAATATTGACAATGATATCTAGAAGTTACTGTCGAGGAGAGGTTTGGTCACCTATTTGCGCGCTTAATAAGGAGAAATCCTTATCTGAAAGCCCCTCTTTCACACAGGAATGACTGGTTCTTAAATATTGTGAGTTATAATATTAATGATGAATAAGTTCGTGTTGATTAAAGATGAATTTGATAGTTCCATTGTGTTGGGATTATTAGTGTTAGTGGAAATTGACATCTATTCCGATGACAATTGATGTCTATTGATAAATTGGGTAATTAATCGGATAAATGAGCAATTAATTGGTACTAATTCACATGCTTATATAACTATTTGTTCACATGTGTGTACTATTGAATCACATTCTTGTACTATTAAGGGAGTTGGTGCAAGATTGAAAATACTTGCATGACTAAGTTAAAAATGGAGGTATAGATGGAGGTACTATACTGTTATTCATATTTTCACATGATTATAACTATTGATTCACATGATTGAACTATTGATTCACATTATTTACTATTAGGGGAAGTGGTGCAAGTTTGATAATACTTGTAGGACTAAATAAAAAATAAAAGAAAAGTTGGAGGTATTGTTCTGTAATATTTTGAGCCCCAAAACGTGCAATTATCGAAACTATATTTTTCTATAAATAGAAGATCATTCTTCCTTTATTTCTCACCAATTCACTAAAGCTATAGAGCAATTATTATAGAGAGAAATTATAGAGAGAAAGAAGAAGAGAAGTCTGCTACATCTCTACTCTAGTATCCAGCTTTATTCTAAGGTAAGGGGTATTATTTCTTTCGTATTTATGAAGAGAGCTATTGCTATTCCATTCCTTATTATTATGTTTGAATAACCTGTCTATGTGAAGAACTACATACATGGTGAAATTCTTCTGTTAGTCCATTCTTTATTATTCTATTGGAATAACCTGTCTGTGCGGTCTATTGCATGCCTGGTGAATTATGTTGTTATTCCATTCTTTATTATTCTATTGGAATATCACATACATGCATGCGGTTTTACGCATGATCGGGTCCATTCTTTATTATTACATTGGAATAACTTTATGCATGCGGTCTATCGCATGCTCGTGAATTTCATTGTTATTCCATTATTTATTATTACATTTGGAATATCACATGCATGTGTGAATACGCATGACCTGGTTCTATTCTTTATTATTTTGTTGGAATAACCTGTCTGTGCGGTTTATCGCATGCCAGGTGAATTCTGTTGTTATTCCATTCTTTATTATTGTATTGGAATATCATGTTTGTGCGAATTACGCATGACCTGGTTCCATTCTTTCTTATTCTATTGGGAATAACCTGTCGGTGCGGTTTATCGCATGCATGGTGAATTCTTCTGTTATTCCATTCTTTATTATTCTGTTGGAATAACCTGTCTATGTGGACTACCGCATGCATGGTGAATGATCCTTCGTATTCATTCCTTATTAAATTTTGGAAATGATTTGTCTCGTGGATTCTGCGTATATGGGTGAAAATCCATTTCGATTTAAGTAATTTTTCTTACCCTCAAAAATTCTGGAAAAATTTGAAATGATAATTTGATGAGTTTTCTATATTGTGTCCAAAGATGGCGATTTTTGGATGTATAAATTAAGAGTTATGGATTTTATGGGAAAAGACTATTTTAAAAGTAAACCCTTATAACTCTTTGTGGTTAACTCCAAAATTTGTGAAATTTTTATTGGGAGTACATGTATATAACAGGAGTGTAAATTTTGGAATTTTTGGACAAAAGTACAATTTATGATATATGTCTAAATATTCGGCAGTTTTGGCCATATAAAAAATAGTAAATGGATTTTAAAAATTCTGAGAAAAATATATGTTCAATATGGGACTATATCTTGTTAAACCACAAAAAAGAAATATTTTTGGGACTGATTTGGTATTTTTCATGAAAATGAACTAGTTATGAGTAAATGAATTAAATATGTTATGTGAAGTAATAAAATTGAAAAATAGGATTTTGTGGCTTGAGAATCCTATATAGAGTATATGCAGATTTTTGATGAGGGATTTGATCATTGGTGATGAAATCTTATGAGTATGACATTTTTGAATGATTAAATGCATTATTTGGTAAAGTGTAAACAATTGAAATAAATTATTTATAAGTTTAAGAAGTGATTAAAATATTGTTATAATATTAATAATATTAGATTATTAGTTTATTAAGTGATTGATAATATTTGGATAAATTTAAAGTCTTTAATATTTATCCTTATTTTCGTTTGATTAATGCTTATATCATTGTCATCATCCTCATGCTTATATTATGATGAAAGTCATCATTAGCTTACGTGCAAAGATGGACTGTTGATTATTGGTTTTACAGTTGTATATCTTTGGCTTACTTGCAAAGATGGACTGTTGATTATTGGTTTTTTTACAGTTGTATATCTTTGGCTTACGTGCAAAGATTGACTGTTGAGTATTGGTTTTATAGTTGTATATCTTTGGCTTACGTGCAAAGATGAAATATTGATTGATGAGTATCTTTGGCTTATTACATAGATGAACTGTTTATTGGTATAATTATGACAAGGGATCATTCGGTATAATCATGACCCATAATGTTATAGATGATGTGGTAAAAGTACTCATTGGCCGTAGTGAAGGTATTGATGGGCGATTATTGGTATGATTATAACCGAGGATTATTCGGTATAATCATGACCATTGATGATTACATGAATATCTTTTGTAGTAGTGCGAGGATGATTCGATGATGTGGATTATTTATTAAAGTGAGTCTCGGCGATAAAATATTGATTATACACTTTTAATTCGTAAAAGATAGTAGATATCATGCTCTACTTGACTCTTAAAAAATACGGTTATATGTCTTTGCTTTGTAGTGCAAAGATGAATTGTTAATGAATATCTTTTGGTAGTAGTGTAAAGATGAATTTATTAGTATGATTATGAGCAGGAATTATGATTTGGTATAGCCATGATTTTTAATGTTTTAGGTGAAGATAGGTGATGAAAATTATCTTCGTCCTAGGTGCAAAGTGTAGTTTAGAATCACAATTATGATTATGATTTATTCATATGATTGTGGACAGGAATTGTTGATTTATGTTACAGGGATAAAACATTATTGGTGGACTTTTAACATGGAGAAAATAATAGATCTAATGGTCTATTTGACTCTTCTAATGGATTGCTCATTCCGCTGCAACTATGGTTGAAAAGTTTTATCATCTACCATATGTTCTAAATCTCTGATTTAATATTGATGAAGGCTATTGATAATTTTATTATCTTTAGTCATGATATTCTTTACTGGGCTATTTGTGCTCACCCTTTGCTTTTCACAATTCCTTTCGGGTAATAAAGTGTGTATTTGGGTTGCGGGGATAATGAGGAAATAGTGTGATGGTTAAGAGATTGAAGTTTCTCAATACATTATAAAAGCGGCATGACATGCAATGAGATAATTGTATTGAGGACCTAAGAGATGTGTGTGTGTCGTATTTTATCGTAACTTAATAATTGATTTTGGCGAACAACAATAGGGTGATGAGAACCCGACTTTGAAAGCGTCAAAATTGCACCTCATTAGAATGAATATGATAGTAATCTTCTCGTTCTTCTTTGGGGTCTTAAAATATTTGCTGCTGTATTTTATATGGCATTTGTAATAATTTGAGTTTGGATACTATCTACGAGATAATATTGTATTTAAACTCACATCTTATCTGTTGTCGTACTACTGCACGATCTGACGATTGTATAAATGAAGTTTGTATTTGATTTTTATGAAGTGATATCTGGCGACTCGGAATGGGTGGTGTGGACCTATTTTGAGGGAGCTTGGGATATGGTTATTTGGCGCGAGATAAGAGTCTAGAACTAGGAGGAGAGGCGAGTTATATACTTCGCTAGTGTGTGACTTACCTAATTTGAAATTGTTTACTTGATAAGTTGACAAATTATGATATGTCAATTAACCTTTGTTTTGAAGATATATTCTAGAATGATATACGAAATAAAGAGAGATGAGCAATGGGAAAATCATGATATAGAGGAAATAAGCGGGAAGGTACAATCAAAGAAAAGAAAGCAAGGTATTCTCATCTCTTGAACTACAGTGCGGCGTAAATTTTGAGGGCCAAATTTCATAAGGAGGGAGATTGTGAGATCCCAAATTTTATGGAATAAAAGTATTCAATTTTTTATTTTGGTAAATGGTTAAATTGATAAAAGGTTAAAGTTAAGGGTGATATTTGAAAAATTTTCAAAGTAAGAGAGGTTTCATAAAATAATCGGTAGTAAAAGTATAGTAATGTCTGGCATTGGTTGCATAGTAGCTGCGGTATTGATTATTGATGCTTACGTGAAAAGTCACTCGGTTATACTCAATTATTGCTACTGATAATTCTTTGCATCATATCTCTCATATTATTGATTCAATTATTGTCACAAGAAGTCATCCGAATAATATGTTATATTATTAATTCAATAATTGAGATGACAAAGTTATTCATATTATTATTTGCAATATTGACAATGTTTAGAAGTTACATCGAGGAGAGGTTTGGTCACCTAATTGCGCATGATAAGGAGAAATTCTTATCGGAAAGCCCCTCTTTCTGAGGAGCGACTGGTTCTTAAATATTGTGAGTTATAATATTAATGATGAATAAGTTCATGTTGATTAAAGATGAATTTGATAGTTCCATTGTGTTGAGATTATTAGTGTTAGTGGAAATCGACATCTATTCCGATGATAATTGATGTTTGGGGGTTATATTTATAAATCGGGTAATTAATCGGATAAATGAGCAATTAATTGCTACTAATTCATATGCTTATATAACTATTTGTTCACATGTGTGTACTATTGAATCACATTCTTATACTATTAGGGGAGTTGGTGCAAGATTGAAAATACTTGCATGACTAAGTTAAAAATGGAGGTATAGATGGAGGTACTATACTGTAATTCATATTTTCACATGATTATAACTATTGATTCACATGATTGAACTATTGATTCACATTATTTACTAGGGGGGAGGTGGTGCAAGTTTGATAATACTTGCAGGACTAAATTAAAAATGAAAGAAAAGTTGGAGGTATTGTATTGTAATATTTTGAGCCCCAAAATGTGCAATTATCGAAACTATATTTTTCTATAAATATAAGCTCATTCTTCCTTCATTTCTCAAAAATTCACTAAAGCTATAGAACAATTATTATAGAAAGAAATTATAGAGAGAAAGAAGAAGAAGTTTGCTTCTACCTCTCTATTCCGATTATCCGGATATTTTTATTCTAAGGTAAGGGGTATTATTTCTTTCGTATTCATGAAAAGAGCTATTGTTATTCCATTCCTTATTATTATGTTGGAATAACATGTCTATGCAAAGTACCGCATACATGGTAAAATTCTTATGTTATTCCATTCTTTATTATTCTGTTGGAATAACCTGTCTGTGCGGTCTATTGCATGCCTAATGAATTATGTTGTTATTCTATTATTTATTATTCTGTTGGAATATCCTGTCTGTGCAGTTTACGCATGACCTGGTTCCATTCTTTATTATTCTATTGGAATAATCCATGCATGCGATCTATCGCATTACGGTGATTTCTGTTGTTATTCCATTCTTTATTATTACTGTTGGAATATCACATGCATGCGGATTACGCATGACTGGTTCCATTCTTTATTATTACATTGGAATAACTTTATGCATGCGGTTTATCGCATGCCTGGTGAATTCTATTGTTATTCCATTCTTTATTATTCTGTTGGAATATCTTGACTGTGCGGATTATGCATGACCTGGTTTCATTCTTTATTATTCTGTTGGGAATAACCTGTCTATGCGGTCTATCGCATGCATGGTGAATTCTTCTGTTATTCCATTCTTTATTATTCTGTTGGAATAACCTGTCTATGTGGACTACCGCATGCATGGTGAATGATCCTTCATATTCATTCCTTATTAAATTATGGAAATGACCTGTCTACGTGGATTACTATATGGCGGGTGAAAATCCATTTGCAGTTTCGTAATTTTTCTTACCCTCAAATATTCTGGAAAAATTTGAAATGATAATTTGATGAGTTTTCTATATTGTGTCCAAAGATGGCGATTTTTGGATGTATAAATTAAGAGTTATGGATTTTATGGGAAAAGACTATTTTAAAAGTAAACCCTTATAACTCCTTGTGGTTAACTCCAAAATTTATGAAATTTTATCTTTGGAGTACATGTATATAACAGGAGTATACTCTGTAAATTTTGGAATTTTTGGACAAAAGTACAATTTATGATAAATGTCTAAATATTCGGCAGTTTTGGCCATATGAAAAATAGTAAATGGATTTTAAAAATTCCGAGAAAAATATATGTTCAATATGGGACTATATCTTGTTAAACCACAGAAAAGAAATATTTTTGAGACTAATTTGGTATGTTTCATGAAAATGAACTAGTTATGAGTAAATGAATTAAATATGTTATGTGAAGTAACAAAATTGAAAAATAGGATTTTGTGGCTTGGGAATTCTATATAGAGTATATGCAGATTTTTGATGAGGGATTTGATCATTGGTGATGAAATCTTATGAGTATGACATTTTTGAATGATTAAATGCATTATTTGGTAAAGTGTAAACAATTGAAATAAATTATTTATAAGTTTAAGAAGTGATTAAAATATTGTTATAATATTAATAATATTAGATTATTAGTTTATTAAGTGATTGATAATATTTGGATAAATTTAAAGTCTTTCATATTATCCTTGTTGTTATTTGATTAATGCTTATATCATTGTCATCATCCTCATGCTTATATTATGATGAAAGTCATCTTTGGCTTACGTGCAAAGATGGATTTATTGATTATTAGTTTCTGATTGTATATCTTTAGCTTACGTGGAAAGATGGATTTGTTGATTATTGGTTTTTCTGATTGTATATCTTTGGCTTACGTGCAAAAGATGGGTATTGAGTATTGGTTTCTGATTTGTATATCTTTGGCTTACGTGCAAAGATGAACTATTGATTGAGACTATCTTTGGCTTATGTGCATAGATGCACTGTTTATTGGTATGATTATGACCAGGGATCATTCGGTATAATCATGACCCATAATGTTATAGATGATGTGGTAAAAGTCCTCATTGGTCCATAGTGCATTTATGGACAATTATTGATATGATTATAACTAGGGATTATTAGGTATAATCATGACCATTGATGATTACATGAATATCCTTGGCCGTAGTGCAGGGATGATTCGATGGTGTGGATTATTTATTAAGCTGAGTCTCAGAGATAAAATATTGATTATACACTTTTAATTTGTAAAAGATAGTAGATATCATGCTCTACTTGACTATTCTAAAATACAGTTGTATGTCTTTGTCCTGTAGTGTAAAGAGTAATTGTTAATGAATATCTTTGGCCGTAGTGCAAAGATGAATTTATTAGTATGATTATGAGCAGGAATTGTGATTTGGTATAACCATGATTTTTGATGTTTCAGGTGAAGATAGGTGATGAAAATTATCTTAAATCACAGGTGCGAAGAAGAATTTAGAATCACAATTATGATTATGAGTTATTCATATGATTGTGGATGTGAATTTTTGATTGATGTTCTGAGGATAAAACATTATTGGTGAACTTTTAATATGGAGAAGATAATAGATCGATGGTATTTGACTCTTCTAATGGATTGCTCGTTCATTTGCAACTATGGTTGAAAAGTTTTATCATCTACCATATGTTCTAAATCTCTGATTTATTATTGACGAAGGCTATTGATAATTTAATTATCTTTAGTCATGATATTCTTTACTGGGCTATTTGTGCTCACTCTTTGCTTCATAATTCCTTTCAGGTAATAAGAGAGTAGTTGGGTCGAGCGGGGATAACAGGAAAATAGTGTGCTGGTCCGAGACTGTCAAAGTTTCTCAATACATTATAAAACGGCATAACATGCAACAAATAATCGTATTGAGTACCTAAGATGTGTGTGTCGTATTTTATACGTCACTTAATAATTAATTTTGGCGAACAAAAATAGGGTGATGAGAACCCGACTTTGAAAGCGTCAAAAGTGCACCTCATTAGAATGAATATGATAGTAATCTTCTCGTTCTTCTTTGGGGTCTTAAAATATTTGTTGCTTTATTTTATATGGCATTGTAATAATTTGAGTTTGGATACTGTCTACGAGACAATATTGTATTAAAACTCACAGTTTATCTGTTGTTGTACTCTGCACGACAGTTCAACAGTTGTATAAATGAAGTTTTTATTTGATTTTTATAGAGTGATATCTGGCGACTCATAATGGATCGTGTGGACCTATTTTGGGGGCGTCACAGTTCTGGTATGTAGTATTGATTAATACAGGGCATAACGGGCTGATCACCCCCGTGCCTGTAAGTTATGACGGTTTACAGATGAAGTTCTGTTTTACCTTTTCGAAAATTAAAAACAATGTTCATAGTCTGTCGACTACACTCTATTTATAGTTAGTACATAGTTTCAAAAAATTGAAATAAAATTGATATGTTGTTTATGTTGCTTCAGCTTACTTCACAACTGTTGATTCGTTGTAGAAGTGCCATTCACAAAAAATATTTACATCTTTCAACTAACGTTTATTATTTGCTATTACTTCCTGGGCAATCAAATGCTCATCCTTGTTTAATTTAAATGTTTTCAGTTAAGTGTGATCAACCAGAAGACTCTGCCAAGAACAAAGGAAAAGGAAAGCTGACCGAATAAGTTCTATGCTAGTATATGTAATATTTAATACTTTATTAAGATAAGGATGATATTTATTATTATTATGTAATGTAATGTATTAAAGGTTGAGAAACTGGGGATTTGAAAACTCTGATGCATGTAAATTAAGTTTAATGTTTATATTATTATTATTCCGCTCATAGAGATGATATCGTGAAGCACCGATTTCGGGTTTCAAGTACCTGAATTTGGGGGCGTCATAATATTCTATCGTTACGTATTTCTCGAAAGTTCAAAAATAATTTTCGAGCAGAAATCAGTGAATAGTGTTTTTTGAAAAATTTCTTGAAAAACTTTTATTTTCGTTTTGGAAATTCAAACACTTTAATTCCTTCACGTAGCCAGAATACTATGATATTCCGACATATCTAGGTTATAGAACAACCTTCATCTTACTAACACATAATAATATAATTTTATTAATTATTTAATTAAATAAAATTATTTTACAATAAATCCGAATTTCTCGGTCGTTACACAGATACTATAATTCATATATGATAATTATCCAACCTTTCTAGCATGATTTTAACAACTTAGACAACTTAAACAACCAAATTAAAACCTATAAATTCAATATTTTTGTAAAAATTCAATTTTTATACATCCTTAACAAAATCAACTACCACAAACTCATTTTTTTAACCAAATCGATCCATACAAGTTTCGTTCTTTTCTTTTCTACATGTATAAACATAATCAATCACCAATTTATCATTTAACATACAATTTAAGCATCAATTTTTATACATACAAGCTATATTCATATATTTTTCTCTGTAAACTCAAAACTCCATTTTTAAACATAATTTCATGGATTTGATTACTCTAAATCACATACAAATCAAATACAATAGAATTATGCATGATAATAAACATATATAATCAATTTCTTAACAAATTGGCCATCAAATTCCATTTATAGAGAACTAAAATAAAATTTCACGGAGAAAACTCAAGAACGTAAATTAAAGCTTGAATATAAGAGATTACCCTTGATTGTTTGTTTAGATTAGTATGAGATGATATCAACTTCTTTAATTCTCCAACTTCTTCTTCTTCAATCTCACGATTCTCTCAACTTTTCTCTCTATTCTCTCTATATTATATTTTTAGACTTAGGAATATGAAGGTTATACTATACGTATAATATTAATAACTGACGTTCGTGGGTATTAGTTAAGTGCACTAAGGCTTTAACTGATCCCATGTACTCAAGGTTATGTTTGGCTAGCCTTTAAAAGGCTCTTTTCCATTTATTTTAATTAACTCACTTATTATATAGTTTATTTGTCACACCTTAATTATTCAAATTATATTATTTAAATTCAATTAATTTAAAACCAATATTATTTATTATATCAAGTTACCACATAATTAAAATTCTTATTCCTTAATTATAACAAATCATTAAATCTCTAATTAATTATTAAATTACTTAGAACAATATTATAATTATTTAAAAACTCATTTAATTTAATTATCCCAATTAAATTCACACTTTGAACTATAAAATTATTCAACATTAATTAATTAATGTATAACACTTAATTAATTAATCCACAACCATTCCATCAAATATTTATTTATCAAAATAAATAAATCAATAAAATATTTATTTAATTCAATAAATTATTAAATATCAAATATAAAAATGTTGTTCATTACAATCTATATGTCTGCGTATCTGCCCATCTAATGAGTCTGGTGCCAAACCCCGCTCTAGTGTTAATGCTTTGGTCACTAAGTAATCATACTTGTCCGCGGCGTTTGCACTAGTGAACTTCCGTCTGTCAAAAGCTCGTGTGGGTGGTAAAGAACCGGAACCTTTGTCGCTTTGTTGCTTGGATGGTGTTTTCGGTGCCATGCCAGTCAATAGCAGTCACAATTACCCTCCAAACTTGTTTTTGACAATTCGTCGAACATTTGGTGTGCACACTACCAAACTACCCAAACTGACAAACTTGAATTAAAAAGTGTGATGACCAAGTGTAACTATTAGCTTACCCACTGATTTCCCCTTCTATTGACGATGAATTTGCATTATTGGTGCTTAATTTGAAGTTTCCCCTAAACTTGTTCTCTACAGACCCAAAATTGGTTGAAGCCCTAACTTTTTGTGTAGAGATTGTGATGGAATTTATGTGAAATGGGTGTATGATAGTGAAGTTAGGATTTATGTATATATAATGTGGTCAAGGTGCTCGGATTTGCTAAGGATTGAGGGGGTAATGGGTGTTATCATGGGAGAATTCGTGGGATAAGGGAGTTATGGGGGTCGGCTAGAAGGAATGAGAAGAGGTGAAGTGGAATAAAACACGTTCTGCAGTTTAAAAAAATTTTAGATCTCCCGTACCCTCGTCGGGGAAGGGGGTATTTGAACTAAAAGGGCCCGCCGGGGCAGGCATTGACAGAGAACCCCCCGCCGGGGTGAGGGTGCCAGGCTGGGAATGGGCCCGCTTAGGCTGGGGTCGTTGAACTGCTCGACTTTGATTTTTCAACTTCTTTTCCCTGCTCACATGTCCAATAACATCATAAGTATCTGAAATACATTAGAACACTAAATATGAGATAAAAGAATGGAGTGTGAGCAAGTATGATCAAATTTACTAAAAAATAGAAACTATCTAACTAAGAATTATACATGAATGATCTACGCACTACTAGAATTATTAACTAAGTTACAAAATGAATAACATAACACAAAAATACTGTAAATTGAAAGAAAATTGGGTTGCCTCCCAATGAACGCTTGTTTTTGTTTCTTTTAGCCTGACTGCTCCTTGTGTTATCCTGGATCAATTGGGTTATTTGCAGCATGTTGTTTGTTTATAGCATATAACTAACATCGTTGTATTGCATGCCCGTTCAACTGCATATTTTCGAGTGAAGTTGACTTACTATCCTCAATTAGTGCTTTAAGACCACCAACCTCTCTGCAATCCTTGAGTTTGACATATTCAGATTCCTCGAGCACATCACTCTCTTCCTTGTCAATCGGGATTGGGATTTCCTTGAACACTTTCACCTACACTACCTGATCGAACACTTTCATAATCAGTTCTCCGTTAGGCACGTCAATTAGTGTTCGTCCAGTCACAAGGAATGGTCGTCCCAAGATGATAGGGATGTTCTTATCTTCTTCAAAGTCTAACACCACAAAGTCAGCTTGAAAGATCAAAGTGTCCACTTTTACCAACACATCTTCTACTATACCCAATGGATACGTTAATGATCTATCTGCAAGCTGTAGACTGATATTAGTTAGTTTTACTTCCTTTAACCCCAGCTTTCGATATATGGATAGTGGCATGAGGTTTATACTTGCACCTAGATCATGTAGTGCTCGTCCCACATCCTGATTACGAATTGCACACAAAATTGTGAAGCTCCCCAAATCTCTCAATTTAGGAGGAAGCTTTTTCTGCCAAATTGCACTACATTCTTCAGTTAGCGCCACTTTTTCTGCTGAATTGCACTGCATTCTTCAGTTAGCACCACTGTTTCGAATTCCTTGAGCCTATGTTTCTTTGAAAGTGTCTGTTTCATGAACTTAACATAACCTGGCATCTGCTCAAGTGCTTCGGAGAATGTATTGTTGATGTGCAACTGCTTGAATATATCCATAAACTTTGCAAACTTATCCTTTAGCTTTTGACTTTCCAACCTTTGGGGAAAAGGTACTGGTGGCGTACTTATCTTCTGTTTATCTTCCTTGACTTTTTCCTCAGTTTTCCTTGTCGAATCATTCTCTTCGTTTTCACAAACTTCTTTTGTACCTGCTTTCCTAACTAAGTTAGAGTCCAATTCCTTACCACTCCTAAGTGTAATAACATTACATTGCTCATGATTTCATCTAGGGTTCTTTTCAGTATGACTAGGCAACGTCCCTTGTGGCCTATTGTTCAAAGCCAATTCAAGCTGTCCCAACTGATACTCTAAGTTCTTTATCACCGCTTCTTGTATTTTCATTACTGCCTCATTCCCAGCTATGTACTTCAACAACAGCTCTTCCAAATCCATCTTTTTCTCTTGATGCGGAGCTGCCTATTGATTTTGATTTTGAAATCCAGGGGGATAAGTTGGTCGTGGAGCCTGCTAATTTTTGTTGTTGCCCCACGAAAAGTTAGGATGGTTCCTACTCCCTGGATTGTATGCATTCTGATACTGATGTAGACACTCGAAATTTTGCAATCGTGTTACTAACATTGTAGGAGGCGTAATCATCTTCGAGAGATAACCTCGAAGGACAAAAGCAGCCCGAGCCCAAAAATCCCACTCGAGAAGCCTTTTCAATCTCGGAGATAACCCCGAGATAGTCAATCCCAGAAATAACACCGGGAGTTTCAGTCTGAACCTCGAAGATAACCCCGAGGAGTACAGTTGCAGTACCAGAGATAACTCCGAGGCACTCAGTGTCAAACCCAGAGATAACCCCAGGAGGTCAGGCACACCTCATAGGTAACCCTGATGATATCCAGTCTTGTAGCAGCCCAATCTCAGAGATAAACCTAAGCAACGACTGCTTTATCAGCCCAAACTGGAGATAACCCCGGTGAGGGGCAAAATCATCATTTTGCCACCTCGATTCTACATGTGCGCTGTCTCAACACATTTTAACTTACATTTCACACAACAGTGTCCTACAGGAACCAAATAACTGCAATCCAGAGTGACTACTACACATGACAGCACATCGGATAGAATTTAAAGCTTGAAGACCAATGGCATGGTCCCATCTTCCTGACTTCTTACAACCTCTAATCCAATGTCATTTGTGTAGCTCTCGACAACAGCACTCCATAAAAGGTCTTATACACCTCAATCGGAGGCCCAGATTGAACTTTTGAATGTTCGAGCGGACATCACATTGTACGTGTGCACGTACTTTGAGACAACAGACTCATGAGAGCCCGGAAGACACCCATACCACAGTACATCTGGTTCGTAGAGGTACACCCTCTGACTCCCCCTCTATAAATAGAGGGCTTGGGGTGGCCATTTTGTAAGAGAAAATGGGGAAGCCTTGTCCAATTTGCTCTATACACACTATAAACTGAGTTCTTTCTCATTTTAAACACTTGTGAGCTTATATACTGTCATATTTTTATTGGCGGGAGCCGAGTGTTCATCCATGTAAAGCTATAGAAGTCTTCTTTGGCAGACCACTATAAGCCTTCTTACACTTCTTAAAGCCTTTCTCTTCTACTATGCACAGACTTTTCTTCACGTTGAGAGTCGTGTTGCCTGTGTATGCCCGGACTTCAGTCCGTGATTTTTTATTTCCTCTTGTATATTTATATTTATATATATGGACTAACATTATCGAGTTATGCCTCGATTGAGCCTGGACTCACGTCCGGAGCATTTACTTGCTTATATATATATATATATATATATATATACTTATATTTATGAATTGTTGTCGAACTCTGTTCGATGAGCCTGGATTTTACATCCGGAGCGTTTACTACTTATATATATATATATATATATATATACTTATATATATAAACTGCATTGGCCGGACTATGTTTGATGAGCTCGGATTTTATATCCTAAATGCGTTATCGCTATATATATATATATATATATATATATATATATAACTACATATCGTTGAAATGATAAACCGAGCACGGATCGATATATATCCTATAATGCGTTTACCACTTATATATATATATATATATACATTTTGTCGAGCACGGAGTTTACTGTGGCCTTTTTCTTTTTATTTACATTTCGTCCCGCCTGGAGTTTACTTTGTGGCGATTGATCATTTTTACTGCGTTATTTACATTTCATCCTGCCTGGAGTTTACTTCGTGGTGGTTGATCTTATTTACTGCTTTATTTATATTTTCAATCCCCCATGGAGGTGCTTCGTGGTGGTTGATCATGTCCGTATATATATACTTACCGATTTTATATATTTATATTTCCAGTCCCCCATGAAGTTCGCTTCGTGATGGTTGACAATCTGTACATAAATATTTATAGCTTATATATATATATATAACTAATTACAACTTTCATACAAACTGCTACATCATGTGAGCCTACGAATCATGTGATCACAGATTCAGTCTCCTGAATCTAGATTCGGTTCCCGTGATGGACATTTTCGGCTGGAATCAACTTGTACATTATTTACAGTGTTTGAATTTCCTTGGATAACTTTCATGCCCATAAGGAGTTCAACACTTCTATGTATATTATTTTCTCGATGATGCTTCGCATCTCGAAAAAAAGCAATCAAGCCGAACATTTAATAAAAATGGAAGTATTAAAGGCCTCAGTTACTATTGAGCATAAGGGTTTGAAAAACCTCTTTTACAAAAAAACACTTCTATATCTTGTTAAAACTGAATTTTTACACAAATTCAAACCATTTGTATATAGGTGCGAACGAGGCATAACACTACTTCCAAATAATTATACATTGACCCACACACACACACATATTAATATAATAGTTTAATTGAAAAGTGGCGATCATCGTGGTAACACAGATGTTGGGGGGTGCCTAACACCTTCCTTCGCATAAGCAAGTCCCCGGACCCTAATGAATCTCGGTTTCACAGACCAGTTTAACAGTGTTACATCACGTGGTCAATGTGAAAACCTTTTCTTGATTGAGTTGGTGCAACCATTTAAAAATACCAACTGGTGACTATTACATTCTAATCGTCGACATATAAATGTCGGACCTTTTCATAACTTGTTTTTTCAAACAAATCTCACCTAACATGAGAACACCAAAAGATAAGAACAAAAAAGGGACAATAAAAATCCCGACTTCGACAGGTGGCGACTCTGTTGGGGACTCCACTAAGAGGACTTAAGCCGCTACTACAAACTTTTCAAAACTGTTATATGCTTGTGTGTGGATGTTGCATTTACATTTTGATAAATGTGTACGAATGCATTTACTTACTACACTTAATGCCTTACACTATATCTGCATACGATATTAGTGCTTCGTCCATGTCATCATTCCATAACGGTGAGACACGTTGCATGTGAATGTATGTTGTGTGGTTCCTCCACCAGGAGGCTATCTTCTCAGTGTTTGATTACTGGACTCGTAGGGATACTAATTCTAACCAGGCTCAGGAAAGGCACCACCCAGATTCGCTCCAGTTGAAAGACCGGATTAACTTCCCATCAAGTAAATTGTGATGATCTGGGAACCTTCATGCCAAAAAGCCGCGAGAGTAACCTAAGATAGGTCAGCCTCTAATAAACCAAACGCAGAGGAAAGTCTCTTCATGCTTTCCATTTTCAATTACCTATAAAAAACAATTACTTGTAATTTCATTCCATGTTAATCTTTATGTAATGGAAAATATAAAGAATATGTGTACATGCATATTAGAGATTGGCATGCTATCAAATGACACCTGTTTTGCAGGATAATACTCCTAAAAAATGGACACATTATGGTAGCATGTAAACATTGATACATTCCCTAAGACTAAACTACATAAGTGTTTGCAAGGAAACAATTGGGCCTGTTACCCGATCAAAGTCCAAGAAGGCCACGAGCCTATAACCAATTATGTCATCTGACCAGTCTAATCCTGCTTATGTCTCTCGCGAGGAGTTTGATGGATTAAGCAAACAAATTAAAGATTTGGTTGTTCTGCTTAAAGAACTACACCAGTCTACTCAGGGTCTATGCATACCCGTACATACAGAATCCTCTACACATGGTGGAACATAAGGTGTGGATCAAATAAATCAATACCTGAACTTCAGTTGGATAAGTCAAATAAAATTCCTGAAAACACCCATCTCAACGAAGATCCAGACACCGATGATATCAGGAAAAAGGTCCTTCAAATGGAAGAGACCATTCGGTCTATAAAAGGGATTGGAGCACAAGGGAGTGTCTCATATGCCGACCTTTGTATATTCCCTGATGTTCATTATCCAGAGAAGTTCAAGACTCCTGACTTTGAAAAGTATGACGGGTTAGGAGATCCTTACACACACTTGAAGGTATTCATCGGAGAACTCAGATTT
Source organism: Panax ginseng (assembly GCA_020205605.1). Taxonomy (NCBI): domain Eukaryota; kingdom Viridiplantae; phylum Streptophyta; class Magnoliopsida; order Apiales; family Araliaceae; genus Panax; species Panax ginseng. The sequence continues at coordinate 126,792,433 of CM035131.1, read as the reverse complement.
TATGTCGAGGATGAGAAGCTCAGAATGCAGTTGTTCCAAAAGAGTCTAACTGGAGAAGCCCGATTGTGGTATACCAGATTAGAAAATTCTAAAATACATAGCTGGGAGGAGCTAGCTCATGCCTTCCTCAGTTAGTACAACTTCTAGTCTCAGATGGCTCCGGACTGGTATCGAATTACCAAGGTCAAGAAACAGTCTAATAAGTCTTTCAGAGAGTATGCTCAAAGGTGGAGGCGCCTTGCTGCTCAAGTTATTCCTGCTATGACATAATCAGAAATGGTGACAACCTTCATAGACATACAAGAAGCTCCTTTCTATGAAAGAGTCTTAGTTGGCATTGGCAAGCCATTTTCTAAAATGATTAAACATGGAGAGATGGCTGAGATGGGATTAAAGTCAGGAAAAATGCAAGACCTAGCTGCTCTAAAAGCTGTTGCTGAGCACATCCCGTCCGAAACTTATGGAAATAACCCTCAGAGGGTCCATAAGAAAAAAGAGGAGGATGTTTCCTTGATACTACAAGGTCAGAAAGGCAGTTAGAACATGCCTATCCAGAGGAGAAACTACTCCCCTTTTCAAGCCCAGTCTTCCAACCCTATATTGCCAAAGGTTGGAGAAGTCAGACACAATCGAGTGTTCACAACCCTAGGGGATTCGCTCAAGAATGTTCTCAATCTTCTGAATACTCAGAAGAAAATTACACATCTTCTTCCACCAGCTAACCCGAATGGGAAGGGTTTCAATGCTACCTGGAAGTGCACCTATCGTGCTAGAGTGCCAAGATATGATACTCAGGATTGCTGGGCCTTGAAACACAAGATCTAGGACATAATCGACAACGGTGAGATCGTGGAAACTAAACCCGACCAACCTCATGTGCATGACAACCCCTTTCCTCAACACAAAGAATAAGAGGTTAATATGATTAATTGGAGCAGTGGACAAAGTTCTAATTACGCTGTTGAATCTTCCTGAACCAGCATGGATGGTGCTGACAAATGGGATTACGCACAGTTCTAGTTTATGATGGAACGAAAGATGAAAGGTCTTTGTAAGTAAGTAGAGCAATTAGCAGAACTGGTGATCCATCAACACCAAGTCACACGCCAATTAGTCAGTCAGGAACATGCTAGTCTCATTCCTTTTGTCATGAATATTCCATCATCGCCTTCAGAAAGTGAAACACTAGAGGGCAAAGTTGCAAAAAGAGCAAGTGCCAAAGCCTGTCGGGATTTTGCCAACAAGAGGGAGTTTACATACCTTGGCCAACCTATGGAGGAGATATTTCATATGCTAATCAATAAAGGAAGAATTATGTCCCTTCTACCTCCAATCAATCCCCATTCAAGATGGTTCAATTCTAATGGAGTATGCCAATATCACTCCCACTCTCGCGGACACAACATAGGAGAATGCTCGACACTCCGCCACCTCATTTAGAATTTAATTGACAGCGATGTCCTGCAGATGGCAGATGATGACACTTTGTTACTCGAGAGTGGGAACACATGTCCTACTAAATGGAAGGACATCGTAGTAGTTATATCTGTTGAGGATAATTTGGCTGCCAGACCACTCACAATACAAGCAATTCAACTCAAGGGTGCTGGAAATCCTTTGAAAGTGGATGCACCAGAGCCAATTCTCTTGCCATATAGGCCATTATATCCTGTTGTCAACCTGAAAAAAGTCCCATGGAATTATGGGAAGGCTGAAGGATCTACATCCCACACAACTGCTGCAGTGTCAAAGGAGAATCCACTGTATCTTCCCCATCGGGTGATGAAGCCTACCATCAAATCAAAGGGGAAAGTTTCCATTGAGAGGATTGAAGAGTTCCTCTATACTATGGGCCATAACGAAGCCAAGGTGGTTTTAAGCTTGAGAGAAGGTCCACAACAAATTTCCATACTGGACTAGGTTTTCTCTTCCGAAGATCACAGGAAGATCTTGCTAAGGGTCTTGGAAGAAGCCCATTTACCGAAATCAGTGGATGTTAAAAAATTCCAACACCTGGTTGATCACATTTTTAACAACAATGTGATATCTTTTACTGATGACGACATACCTCCCGAAGGGACTGGTCATTGCAAATTGTTACACATAGCGGTTCTATCCTTTGGATAAATGGTGGGAGGAGTTCTGATAGATGGTGGGTCTTATTTGAATATATGTCCTTATGCCACCTTGGAGAAGATGAATATCAACCCCAAGAGGATCAAAAGTAGCCATACGGTTATCAAAGGTTTTGATGGGTCTCGACGAAATACAGTTAGGGAGATTAAGTTACCTGTGGAGATTGGTCCATATACATTCAGTTTATCCTTTCATGTGCTCAAAATGGCCACAGGATACAACTTACTATTGGGAAGACCGTGGATTCATATGGCTGGTGTCGTCCCTTCCACCCTTCATCAGCAACTCAAGTACATTATCAATAATAGCCTAATCACTATTAATGCTGAGTCGGAATGTCCGGAACAAGGTGACATACCACTCATCAGCTTCAACACAGAAGTTGAGCAGGTCAGTTTCCATGCCCTAGAGGTGAGCAACACTCATTACCATCCCATTGGGGCTCCACCTCTCACACCCAAGATTTCTGCCGAGGTAATGTCGGCCACTCAAGAGATGATGTCATTGGGTTATCACCCTGGATAAGGGTTGGGAAAAGATCATCAGGGCATTAAGTGCCCAATTCAAGTTCCTAGTCAAACAGGGACAACTGTATTAGTCAATTCTGCTAGTTCTAGTCACAAGAATCCTCACAAGCACAAACATATTCCTTCATCTTTAGCCATACCACGATTATCTCCACCTACAGATCCTGAGCCTGTACAATCTCTGGTAAAGGTTCTAGCCCATGTTATGGCTATGTTATTTCCCAAACTGATACCGATTAGAGCAAAAGAGGTCCTGATTCCTGATCCCGAAGTGGAAGAAAGGGAAGGGAGACGTAAACAAGACATCGCCAGGAGTTTGTCTCACTTACGCATCCTGTTACATGATGAGCACACAAACAGATACACTCCGGACGATGATTATCCTGACATTATGGTCAATATTCGGGAGAAGGAGGACAATGATAGCCACTTCATCACTGCCATCCACCAAGAGTTCACCCTTGACAATTCGAGCAACACTCTTTACATGTACCTGTCCATTAATGAAAATGACATGGGCTGCATGCTGGGACAAAAATACGATAGAGGCCAAGAGCGAGCTATCTACTACCTCAGCAAAAGATTCAGCAGCAGTGAACACAAGTACACTTTGATTGAGAAGACTTGTTGTGCTTTAACATGAGCTTCCATAAGGTTATAACATTACCTCCATGGTCACACAACGCATCTCATATCCCATGTGCATCCTCTCAAGTACGTGTTCAGCAAACCCATGTTAAATTGTAGGTTGTCAAGATGGCAGTTGATCCTACAACAATTTGACATTGTCTACGTGACGCAAAAGTCCATTAAAGGTTAAGGAATTGCAGATTAACTGGCTGCTGCACCTTCAGGGGATTTCAAACTCTTAGAAACATACTTTCCCGATGAAGGGGTAATGATAGTGCAGCAACACCATCAGTTAGATACACACCAATCATGAAAAATGTATTTTGATGGAGCTGTTAACATGGAAGATTCTAGAGCTGGAGCAGTTCTGGTATCTAGTACAGGGGAGCTGTATCCCGTCACCGTCAAATTGGAGTTTGTCAACACCAACAACACAGCTGAGTATGAAGGTTGTATCATGGGACTCAAACTTGCCCAATCAATGGGTATCAAGTGGTTAACTGTCTTTGGGGATGAAGAATTGGTAATCAGACAGACCAAAGGAATCTATCATACTAAAGAGCTACATTTACTGGCTTACCATCAACAAGTTTTATAGATGGCCACGGAGTTCGAAGAAATAAATTTCCTCTATATTCCTCGGAATAGGAATGATTTTGCGGATGCGCTAGCAACTTTGGCCTCCTTGATCAACATACATGACAAGGAAAACATACCAAGCATCCCATCCATCACCCTTGGTATCAGCATATCAAGGAGTACTTGGGAGATGGATCTACACCCGCTGAGGCGATCCCGACTGAAAGAAGGCAGATCCATCAACTAGCTATGAAATTCTAAATGAGCGGATATGCACTCTACAAAAGAGATGCAGGATTAGGTCTCCTCAGATGTCTGAACAAGGAACAAGCTTAGAGGCTCATGTATGAAATCCATGGTGGAGTATGTGGCCCACACATAAGCGACCCTCTACTCGTTAAAAAGATCCCCATGATAGGGCATTATTGGCTCTCGTTTAAGGTTGACTGTGATGATCATGTCAAGAGATGCTACCAATGCCAAATTCATGGGAATGTTATCCATGCCCCTCGGAGGGAGCTTCATAAAATGAGTTAACCTTAGCCCTTCTCAATGTGGGGAATGGATGTGATCGGGCCAATCGAGCCCAAAGCCAGTAATGGGCATCGATTTATCTTCACCATGATCGACTACTTCACCAAATGGGTAGAAGCAACCTCCTTCCCCAGGGTTACCAAAGAAGTCATCATTGCTTTCATCAGAAATAGTATCATTTGTCGATATGGACAACTAGAGGTGATTGTGTTAGACAATGCTAAGAACCTCAACAACAAAATGAAGGAGGAGTTGTGTAACAACCCAATATTTTCTATAAAAAATAAATTAGAAATTTTGCGTATATTTTTTTTTTATTTTTAATATGGTGTATTATGTCAAACCCTAGTTTACTGTGGGAAACCCTAATTTGAAACTCAATTGTGAGTTTAAGTCTGTTATATACCTGTGTTATATGATTTATGATTAACCCTAATTAACATTTAGATTTATTAATTTCTTGAAAACCTAATTACCAAAATTATAAACCTAATTGCTAAATTAGCAAGGATAATTATAATTATTATATAATAAACCCTAATGTTTATGTATGATTAGAACCCTAATCAAATTAAAAAAACCCTAATTATAAATTTTGCAAACCAATTATATTTATTTTAAACCCTAAATAAACAACCTGGGTAACCTATATTAAAATTATTAGGCTATGATTATTATATGGCCCAAAACAATTATGGGAGAAGCCCAAAAAAAAATCAAATTCAAGCCCAAACTTAGCCCACATAATTAATGGTAGTTTAGACCTTTGATTTATCTAATTTATGCATTAAAATAATAGCTAAATAAAGAATTAGAGAGTATATACATAGCTGGCCACTATAGGCCTTTTAAGGCAACAAATTAGGCTAATCAAGTTTCCTTAAATAGCTAATGACCTTACTTTCTTACACAAAGTACAATGTTGTCTACACCTCATTGGTGGAAATCTCACTAAGCATACTTAAGAACAAGATAAGGAGTTTTGTCTAATGGACAACCCAAATATGGGGGATAATAGTAAGTCACACATTTGCTAGACGTCTATATATATATATATATATAGAGAGAGAGAGAGAAAAGTCATTTGCTAGACTATTTTTGTTCAAGCACTCAAACATTTCCTCTCCACTCAAAACCTCCAAAATTTATAAGCATTTCAAGGTCCTAATACCCATTACGAAATCCACTAACAAATCAGAAGCCCAAATACAAGATAGATCAAAGAAAAGGTATAAAACCCTAGCTTGATTTCAGTCCATAAATTTTGTGTTAGATATTATGTTTGGGTGTTAGAATATGTTGGTTATAGTGTCTAATGATGATCTGGGTTGCTAAATGTTGGATCCATAACATTTAGAAGCTCGAATTTGAAGATCTATAAAATCTGGAAAAACTTGGTTCTGTGGTCTGACAACGAATGTCAGTGGCCACAGATCCTTGCTCGATTATGGTTTTTGTTGTTTTTAAGTTGTTATGTGTAGCTCGTAGTGTGTTCTTTAATCTTCAAAAAGAATCTGGGTCATTTGATGTCTAGAATAGAAGTTATTAAAGGTCAAATACCGTTGACCGGCATTGACCGAAAGAAATCTGGGCAGCCCAGATTATGCTCAAATTGGTCTGACAACGCTTTTGATCGACTAGATCTGTCAGTGTATTGGTGTTTGGGTTATGTTGTTGTAATAGAATGGTAGCTTAGTATGAGTACTACAATTTAAAGCTTTTACATCAGTTATATAACATATATATTTAATGTAGTGATCGGTCAAACTAGCAGGGTTAAGCACAAAATCGGTTTTCTGGGTAACCCAGAAAACCCATGAACACTGCCTCTGACATGCGTTGACCGAGCTATATCTTCTTGATATTTTGATGTTTTGTTGATATTTTGTGTTAGATCTCTTCATTTACATACTGGTTACATACTGCAACTTATAGATCACAAAATTATTGCACGATCAGTATGTAATGGAAGCCCAAAGTAGGGCAGTCGAACTGTTCTTCATTTCAGGGCAGACCCAGAAATGAAGAACAACTCTGACAGCCACTTTAGGGGCTCAGATCTTCTTTGTTATGAGCTGTATGAACCTGTTTATTGTTGTGTCATGTAGTCTTGAATTAGTACTACACTATCAGATCAACAACAAGTCCGAAAACACAACACACACATCGATTTACACTTGGTCAAACCCATTGTTGTCGGCTTCAAGATCTGGGTTTCATGAAGAATACTGAAGAACACCTACATCGACGGTTACGTCATGCTATAGGTGGTCTCTTTAGTGATAAATTTATTTATAAAATTATATTTTCATTAAATAATTATAGAAAATTAGATTTAATTATTAAAAATACATAATAAATTATTAAAAATTATTTTAAAGTCGAAACTTATATTTTAATTATTTTGGATATATTTCATAAATATTTAATATTTTTGGAATATTAAAGGTATTTAATTTATTTAATAATTATATTAAATAAATTATTTAAAAATGATTTTAATACTTGAAAAATCATTTAAAATTATATTATGGAATAAGAAAATATTTTAAGTTTTTTTTAATGACTTTTAATATTTTGTGATGAATTTCATTAATTATTTAATATTAATGATATTTTAGTTATTTAATAAATTAATTAAATAAATAGATTAAAAAATTGTATTATATTAAAAATTATTTTAAATAATAATAAGGTATTTAAGAATATTTTAAGTTATAAAATATAACTTTTAATATTTAAAAGGATAATTTCATTAATAATTTAATATTAATGATATTTATTTAACATTAATGATATTAAATTTATTTAATAATAATATTAAATAAATAGTTTAAAATGCTTTTATTTTAAATTGATTTAAAAGGATATAAATGAATTAAAAAATATTTTAAGTTATACTTAATGACTTTTAATATTTGGATAGATAGTACATTAATATTTAAATATTAATGGTAAATATTTATAAATGATCTTAAATGTTTTAAAAGTCATTTAAGGGTAATATTAATACTTTAAAATATTCTAAGTTATTATAAATAACTTTAATATTTTAGCAATGGTTTTATTAATAGTTTAATATTAATGATAATAGAATTGTTTGATATTTAAATCATTTGATAATGATTAGGTGTTTGAAAATTTATGATTTATAATAAATGTTTATTGAGTCATTTAAAATAATATGACTAATATTTATAAATTGAGTTACAGAATAGAGTCTTAGACTCGATAATTACCGATAAAGGCTTCAACAACACCATATTTATTTCGTAAATTGTTCTAGACTTAGATATTTTGACTGTATTAATGTTTGTTTGTGATCCAATGACTATTGAATATGAGTGACAATGTGATTAGGTTATGTGCTGACTGTGAAATGCAGTACTATGTGTTATAGTATATTGTTCTAATCGAACGAATGACCTGATTAATAATAGGTGATTACATAAAAGATAAAACTAAGTTGCGTATTGTAAGCAGCGCATCAGGCAAGTATCCTACCTTTGTATTTTTTTTATGCAATGGACATGAGTAAGAATGTTTCAGAATTATATTATTACTTTGTCTGCATTATTAACCCTATATTATATCGCTCATTGATTATCAACATGTTAGTATATGGTAATTTATATATATATATTATTCATTAATTTCTATAAATGGTTATACAAGTGTCCCCACTTGGATAATCATTGCGATTAATTACATGTTGATACACCTTTGTTATTGATCGTGAATAAGATAAAACCTATAGATTATTATCAATAAGACAAATTGCTTTGGTTTGAAACCCCGACAGGTATGAACATCCTATTCATGGGAAATTTTTATGTGCCCAAGGAAGCCAGATTGAACGATGATATCGTTCTTGTTATATAGTATTGATCAATACAAGGTACAAAGGGCTGATCACCCCCGTGCCCATAAGTTATGACGGTTTCTGAGATGAAGTTACATTTAACCCTTTTGAAAATGAAAACAATGTTCATAGTATGTCCCTTAACCCTATTTATAGTCAGAACGTAGTTTCAAAAATTTGAAAGAGGGTTGTTATGTTATTATTATCAGTTCAGATTACTTCACAACTATTGATTTGTTGTAGAAGGGTAGCATAAAGAAAACATTTAAATTTTTTCAGCTTATATATATATATATACTACTTGTTGGGCACTCAAATGCTCATCATTGCTTAATTTAAATGTTTTCAGCTAAGTGTGAACAATCTGAAGGCTTTGCTAGAAACAAAGGAAAGGGAAAGGTTGCTGAATGATTTCAATGTTATCTTGTGTAATAGTTTAATATTATTAAGACAATGTTATATATTTACTATCATGTATTGTAAGGAATGATTAAATGTTACGTACTTGGGAGCTAGACTTTGATAATTATGTAAGTTAAGTTTAATATTTATATTATTGTTATTAGTATTATTCCGCTCATAGAGATGGTATCGTGAAGCACTGAATTCGGGTTTCAAGTACCCAAGTTTGGGGGCTTTACAGGTTGGTATCAAAGCTGTAGGTTATAAAAATTAGGAATGCGAAACCTAGGTTATAACCTTAGTAGAAAACTCTTATAGAATATGTTGGCTAGGTGATGGATTGAGTAGATCCATCAAGTTTTAGTTGTACTGAATAAAATATTATTTCATTTTATCAATGAATATATTTTATTGTGGTACTGATGTTGTTTTGATTATTTATTGTGGTCATAGGATGGCTAACGAGAGTCAAGGTAGTTATTCAGTGAACCAAGAGACGAGGGACTCTAGTAAGGAGTCTATAGAGCATGAGATGATAAGAGATTTGTTGGCCAGGAATGACGAGTTAATGGTTAGGGCTGAGCGAGTGGAGGTGTAGAACCACAACCTCCAGATTTCAAAGAAAGACATCTGACGCCGCTTACTAGGCACAAAGTGAGTTAATTTGAGTTGCGAGGGGGGTTGGAGCAGAGAGAGCTGCAGCTAGGACAGTTGAGAGTTGAGGTGGAAGCTAAAGATGCGAGGATATATACCTTGGAGCAACCTTTATGCGATTCGACGCGGAGTGGATGAAGCTGCCCTCCAGCAGTGAGAGCAGGCGTTGATTTGTATTCATGTTAGATATAGTCCCACTTTTGTTTCTAATAGGGACTATTTAGTTGTTGTAAATCCTTATGCCTTATTGTACGCATAGGATGGCAGTTAGACCCCAACTTTTATTTTTGGTAGAGGGGTAGGTGGTAGTGAATCCTCACTTTTGTCCATTAGAGGATAGTTGGTGGTGGGCAGTTTATGCCTTGAGCGTTTATAGAAGTATGCCAGATGTTTAGGCAGTCTGTATTAAAACCGTGATATATGAAAATATAAATAACTCATAAAGAGTTTATAAAGAAATGAATTGACTAAATCCATCGTCAAATAAAATAAAAGATAACTTATATAAAACTATTGTTTGCTGTGTGTATATACTATATACTAATCAGGATAATTTATGTGTGTAGATGTCTGGTGGAAAAGGCTTGTTATATGCTTATAGCATGAACAAGGATCAAATCCATACGCCCGAGCTACTATCGAAGCCAATAGCTGAAATAGAGGTTTACAATGAAAATAACTCAGACGAAGTGGTTATTATAGAAAATGTAGTACCAGATCCGGAGATGGTGGAGCTGACAGATAGTGATTCAGACACTAAAGTTGAAGATGAACAAGCATCAATAGAGGTGTAGGATCTGAGGAACAAGTTTTCTTCTCTGGAAAAGCGGTGGGAAATAGAAAAGTTGTTAAATAGTCAACTACGTCAGGCGTTAATAGAAACAATGGAAGAACAAGATATGCTTAAAATCCAAATTGATCAGATGGGAGCCACAAGCAACACATCGTGTGCAGCTCCGAGCAAGAAGGGGAAGAGGAAGATAAAAGATAACGACTTAGGAAATTCCAATAATAACCAAGAGAACACTAGTAAAATAGAAAAGTGCACAAACTGTGATAAGAAACATGAAGGCGTATGCAGAAAAGGGAGAAGAAATGTTACATTTGCGGACATGAGGGACATACCTCTCATCATTGTCCCGACTTTAAGCTAGGTGCATGCTTTATTTGTAGATTAGAAGGTCATCGAGTGAAAGGTTGTCCAAGTAAAAGGCGTAGTGAATAGGTAGTATAGGTTCTGTTGTGTAGGTCTGTTTAATGTTAAGTATGTCTGTGTAATGTAATGTTCCCAACTTTTGGTATTAGTCAAGGTAGTAAATCCCGACTTTTGTAGTCACAAAGGGATGAAAGATGTTTAAAGCAGTATGTGCTATGCTATGTAAAGTATTGGCTAAATGTATATGAATCTAAGTTTGAGTAATGAAATGAGTTAATATACTAAACTTATATGATAAGATTTAGAATGTAAATAATAATATGTGGTTTTACTTAACCAAATAATGCCGTCAAGACGTCAAACTCAAAATCAAAGGGCAGAAGAGTCTGTCAATAACGTTGAGGGACAACAACAAGCAGACCCGATACAGTACTTCGCAAACATGGTAGCACAAGCTATGCAACAAGGAATGCCAGTCGCAGAGAACCAGCCGGACAACCGCTTGGCAAATTTTAATATATCTCACTATATTTCATACTCGAAGTTCATTCAAGTGTTTAAGTCTTGCTAGGAATCATTATTGGTTTTATATTAAATTCATTTCATATCTTATAATATTCATTTAATTAGACTTAAAACACTTTTTACGTTCATTAACATTTGTTACAACAGTTCGACGTTCATTCATCAAGTACATTTCTCAAAACCTTTATCTTTACCCACCTTTGAACCATACTTAGCTTATTACTCACTTTATCAGAGTTAAGAAATAAAACTTTCATCCAGGTTCAACACTCTTTTATACAATTAACAAAACTTAAACTTTATAACTCAACATTTATTAAACATCATACATTATTCGGAACCTTAAACATGGTTCAAATAATAATAATTCAGCCAAAGTGTAAAAATCTTCAAGTATCACATCTGATTCATGTCTTTCAAGTAGTACATAACTTTACCTTGAATCCTTAACCAGCAAAAGTGGTTATTTGCAAGGTTGAGCTTGACAGCCCAATAAAATATGACAGTTTTCATGCATCACATAGCACATAATAACATGCTCAACATACATCTTATAAACATTGGACTGACATAATATACATGTTACAGTTCATATAACAAGTATAAAGATTGAGTTCCTTACTCAATCTACATTCATTACTCAATCAACGTAGTAATAAATTGACTTTAACGTTTCATAATTTGAACATATATGTCACGCATTATGCTCTTTGTAGTAAAGATTTAAAGCAGCTAATCAGCAAGTTCACATAGCAAATAGAAACTGGAAGACTTTCCTTGATCGTTGTAGACACTCAAAATTTTCTGCACTCCTATTACTAACATTGCAGGAGGGTAGATTCGTCTTTTGGAGATAACCCTGAAAGACAGCTTACATCCATTCCGGATACTACCAAAAGTTCAGCTCCAACCCGAAACACAAACCAGGAACGTCATCTCAAACCCCGGAACACACACCGGGAATGTCATTTCCAATCTCAGAGATAACCCCGAGATATGCAGATCAAAAAACCAACAACAAACACCGGAGAGGACAGTTCTATCTCAGCGATAACACCACGACACTCAGTACCAGTCCCAGAGAAAACACTGGGAGTAGCAACCCCATCCTTGGTGATAACCCCAAGAGATGCCATTGCAGTTCTGGCGATAACCCCAGAAATGTTTGTTTCAAACATATGCAATCAGCTTCAACAACAGACATCCTGTCAAGGCACACACACCTCAGACCCAGAGATAACAACAAGGCGAGACGGGAACACCCACGGATGATAAAGTGAGACATACAAACAAGCGGCGGTCCAATCTCGGGATGTAACCACGAGCAACGTCGATTTACGCTTAAGCGAAGCGATAACCACGGTGAGGAGTCACAATGTCATCTTACCATCTCAACAAGATGATATCGCGGCATAACAACAAGTAGTCCAATCTCAGCTGTAACCCTGAGCAACGTCTACTTTTAACTCAAATCAGCGATAACCCCGGCGAGGAGTCAAACGTCATCTTGTTCCTTCGACAATGGCACGTCGTCTCAACATTTCATACATACATACATCCAACAATGTCCCACAAGAACTGAGGATTGACAATCCCGAGTGACTATTACGTGTGACAGTACCTTGGATAGAATTTGAAGCTTGAAGACCATGGGCATAGACCCCTCTTCCTGACTTTGTACAACCTGTAATCCATGTCATTGCGTAACTCTCGACACAAGCAGTCCGAAGAAGGTCAGATATACCTCGTTCGGATGCTCGGATTGAAGTTCTACAAGTTCAAGCGGACATTACAGTGCATGAGTGCACGTACTACGAGACGATGGGACCCGCGAGGCTCGGATGCATCACGACCAACCGCAGGTGTACCTGTGGCCATCTGTCTATATATACAAGCCTTGGGGTCAGCCATTTGAAAAGAAGAGGGAGGGAAAAAGGCGAGGAAGCCTTGTCCATTTTACTCTGCATACACATCTTTTGAGTGTTTCCTCACTTCTAAACACTAGTTAGCTCACATATAGCTATCTTTTATCCGGTGGGAGCTGAGTGTTTATCCATTTAAAGTCATAGAAGTCTAATTTGGCAGCCCACTGTAAGCCTTCTTATATTCTATAAAGCCTTCTTCTAATATTAGCACACACTATTGTACACGTTGAGAGTCGTGTGAGTGTGTTTTCCCAGACTTCGGTCCGTGCTTTTCATTTTTGTCTGTATATATATACTTATATATATGTATATATTTCATATATGGACTAACATTATCAAGTTATGCCTCGATTGAGCCTGGATTTTGCCCTCGAGCGTTTAATATATATATATATATATATATATATATATATATATATAAATTGTGGTCGATCATTCACGATGAGCCCAGATTTTATATCCTATATGTTTAATTACTTATATATATATATATATATATATATATATAACTGTTGTCAGACATATCTGATGAGCCTGGATTTACATCTAGTGAGTTTAATCGCTTATATATATATATATATACATATATATAATTGCTGTCGGACATATCCGATGAGCCTGGATTCACATCCAGTGCGTTTACTGCTTATATATATATATATATATATATTTACATTTCTGTTAGGTCTGGAGTTTACTTCGTGGCCTTTTACAACTTTATTTACATTCCGTCCTGCCTGGAGTTTACTTTGTGGCAGTTGATCGCTTTTACAGCTTTATTTACATTTTGTCTTGCCTGGAGTTTACTTCGTGGCGGTTGATCATGTTTATATATATATATATATATATATATATTTATAGCTTATATATATATATATATATATAACTGCTTACTGCTTTCCATATATATATTGCAGTATCATGTGAGCTTAGGAATCATGTGATCACGGTGTTCGGTTCATGAATCTAGATTGATTCCCCATGATGGAAATTTTTAAATTGTAGTAAACTGTATATTATTTTACAGTGTCTGAATTTCCTTGGATGACTGTCATGTCCATGGGGAGCTCGACACTGCTGTATATTATTTTCTCGAGAATGCTTCGCATCTCAAAAATAAAAGCAAACAAGCCGAACATTTAATAATAAAATGAAAGTATGAAAAGGTCTCAATTCCTATTGAGCACAAGGTTTGAAAAATTCTCTTTTACTAAAAGTCATTGCTATATCTTGGTTAAAACTGAATTTTTCTATAAAATTCAAACCTTGTGTATATAGGTGCGAACGAGGTCTCGCACTACTTTCAAATAATTGCACATTGATCCACACACACACACAAACACACACATTCATATAACTATTTCTTTGAAAAGTGGCGGTCAACATGGTAACACGGATGTCGGGGGGTGCCTAACACCTTTCCTCCGCATAATCAAGCCTCCGGACCCAAAATGAATCTCGGTTTCACAGACCCGTCTAGCAGTGTCAAAACACTGGGTCAATGTGCAAACTTTTCGATTTACATTAGTGCAACAGTTAAATACTACTGAATGGCGACTCTTAAGGTCAAATCGTCGACATTATACATGTTGGACCTTTTTCACTTATTTTTTCAAACAAATCTCACATTAATATGAGAACACTAAATAACAAGTAACGAAAAGGGACACTCAAAAATCTCGACGTCGATAGGTGGCGACTCCACTGAGGAACTCCAGTAAGAGGGTTTAAGTTGCTATTTCAAGCTTTTCAAAATTGTTATATGTTTGTGTGTGAATGTTGCATTTATATTTATGATGAATGTGTATGAATGCATCTTAATTACTGCACTGCTAAATATCTATCTGTGATATTAGTGCTTCGCACATGTCATCATTTTGCATAAACGATGAGACACGTTGTATGTGAATGTATGTTGTGTGGTCCCTCCACCAGAGGCTATATCTGTCGATGTTTGATTTATTGGACTCATGGGAAGAATGATTCCCGGGGCTCGGGAAAGGCACCACTCGGATTCGCTCGGTTGAAAGCAATAGGATTAACTTTCCGTCAAGTAGATTACGATGATCTGGGAACCTTCATGCCAAAAAGCCATGAGAGTAACCCTAAGATAGGTCAGCTTCTGATAAACCAAACGCGGAGGGAAGTCTCTTCATACTTTCCATTTTTAAATTACCTGTAAAAACATTTACTTGTAATTTTATTCCATGTTCATTCATATGTAATGGAAAATATGAAGAATATCTGTGCATGCATGACATGTTATCAATTAACAACCGATTTTGCAGGACAAAATTCCTAAACGAACATGTTATGATAACATTTACATTACCCTAAGACTAAACTATGTAAGTCTTTTGTAGGGAAGAAATTGGGTCTGTTACCCACTCAAAATCAAAAAAGGGCGCGAGCCTACAACCAATCATTTCTTCTTTGACCGGTAGCCTAATCTTGCTCTCCGAGAAGAATTTTGACGGATTGAGTAAAAAATCATGAGACTTGGTCGTTCTACTAAAAGAATTATACCGGTCTACTCGAGTGCGAAGATACCTACACATAGTAATCCTCTACACAAGGAGGAGTTCAAGGTCTGGGAAAAACAATTCTAGAACATCAGTTGGATACAACCAACAAAGACCCTGAAAACACCCATCTCAAAGGAGATCCATACACCGGTGATATCAGGAAGAAGGTCCTTCAAATGGAGGAAACTATTCGCGTTCTCAAAGGGATTGGAACCCATGGCAGTGTTTTATATACAGACCTTTGCATATTTCCTGGTGTTCAGTATCCAGAGAAATTCAAGACCCTTGATTTTGAGAAATATGATGGATTAGGGGATACTTATACACATTTAAATGTGTTCATTGGAGAACTTAGGTCTTAGGCGGAAAATGAAAAGCTCCGAATGCAGCTGTTTCAAAAAAGTCTGACTGGAGAAGCCCGTTCATGGTATACCAGATTAGACAACTCTAAGATCCATAGGTGGGAAGAGCTGGCTCACGCCTTCCTTACTCAATATAGTTTTCAATCTCAGATGGCTCCTGACCGGTACCAAATTACCAAGGTCAAGAAATGGTCTAATGAGTCATTTAGAGAGTATGCTCAAAGGTGGAGGCGCCTTGCTGCTCAAGTTATTCCTTCATAGATGTACAGGAAGCTCCTTTCTATGTAAGAGTTCTAGCTGGTATTGGCGAACCATTCTCTGAAATGATCAAACACGGAGAGATGGCTGAAATGGGATTGAAGTCCGGTAAAATTCAAGACCTAGCAATTCTTAAAGCCGTTGCTGAGCACATCCAGTCCGGATCTTATGGAAACAACCCCCGGGGAGTCCATAAAAAGAAAGAGGAGGATGTTTCCTTGATACTACAAGGGCAAAAAGGAAATCAAAGCATGCTTATGCAGAGGAAAAACTACTCCCCTTTTCCAGCACAATCTTCAAACCCTCTATTGCCTAAAAGTGGAGAAGTAAAGCGACCTCGAATGTTCACACCCTTAGTGGACTCGCTCGAGAATATTCTTGCTCTTCTGACTGCTCAGAAGAAAATTACATATCTTCTTCCACCAGCCAACCCTAATGGGAATGGTTTTAATGCTACTCGGAAGTGTGCTTATCATGCCGGAGCACCTGGACATGATACTCAAGATTGTTGGGCCTTGAAACATAAGATTTAAGATCTGATAGACAACGGTGAGATCGTGGTCACTACACCAGATCAACCTCATGTGCAAGACAACCCTCTTCCTCAACACAAAGAAGAAGAGGTCAACATGATCAGTTAGAGCACCGTACAAGGTTCCAATTCTAATGGCGAATCATCCCAACCCATCATAGATGGTGTTGACAAATGGGATTATGCAAAGTTCCAGTTTACCATGGAACGAAAAATGAAAGATCTTTGCAAACAAATTGAGCAATTGGCAGAACTGGTGACCCACCAACATCAAGTCACACGCCAATTAATCAGGCAGGAGCATGCCTATCTCCTTCCATTTGTTGTAAATAATCCATCAACACCTTCAGAAAGCAAAGCTATGGAGGATAAGGTTGCAAAGCGAGCAAATGATAAAGCCCGTCAGGATTTTGCCAATCAGAGGGAATTCACCTATTTGGGCCAATCCATGGAGGAGATACTACAGATGTTGATCAACGAAGGAAGAATTACCTTCCTTCTCCCTCCAATCAATCCTCGTTTAGGACGGTTTCAATCCTGATGAAATGTGTCAATATCATTCACATTCTCGCGGTCATAGCAAAGAAGAATGTTGGGAACTCCACCATCTCATTTAGAATCTTATTGATAGCGGTGTCCTGCAAATAGCAAATGATTACACTGATGACGACATCGGAAGATCTTGTTGAAGGTTTTAGAAGAAGCCTACTTGCCAAAATCAGTGGATGTGGAAAAATTTCAACATTTGGTTGATCACATTTTCAACAACAATGTAATATCCTTCACTGATGACGACATACCTCCCGAAGGGACCGGTCATTGCAAGCCTTTGCATATTACAGTTTTGTCTTCCGGGTACATGCTGGCAGGAGTATTGATAGATGGAGGCTCATCTCTAAATATCTATCCTTATGCCACCTTGGTAAAGATGAATATCAATCTCAAGCGGATCCAAAGCAGCCATACTATCATCAGAGCTTTTGATGGATCCCGGCGAAATTCCATTGGAAAGATTGAATTGCCAATTGAGATTGGTCCCAATACATTTAATGTATCCTTTCACATCCTCAAGATAGAATCAGGATACAACCTGCTCTTGGGGAGACCATGGATACACATGGCTGGAGCTGTTCCCTCCACGCTACATCAACAACTCAAATACATTATCAACAACAGTCTAGTCACTATCAATGCTGAGCCGGATTGTCCTGAACAAGGAACTCTACCAATTATCAGCTTCAATTCAGAAGTTAAACCGACCAATTTCCATACTTTGGAAGTGAGTAACATGCAATACCATTCTATTGGAGCGCCACTTCCCATACCCAAGATCTCTGCCGAGGTTATGTCGGCCACTCAAGAAATGATTTCATTGTGTCATCAACCAGGACAAGGGCTTGGTAAAGATAAGCAGGGTATTAAGCACCCTATCCAAATATCCAGTCAAATTGGGACAGCCGGACTGGGCTATTCTGCCAGTTCCAGTCACAGGAATCCTCATAAGCACAAACAAGTTCCTTAAACTTCCGTTGCACGGTGATTTTCTATACCTTTACCCCATGAGTTGATGCAATCTCCAGTAAAGGTTCCAGCCCATGTTGTGGCTATGCTGTTTCCAAAACCAGTGTCAATCAAAGCAAAAGAGGTGCTAATTCCTAATCCCGAGGCAAAAGAAAAGGAACAAAAACGTAAACATGACCTTGCCTTGATGATGGCAGGCATTCGTGTCATTGTTCATGATGAACATACAAACAGATACACCCCAGACAATGATTGCCCAGATGTCATGGTTATCATTCGGGAGAAGGAGGACAATGACGATCCTTCCATCACTACAGTCCATCAGGACTTTGCCCTCAACAATTGGAGCAGCACTCCATTCATTGGTCAACGAGGGTAAAATGGGCAGAGAATCCCTCTGCCCTGTAGATAACTTTAATTACTTGCTTTCCTTTACATCACTAGCAGTTATTTTATCAAGTACCTGTTAACACTTTTGTATGATCAAACAGTTCCATATATTAAGTGAAAGCATCTTTTGTTTCAGGACTTTGAATTTAGATGTGCATGTCCTTGCTGATGACATGCCTTCTCTCCACAAGGGCTGTAACTTTGATGCAAAGTTGGACTCAGACTTGATGACATCCAAGAGGACATTGAGACACCTCAGGAGATTAAGGAATGGGTCGTAGACAAAGCCAAACCCAATCTTGATCAAACCACTCCTTTCAATCTCGGAACCTTAGACAACCCTAAGCTAATCCAGATTAGTTCAGACCTTACCACAAATCAACAGAATGACATGGTTGCACTGTTAACCAAATTCCAGGATATGTTTGCATGGTCTCATGAAGATATAGTGGGTTTGTCCATGGACATTGTTCTTCATCGCCTTCCCATTAAAGAAGGATTCAAGCCAGTTAGGCAAAAGCTCAGGCGATTGAAACCTGAATGGAGTTTAAAAGTTCAAGAAAAAATTGTGAAACAATTTCAAGCTAACATCATCATGGTGTCTACATATCCGGAGTGGATATCCAACATTGTTCCCATGCCTAAACAAGGGGGAAAGGTGCGAGTTTGCATGGATTACCGGGATTTGAGCAAAGCTTGCCTTAAAGATAGCTTTCCTATGCCCTTTATCCACATTCTTATTGACAGTACTGCTCAATACGGCATGTACTCCTTTGCTGATTGCTTTATGGGGTACCATCAAATTATGGTCGCTGAGGAAGATCGTGTGAAAATTGCTTTCATTATGCCTTGGGGAACCTTTTGCTAAAGACGGTTGTCATTTAGCCTCATCAACGCCGGGGCAACCTATCAGAGAGCTATGATGGCTCTTTTCCATGATTTAATGTACAAGGAGATAGAGATCTACGTGGATGACATCATTGTCAAATCCCGGAAGGAGGATGACCATTTAGACCATCTCAAAAAGCTTTTCAACAAGTTTCGTAAGTACAACTTGAAGTTGAATCCCTCCAAGTGCGCCTTTGGTGTGAAGTCAGGCAAGTTGCTAGGTTTCCTAGTCAGCCACAAAGGGATTGAACTGGATCCTACCAAAATCCAGGTCATCAAGGAAATGCCCATTCCTCAGACAAAGAAGGAAATACGGTGATTTTTGGGAAGGATCAACTTCATTAGAAGATTCATTTCTCAACTCACAGCAACCTGTGAGCCAATCTTCAAGTTGTTAGGGAAGAACTCCTCCATGAAATGGAACGATGAGTGTCAGAAAGCCTTCCTCACAATCAAAGAGAAACTGATTAACGCTCCTGTTTTGGTACCTCCCTGGGATGATGTTCCCCTGTTCATGTACCTGTCCATAAATGACAATGCCATGGGCTGCATGCTGGGGCAAAAAGACAATAGAGGCCAAAAACGAGCTATCTATTACCTCAGCAAAAGATTCATCATCAGTGAACGCAAGTACACTCTGATTGAGAAAACTTGTTATGCTTTAGCATGGGCTTCCATGAGGTTACAACATTACCTCCATGGTCACACAACCCATCTCATATCCCGAATGGATCCTTTCAAGTATGTGTTCAAAGAAGCCCATATCAATTTTTTTTCGTATCCGGATGGCGAGTTGATCCTACTGACAATTTGACATAAATCGTGTGATGTAAAAAGTCTCGTAAAAAGGTCAAGGAATTGCAGATCAGTTGGCTGTCGCACCTGCAGGGGATTACAAACCCTTAGAAACATACTTTCCTGACGAAGGAGTAATGACAGTTCAGTGACAACATCAGTACGATACATCCCATACGTGGAGAATGTATTTTGATGGAGTCATTAATACGAAGGCTCTTGAGTGGGAGCGCTTTAATATCCTCACATGGGGAACAGTATCCCGTCGTCTTCAAATTGCAGTTTGTTAGCACCAACAACACAGCTAAGTATGAAGGCTGTATCATGGGGCTAAAACTTGCCCGTTCAATGGGCATCAGACGGTTAACTATCTTTGGGGATTCCAAATTGGTAATCAAGAAATCCACAGGAATCTATCAAACCAAAGAATTACATTTGCTGCCTTACCATCGGCAAGTTCTACAGATGGCTTTGGAGTTCGAAGAAATCTCCTTTCTGCACATTCCTCATAATAGGAATGATTTTGTAGATGCATTAGCAATGTTGGCCTCTTGGTTTACATACCTGACAAGGAAAACATGCCAAACATCACGTTTGCTCTGCAAAAAGCCCCAGTCTATGGGAATTACATTGGAGAAGTATCGGATGAGCTACCTCCCATCCACAACCCTTAGTATCAGCACATCAAGGAGTATATACGAGATGGATCTACACCCGCTGAGGCGAGCCTAACTGAGAAGAGGCGGATTCATTGACTTGCTATGAAATTCTACTTGAGCGGAGATGCACTCTACAAAAGAGATACATGATTAGGTCTGCTCAGATGTCTGGACAAAGACCAAGCTCAGAGACTCATGGATGAGATCCATGGTGGAGTATGTGGCCCTTATATGAGTGGACCCCTACTTGTCAAGAAAATTCTCAGAACAGGACATTATTGGCTTACACTCAAAGTTGACTGTGATGATCACGTCAAAAGGTGCTATCAATGCCAGATTCATGGAAATGCTATCCACGCCCCTCCAAGGGAACTCCATAATATGAGTTCGCCATGGCCCTTCTTAATGTGGGGAATGGACGTGATCGGGCCCATCGAGCCCAAAGCCAGTAATGGACATCGATTCATATTCATCATGATCGACAACTTCACCAAATGGGTAGAAGCAGCATCCTTCCCCAGGGTTACTAAAGAAGTTATCATTGTTTTCATCAGAAACAATGTCGTGTGTCAATATGGACAACCAGAGGTCATTGTGTCAGAAAATGCTAAGAACCTCAACAACAAAATGATGGAGGAGTTATGCAAAAAATTCCACATCAAACATCTCAACTCCATCATCTACCGTCCAAAGATGAATGGTGTTGTTGAAGCGGCTAATAAAAACATCAAAAAGATCATGCATAAAATGTCCGCCAATCATAAAGGATGGCCTGACCTCTTGTCTCTGACTTTATTAGCCTACAGAACTTCCATGCGAACTTTCACTGGGGCAACCCCCTACTCATTAGTCTATGGGATGGAAGCAGTGCTCCCCATAGAGGTGGAAATGGAATCCCTCAGAGTATTGATGGATGCTCAGTTGGATGAAGACCAATGGGTACAAGACAGGTATCACCAATTGTCTCTGATAGACGAAAGGCGATCCGCGGCTATTTTCCATGGTCAGTTATATCAGCAAAGGATTGCACGTTCATACAACAGAAAAGTCCGACTACGGTAATTCAAGCAACATGACTTGGTTTTGAAGAAGATCATTGACAACCAAGATCAATCTAAGGAAAAATTCGCTCCTAACTGGGAAGGCCCATTTGTTGTCAAGGAAGTATTGACTGGAGATGCTCTCAAATTGCAGGAAATGGATGGCGATGAATTTCCACAGCTTATTAACTCAGACACCGTGAAACGGTACTATGTCTGAAGTTACCATCAAACAAACATCCTGGTTTTGATCATCAAATCACCAGTCATTCCGGTTTTGAACCCTTTCATTTTGAATACTCATTTTGCCCCTCAGGGAAACATACACTTCAAGCCAGCAACCTAGTTTTACTTCATTTCTAACCTTTCATACAATCTCGGTTATCCTAAAGATGGGATTTAACCTTTCACAATTTTGGTTATCCTGAAGACGGGATTGAACCTTTCTACACCTGCAGTTTATCCTGAAGATGGGATTAAACTTTTCTATGCCTGCAGTTTGTCCTGAGGACGGGATCAAACTTTTTACACACTTTCAGTTTATCCCCATTATGGGATCAAACTTTCTTCTCCCCACAGTATAGCCTGCACATGTGATTCACATTTCTCTTCAAATTGCGATTAAATCTCGAGGGGCGAACTACGCCGACTGATCTCCCTAATACCCGGAAGTGCGTGAGCAACCATATTCTCTATGGCCCGGTCACAATAAAGAAAAACAACAAAAACATTTCTTCCCTTTCTCTACAAAACAACAAAAATAACAAAAATACTTCTACACCCATCTGCCTTCCGCATTCAGTGTTGAACCTCCTACACTAGGTTCGAACTACGCAGACTTGATCTCCTCTTCAATAGGAGTACGTAGGCAGCCATTCATGGTGCAGTCTAACCCCTACCAAAACAACATACTTGTCACACGGTACCGGGATCTACCTTCAATTTGCCCCATTTTATCGGTTTCAGATCAAAGGGTTGGAATTACCCAACCTCTTCTCACAAATAGAAGATTTGGTGACCATCTAAGCTGCGATCGTGCCTCAAAGAGCAATACCAACCCATAAGAGAAGGAATTAACTAGGCTTCTCACAAATAGAAGTACTTGCAACCATCTATGGTGCGGTCAATCTCAGAGAGGAAGAAACCACCCTCCTCTCCACATTCCATACAGATACCAGTCCCAAGACACCAAAGATGGTAGGGATTTACAGAAATTAGTGATCTGTTCTGAGAGATCTTGTGACGTCTCAATGTCCATCTATCAAGGATAAGTTCAGAATGCATTAAGATCACAAGGCACTAGGGAAACAGGCAAACATCAAGCAAGTATCAAGGCATAACTAAAAGGGAAGTGAATCAAAATATATTTCCCTGCCAAATATAATACTGTTTGATATATACATCTGTGTTGTACATAACAAAATGGCTAAGCTAGTCTGTGCAGGAAAATACAAAGCTATCTATGGATCTGTATACATGCGGACTATCAGATCTAACATAGCATCCCTCTCTGAAGACGGAGGTAGCACTGCAAGCTCCTGCCCAAGGGTATCTACCCGAGCTAGCAGATCAGAGGCTAACCGCATGGTGGCATAATGCTCATCAATGTAAGCACTCATGTCGGCAAGACCGCGGTCATCGGGATCTCACTTTGAAGTCTTTGCATGCGCAATGGCCACATCCCTAGCAGATAAGGCGGTATCCCGCTCCACAATCAATCCATCCCTGGCTGATCTAGCCTCATCCCTCTCTAACAGAGCGGTATCTCTCTCATCAAGATCTGTCAACATCGCGGCCCTAGCCTGATCTCTATCATAGGTCATCAGATGTAAGCTATGCTCTAAATGTTGTGTCGAATACTGAGTAACAGTGGCACTCGGGGTGGGAGAATCCATCATAAATCTTTGGCGGCCAATTGATCGAATCATCGGTGGGAATAATAGCCTCCTCTATAGGCTCCTCATCATCAGAATTAATCCCCTGCACTATGGATACTGCCGCATCCGATGCAGTCTCTGTCTCCATCCATGCGAAATACTCTGCAGAACAACCTGGATGACTGACAGAAAACTCAGCGAACTCTCGCTGATCCCAACAGGAATACAACCTAGATATGTCCTCCGCTGATAAACGATGTGACACGCAGCGACCGACTCACCGCCTCATATGGATGAAAATCACAAGCCCGGTCAAACCGACACATCACGGCCAATGGGTGGTAAGTGATCATGCCCTCAATCCGGCCCGGAGGAGATAATCCATGCCCGGAGCATGAGTAATGAAGTTGTAGTGTGAACTAAGCCCTGAACACGGGAATATGGCAAACAGATCCCTAATCCCTGCCAGGAAAGCTAACCACGATGCAACATCTATGCACTCTGCAGGCTGAAAGGAGTATGACATGGCTATCTCCTGGGTGAAACAAAACCCCTGCCGTCTGAATGTGCCAATCGAACTCAAGTGTGACATAAACCACACATACAGCATGACCGAGCTACTTGTAAACACTCCTGCCGGATAAGTGCAGCAGTATGTAGCTGACCTCAGTGTCTCTGTGATAATCATTGGTACAATGGTATGACCCTCCCTGAGAGCTCTCACTGCCATAATGACGTCGATATCCAGCTCATCCTTGTACCGCGACATAAAGACGTATGACAATACGCATAGAAGCAATACATCTACTCTGGCTGAACACCAATGGTCCTCCGGTATGGTGAAATCCCCGGAATGCCATGCATAGCTGTCCTCAGAGCCAAACCTGTCAAATAGGAAACACTGGTATATCACATGGCCAGATGTAATCTCGTCCTGGACCACTCTACGTCTCAATCCGGTGAGGGTCATGAACTGTCTGCTCATATCTCCAATAGCCATATGCACGCAAGGTCTGTCCAACGGTAGCATTGTAAACCGTGCATACTCCTCCAAAGTAGGAGTCAACTCCTGGGTCCCAAATCGAAAAACCTGCCTCTCCGATACCCAGTGCTCTAGCATGCCCTCTATAAATCCTATGGGAACCTGAAACATCAACAGGGTCATAGTATGCTGTAGTAAATCATCTACGATCACCATGTATGATGGTGATATACTATCATACCATGAGCGCATACCAACTACCACCACAAATGGTGGGGTATGATCAATCTGATTAAGCTGTCAAAGAAGACATCATTCAGACGGGTGTGATAAGACCATCCAGGTCAATCTTTGAATATCTCTAGACATACATATATATATGCATAACATAATAACATGCATGATACAATAGATGGCAATACGATATAGGGAATGGAAAACTGTACATACATTCCTAAGTATATCATCATCTAATACATCTTTGTACATCTAAAATACAGGGAAATGGGGCGAAGCTACCCAACATAACACAGAGGCCTATCAAAAGAGATAGCGAGAAATACATCAGAAAAAGTCAAGAGTGTCAATGTCTACATCATCGATCCCCATCCACATGATGTAACTCCTCCCGAGTCACTAGATCTCTATCTACTGGGGATGTCAGGTAGATTCAAGGAAGATCTCGCAAACAAAACCATATGGGTTACACGAGGACCGGCCTTGAGTTGGAAGGATCAAAAGTATCTACCTTTGCAGGATCTCTGCTCAAATGCTGAATGAAAAGATGTGACCGGTCCAACTGCCGAGTTAATCTGTCAATCTGTGTCACATAAGTCAGATCTTTGACACAGGCTAGCCAATCCGTTATCATCACGGATCTTGGAACCATATCCCCCATAAACTGTGTGGCGCGGGTCTAAGCTCCAATCGTACGAGGGATCCACCAATGCTAGAACATCTCTTGAGAACAGGGGCCCTTTGACAATGTAAAACTGTCAATCCCCATCAATGGGATGTCAATGATGGGTGACTATGAAACAGGCCAATAACGCCTGGCAGGAGGCAAGATCGGCATACAAATCTCTCTTGTAGTACTCCTAATAGCACACTCTCCTAAATAGAGCTCACATCCTCCATCTATAAAGAGAGGAATCCTGCGGGTGGAAATGAAGTACTCTACTTCAGTCGGGTACCCATCCACAAAACCAACTCCCAAATGCTCTCCAGAGTAGGGAATCCATGTGATGACATCGGCTGTCAATAGCTCCAGCTGTAGGCGACAATGAGTGAAACCCTCAGCAATAGGGACCTTCGCCAGTATGGAATGATGCCATCTCCGTCCTCGTGGATAGGTGTCTAAACCTAACACGCTCATAGGACGCAAACAAGGAAGCCTCTCATAGGCCCAAAACTGCCAACACAAAGACAAAGATTTGCTGTCAGTTAACACTCTTAACCTATACATGGGAAAAGATAAGAGAAACACTCACCAGCAGAAATGGGTAGAATCCTAACCACGCCTCGGTTAAGCCCTGCAATCGCATGCGCATTCCCCTGAGGAAGTAGGCAAAGGTGTAGGAACCCCAATCATACTCTACTATACGGTCCACGTGTCGAGTGACGCTGATCAAAGTGAAGGACACCATAGAAGAGTTATCTGCTATGAAGCAGTCCCTAATGATCATCAGGAACAATCGCCGGAGAATACAATCCCTGACTCTCACATCATCGGGTATGGGCTCACTCAACAGCCCGCTCATAGCATCTACGCTCAAAGGACTCATGATTTAATCAGTCCGCCCGAAAAGTGCTTCCGTAGGAACTCCCAACAAGGATCTGACCGCAGTAAGGGCTATATCCTCCGTGCAAGGTACCGGCTCCCCTCCAAACTCCATACCTGTGATAAAAAACCAATCCATCGATGTCATCATCACCTAACAGTCCAACAAATGGAGTGACTGAGTCTGGTGAAACCATCGCTCAGACAATGCCCTAAGGTAACTCCAGGGATAGCGACGGGGTAGAATGGAGAAGAACATCCCGAAACCCCAGCCATAGACGATCGCTCTGTAGTCATCATGCAAAGCTTGATACATAGAGTGGATGCTAAACCAGTTCCCTCGAGGCTGTGTGAAGCCGGGAACCTACATCAAATGCAGATCAACATCAGACTCCTTGACTCCTCATCAATAGGAAATAATAAAGATTAAAGATCTAACTTCATACCTCGTTTACGTGCAGGTATACTGAAGGATGACTACTCAAGTCTCCTAGAAGATCTGGGTTCGCCACTTGAATACCTGGAAATTCCCTACGGGGAACACGTATAGCAGGAGCAGGAACCTCGATCAGTGTATCCTCCTCCTCGTCCTCGACATTCAGCACTTCAACCCGAATAGGACGTATCACCGCCTCCGCTAAACGACGAGGCTGTCTAACAGAACGGTGCTAAGGCTCTTCAAAAGCCCTCCTCCGTACACCAGAAGTGGTCCTGCGGGAACTACTCGGCTGATCCGGATCCATGATATCTGGACAAAAAGTCTCCAAATCACCTTAGAAAGGGTGTGGTAATTTCTTACCTGGAGTCTTTTCAAAATGCATTCTATGATTAAATGCATGCATGCATTGTTTTAACATACATCTACAGTAGAGTTAAAAATGCATGACTACCCAATACCTACATTTTGAGAAAATTTTGCCATAGCCCCTTTGTAAATGGGACTATCCACATGCACATAGGCATGACTAGGTGGCCATTCAGTAGCACACCTGAACACAGTCATATACATCCTACATGCATTAATCACATCACAGTAAAAATCCGTAAGTGTAGTCTAATTACCAGGATTATTTTACTTTTATGCCTTTACTCATTGTCCTCAGATAGGATAAGAAATGACAGTAAAAGGTGCCAATTTGACAGTTTCAAAAGTCAAATTCTTTCACATCATTATGTTTAGCATGGTTTAATACTAACATTTACTATGTTGAATATTTTTATCAAGTCACATCAGCATGCATATTCACTACTATGTGTCTAAATGAATTTCATGCGATAAGTCATTTTCCGACGGACAGAAATTGGAAAAAAATACATGTAGAATATGCAGAAAGTTGCCCGAATTCAGCAGATCTGAAGTAGAGCTCTCAGATTTCCTTCGCTGCGCAACTTAAAAATGACTTATGAAAGCAACCAAACCTTTATACATAGGCACGGTTGGTAAGTAAGCTAACTCCAGTGGCTCCTCGCAGTACACTACCTGCACTTCTACATGGGTTCCACACCTCCGGCTCGCTCCGGTTAGAGTTGCAAAGGAGGTCTCACAAGCTAAAAAGGCCAAATCAGGAATAAAAGTGCTACGCGATTGAGCGGAATAGCCTAAAATCCTGGTTTCTCGTCGGTCAGAGTTAAACTCCTGTCGTCTCAAAGGTATTCGCCTGAATGCAGGGTATACTATACCAATGAGCTCAGCTTTCACAAATCATGCTCGGCAATACCCCACAAAGGTTCGATGCCGTCATTTGCAGGGTCACAACCCTAAAACTTTCCCGGTGGGGGTTACAATGCAAAACCACGACATATCAAACCTCCCCAGTGGGGGTTACAATGCCGAAGTTATCAACATCTACGTATCCCCGGCGGGGGTCACAACGCACATCCTTCAACCATCTGCGTATCCCTGTGGGGTTACTGTATAATGCAACCATTGATACACATCAATGAAGGTCAGCGACCTTCGACGTCATGTTAGCCGATGTCAAGTAAACCCATTGAAGCAACCTTCCCCAGCAAGGGCTACAACATAATGCTACCATTGACACATACATCAATGAAGGTCAAGCAGCCTTGACAATGCACCCAGCAGGGATTTATCCGGTGATACACACATCAGCGAAGATCAGGCAACCCAGATAACAACAAACTGTTGGCAGTAACTTCGACAGAATGAGGGAATATGTTATACACATCCTCAAATAGACAACGCTTTATCCCCATAGATCTCTTACACACAAGAGGTACCTCTATGGAATATAAGCCAGTGTCTAGGATTCAAGACTTTGGTGATAACCCCAACGTCAACATCCTTGGAGACTTGGATCGCATGTCCAAGTCATCACTGATTGTCATCCTAGCAGGATTACCTGACGATCATTCATGCATTCTACATGAATTTGCATCATGTTACTACATATAGCATCATGTTTATCTTGCTTGCATTTCAAGTGTCTAGTATTCTTTATCCTATCAATGCCTTACATTGCATGAATATGATAAAGAGGAGCATCTGTAGACACTAGAAATTTTCTGCACTCATATTGCTAACATTGCAGGAGGGTAGATTTGTCTTTTGGAGATAACCCTGAAAGACAACTTACATCCATTCCGGATACTGCCGGAAGTTCAGCTCCAACCTGGAACACAAACTGGGAACATCATCTCAAACCCCGGAACACACACCGGGAATGTCATTTCTAATTTCAGAGGTAACCCCGAGATATGCAGATCAAAAGACTGGCAACAAACACCGAAGAGGATAGTTCTGTCTCGACGATAACACGGCGAGGCTCAGTTCTAGTTCCAAAGACAACACTGGGAGTAGCAACCCCATCCTTGGTGATAACCCCAAGAGATGCCATTGCAGTTCCGGCGATAACCCCAGAAATGTTTGTTTCTAACATATGCAATCAGCTTCAACCACAGACATCCTGTCAAGGTACACTCACCTCAGAGCCGGAGATAATAACGGGCAGACAGGAACACCCACAGATGACAGTGAGACATACAAACAAGCAGCAGTCCAATCTCAGATATAACCCTGAGCAACGTCTGCTTTCCGCTTAACCCGGCGATAACCCTGGTGAGGAGTCACAATGTCATCTTACCATCTCAACAAGATGATATCGCGGCATACCAATAAGTAGTCCAATCTCAGCTATAACCCTGAGCAACGCCTACTTTCAACTCAAACCGGCGATAACCCCGGTGAGGAGTCAAACGTCACCTTGTTCCTTCGACAATGGCACGTCGTCTCAACATTTCATACATACATACATCCAACAATGTCCCACAAGAACTGAGGATTGACAATCCCGAGTGACTATTACGTGTGACAGTACCTTGGATAGAATTTGAAGCTTGAAGACCATGGTCATAGACCCCTCTTCCTGACTTCGTACAACCTCTAATCCATGTCATTGCGTAACTCTCGACACAAGCAGTCCGATGAAGGTCAGATATACCTCGTTCAGATGCTCGGATTGAAGTTCTACAAGTTTGAGAGGACATTACAGTGCATGAGTGTACGTACTATGAGACGATGGGACCCGCGAGGCTCAGATGCATCACGACCAACCGTAGATGTAGCTGCGGCCATCTGTCTATATATACAAGCCTTGGGGTCAGCCATTTGAAAAGAAGAGGGAGGGAAAAAGGTGAGGAAGCCCTATCCATTTTACTCTGCATACACATCTTTTGAGTGTTTCCTCACTTCTAAACACTAGTTAGCTCACATATAGCTATCTTTTATCCGGCGGGAGCTGAGTGTTTATCCATTTAAAGTCATAGAAGTCTACTTTGGCAGCCCACAGTAAGCCTTCTTATATTCTATAAAGCCTTCTTCTCATATTAGCACACACTGTTGTACACGTTGAGAGTCGTGTGAGTGTGTTTGCTCGGACTTGGCCTCGTGGTTTTCATTTACATGCGTATATATATACTTATATATATGTATATATTTCATATATGGACTAATATTATCGAGTTATGCCTCGATTGAGCCTAGACTTCGGTCTAAAGCGTTTAATTGCTTATATATATATATATACACACACACACACTTATATATATATATATATATATATATATATATATTGTGGTCGGACTCATCGATGAGCACGGATTTTATATCCGGTATGCGTTTAATTGCTATATATATATATATATATATATATATATATATATATATATATATCGCATTGTCGGATATATTTGATGAGCCTGGATTTACATCTAGTGCGTTTAATCGCTTTTATATATATATATATATATATATATATATATATACATATATATAATTATTGTCGGACATATCCGATGAGCCTGGATTCACATCCAGTGCGTTTATTGCTTATATATATATATATATATATATTTAAATTTCTGTCAGGCCTGGAGTTCAGTTTGTGGCCTTTTACAACTTTATTTACATTCCGTCCTGCCTGGAGTTTACTTCATGACAGTTGATCGCTTTTACAACTTTATTTACATTTTGTCCCGCCTGGAGTTTACTTCGTGGCGGTTGATCATGTTTTTATATATATATATATATATATACAGCTTTTATATATATATATAACTGCTTACTACTTTCCATACAAATTACAGTATCATGTGAGCCTAGGAATCATGTGATCACAGGTTCAGTTTACTGAATCTTTATTCGGTTCCCATGATGGACATTTTTCAATTTAAGTTGACACACAGAAATTATTTTTACGATTGTCTCGAATTTCCTTGGATGGATGTCATGCCCATGAGGAGCTCGTCGCTGCTGTATATTATTTTCTCGAGAATGCTTCGTATCTCGAAAATAAAAGCAAACAAGCCGAACATTTAATAAGAAAATGGAAGTATGAAAAGGTCTCAATTCCTATTGAGCACAGGGTTTGAAAAACATCTTTTACAAAACGACATTGCTATATCTTGGTTAAAACTGAATTTTTTTATAAAATTCAAACCTCATGTATATAGGTGCGAACGAGGCCTCGCACTACATTCAAATAATTGCACATTGATCCACACACATAAACACACACATTCATATAACAATTTCTTTGAAAAGTGGCGGTCACCGTAGTAACACGGATGCTGGAGGGTGCCTAACACCTTCCCTCCGCATAATCAAGCCCCCGGACCCAAAATGAATCTCGATTTCACAGACCTGTCTAGCAATGTCAAAACACTGGGTCAATGTGCAAACCTTTTCAGTTGCATTGGTGCAACCGGTTAAATACACCAACTGGCGACTCTTAAAGTAATATCGTCGACATTATACATGTCGGACCTTTTTCACTTATTTTTTCAAAACAATCTCATATTAACATGAGAACACCAAAGAACAAGTAACGAAAACGGACACTCAAAAATCCCGACGTTGACAATCGTTGTTTACTAATAACAGTTTAACAGCTTACAGTTATCTGCACTTCACGTGCCCTACACAATTATATAATCATACACATCAACTATTAGTTGCATAGCAACGCATAATAGTTGTAATGTAAATTTTACTCTAAATATGACCATGTTGACCCCTGTTCCCAACCTCGAAGTGATACACTTAAAGAATTAAAGTTGTAGGTCTATTCGTTCTCGTTTTGAGTCATCTTAAATCGCCTCAATCGGAGTTCGTATGAAAATGTTATGCCTATTTTACTAAAACAGATCAAAATAGTCACACCTGACACACTTTGGGCATAGCTGCACCCAATTAAGCCTTGGGCACAGCGCAGCTGTGCCCTAGAGGGCATCTGCACCCCCAAATGACTTAGGGCACAATGTAGTTGTGCTCCGTTAGCAGAAACGGGACTCTGAAGTTCACTATTCTCGCGATTTTTGAACCTTTTCTCCTAGTAATCTTCGTAACTTGAGTTATACACATCCAAATTAGTCCATTTTAGATTCTATGGATTCGTAATTCATAGAAATACAACATACTAGAATTATAACAATTTTAAGAAATACAAACTAGCCTAAATCTTGACTCAAAACTCATGTTCATACTAAACTTTCATGTTTTAACATTTTTAGCGAATTCATTCACTACGAATTTGTTTCTTAACCAAATTGATTCATTCAACTTGTGTTATTTTTTTTCTTATTGTATTAACATATTCTAGACTCAATTTACAGTTTAGTTCACAAACTAACTACCAACTTTTGTACTTTCACAAGACACATATATACACATGCACTGTACACAATTTTTCCTTCTTTTGAACGTAATTATTGCACTAAAATCTTGTCTAGATGCTAGTTATAACATCACAATTTGCTAATAAACACTATACATCAGTTTATATAACAACAATTAATCAAACGTACAACTACAGAAAATTGAAACTCAAGAACATGAACTCTTTTAATAAACATAAAACTCAAGGTTGAGAGGTTATACCTTCAATTGCTTGGAGATAATCTTTGATAACACAAATATTGTTTGGAATCACAGAAGTCTTCCTCTCCTTTCTTAAGCTTTCTCTTTCTCCCAATTTTTTCTTTGTAAACTCTCCCTTTTTCTCTTCTCTCAGGCTTAGGCCAAATCTTTTCACGTAACATAAAACCAACGCACAAAATAAACTAAACCCTAACGTCTAAAATCGACGTTTTAATAATGATTATAATAAATTATCAGTTATAAAATTTTAATATATTTTATTTATATTTATATTTTATTTTTATTATTATTTTAATTCAAATTCAAAATTCAAAAGCCATAAGGCTTTGTTTGGCAAAACACTTTTTAAAATAAAAACTTAATATCTTTAAGCCTTGTTTGGGTAAATCCATTTAAAACTACTTTAATTTATTTTAATAACTCATTTAGTTTATAGTCCCACATTGTTTATTTGGATTCCCATATACAATCTTAGTTAAATAAACAAAATTAATTACCACAAAATTATAATTTGCATTATAATTTTACTTAATAAATTAGCATATCACTTCAATTACTAAATTAAATTAAAACAACATTCTAGCAAACTACATAATCCTTAACAACTCTCTAATTTAATTACTAAGTTAAATTTGAGTATTATCTCATAAATTTAATTCATCACTCTTTTATCTTAATTAAGTTAATTTCTATAACTTATGAATTATTTACTTACTAATAAGTAATCCAACAAAAATATACTAAACAACAAACACATCAATTAAAAATATTTATTTAATTTAATAAATATTTGAAATTATAAATAAAATTCTGGATTGTTACATCATTTGTATGGTTCTAGGCTTGATCTCAAAATTATTTGCAACAATTGCAGGCCTGATAATGTTTGACTGAAGCTCAGACACCCTAGGAGTAACATAATCCCTTAGCGCTTTCTGATCCTCTGCAACCATTGTTTCTTCCTTATCAAGATTTTCCTTAGTGTCCTTAATCCACTTACTCAACCTTTGAAACCTTTTCTCGATGACGTCCTCGAAAGGAAGCAAGTCTGGCTTCTTAGACCGAGTTTGCACAAACTAACTCAAAAAATCTATAACAAGCGAGAACAAAACAAAAGAAAAATTATTTAAGTAAAACTGAACTAATTAAATAAATATTGAAAAATACTAAAATCAAAACTAGTCCCCGGCAACAGTGCTAAAAACTTGTTGGTTAAATTCTATATATGCTCTACACGCAAATGCATGTGGTCAACAAGTAATATAATAGTACGGAAAGTATCGTTCCCACAGAGACTAGTATGAAATTAAACCTAACAATTACCAATTTTATATTATTCCAATTTTATTAAACTACTCAAATTAATGATTATAATTAATAAAAACAAAGAAATAAAAAATTTCAACCAATCAACATAAGTTATTAACCGTAATTTCAAGCAAATAATGGAGATTTAGGCTTAAAATTTTAGTTTAAGTTTTACTCTGATTGTCACACCTATCCAAAATTCAATTCATTTTCTTAGTATATTAATTAAGAACACTTAAGTAGAATTAGTCATCTCTCGATGCACTAACACTGTATTAACTTAAATTCATAAATTAATAGAATTAATCCAAACACCCTAATTAACTAATTCACTATATCTTTATGGGAATTAAAATCAAAGAAAGCTTAAATTAAAAGTCCTTTACGCGATTACATGCGATGCTAGGTATATCTCTACCCTAACATTCATCAAGATTCTATCAAACACAAAATTCAAGAACACATTCTAAAGTGATTAGGTCTAGATTTATACATCATCTCTCGAGTCCATATAAATCCACACAGAATTGGTGATCAAGCAATTCATAAATTAAAGTGTAAATCACAATAGATAAACTAAATTGATAGATTTACTAAACTGAATTTAAGGCATGACAAACATTGATCAACAATAAAGATTCATTGCAAGCCTATAAAGTAATTTAGTTCATCATAAACGAATTAAATACTGAAAAGATAGAGAAATTCATCATCACAATTACAATATTTGAGACATCACCCTTATCCTCGCTAAAATATGTAATCTTTGTGATCTTGACCTTCAAATCCGTTCCTCCAATGTTCTTCTGAAAATTAGTGCTCAAAGTATGATTAATTGATTGTTGTAATTCCTCCTCTGTTATGTTGTGTTGTCAGATGTAATAGCTGATAAAATGATGCCCCGTCATAGTCCCAATCTATGCCAAAGTCTTCCCTTTACGCCGCTGCAGAATTATAATCACAATAAAACTCGCCTCTCTCTTCCCTGCACTTCTACCTACTGGGGTTCTCATCATAGTTTAATCTTATTCCCCGCCTTACGGGGTTTTCCTTCACAATAAAGCGCACTTTACGGGAAGTACTTCCTATGATTGTACTTTGTTTTCTTACTTTTACATGCCAAATCTCGCCATAACACCAATATTATACCACCATGCTACGTAATGCAATCCTAAACACAAAACAAACACGAAACAAGTAAAAATGAACATAAATAGATAGAATCAACACTGTTTAAGTCCAAATAAGAAGCTAACTCGTGGGTATAAAACTCACTCATCAATTATCGCTACATTCTTTTAAATATCAAATCGTATAGGTTCTTCTTATAAATTTTAATCATTCTTCTACTTCTAATCTAGGTTTTAAACTTTAACCTTTAATTTAATCATTCAAGATCCTCTAAATTTTTAGGTTGTCACATTCACCCCTTCTTCTAAGAATTTCATCCTCGAAATTATAGCATACTAATCTCTGCTCATTCTATTAATCAAAACTAGGTTTTCAACTTAACCATTACAATTTCCTCATATGAGGATTTCTCTTCTATACTCACATTTCACATTGACTACTCACTAGGTGCTTACATCTTCTAATCATTCAGGGTTCTTCAAATTTGTTCAATAACTGTGAAGTAGTAAAAATAATGTAAAAAATTTTATTCAAGAAAACTTTTCATATCTGTCTGAGGGGCCATAAAAACCATTAACTTTGAGGTTTAGGGGTATTCCTACCCGCTATCTCTTTCAATTACAAAAGAAAGGTACATTACCTCATAAACATTTTTTATTAAGTATGTTTACAATCACGAAGAAGGTAAACTACCAGTGTGAGTACTTTAGATGATCAGTTTATCGTACCTTAATTTTTGGAACGACTATATGATTTCTTAGATTGGAATATTTTATCCAATTAGTATATCCCAATTTCTCGGGGTTTTTTACCTCAGACTTAACATAAGATTCTGCACCAAAACAATTTGGTTTGGGATACATTCTTAAAGAAGTAATTGAATTTTCATAAACATTTGTCTTGCTGAATCAAATAGCTTAGACGTATACCAACAATTCAAACATCAATCGAGACATGTGTCTGGGCAAATTCAATTAGAAATAAATTATCTTTAAAATTCTAAAAATCATTTTATGACGTTATGATTCCGCACTATATTTACAGTTCGTTTGAGGATTCTATCATTTTGTGTCTTTGCCATACTACATCATACCGCAGTGGGTTTACGATCCTTAGATCACATCCAACACTAAATAATTATGCATTGATAACTTCATTATTTTTATCATTTTTTCACCAAGTTCAATGATGCATTAATGATATATAAAATACCTTTTGATATTTTCAAATCATTTGTCTAGCCGAAACAATTAGCGTAGATATATGAATAATAAAACTTTTAAAAATTTATTGGTTAAATAATCGATCCAATATTTTTTCAAAAATTCTTTTATCTGCACGATGTCAATAAATTTGAAATCTTAGCATAGCTAGAAGATTTGGAATACCTATGTTTCCACCATCAACTCTAATTTTTTCCAATGCTTTATTGCTTAAATATTCTATCTATTTCTATCATCCTTAAAGCTTACTAGACTAAAAATCCTCAAATATCAATACACAACTTTTCTATACCCCAGTATAGTTCATCAAACTTTCCACATGTTATGAGGTTAGGAACTTATCACAATAATATGAGTTTAGGAACTTATGCAAGCAATACGTAGTCCAAGAACATATCAAGAACTGTCCATACGCTCAAGGATTCAAAAAATACCATATGAGTATGAGTCACAAACTTACCATAAGTATGAGTTTTAAGAACTCTCACCTAATTCTTATATTATCTACCTATCCGTTATACACATGAGAAAAGAATCACCTTCTCAACATACATATAACGAATAGCGCGACACCAAGTTTAAATGATTATCAATATCAGAAGCTAAGTGGTTATCGAACCAAACACAATCCCCTGTCCATACAAAGAATTGGTCAACTCGACCACTAATCAATATATGAAGCTAAGCGATTGTTAAACCTAGGATAAATCCTTTGGCCATACAAGGAATTGTTTAACATAACCACTATATCAATATAGGAAGCTAAGTGGTTCTCAAACCAAGTACAAATTCACTGCCCATACAAGGAATCGTACAACTCAGTCATTAACATGAGTCCTCAATTGAAATCCCACATAATCCTAGCTTTCTCTCTTCTCAATTTGAATTTTCTTTAATCCGTATCTTAGCATTTACCACTCTTACCTGAGTTTATGTTGTATAATTTCATAGTACGTTCTCTTTATAGTGTCAGGCTATATGTTCTTAATCGGTTAACATATCATATGTTATTCAACAATTCAATTTGATCATGTCATGATCTTATTTTGCAATTATTTCTCCTTATCCTTATGATCGTTGTATTCTACGATCTTCTTATTCTTCTCTTTAATCATATTATATTATGATTTTATTTATACTTTTCATCTTATAGAAATTGTGATAACCCGAGATTTCGAATAATCCAAATTTCACGAATAAATTTTTATTATTATTTAATATTGACATTGATTGTTAATATTGTACTATGTATCTGTGATGCGAGTATCGAGGTATGGTCAATTTATGTATTGACTTAGAAAACCCTAACCCTAATTTCTGGATAGGGATTCGACAAAAATTGTAGTTATAATATCTGTAACTATGAGTAGGTGCTTGTACTGTATAAAATTAATGTCTAAAAATTGACTGGATAAGGTTTTATATTGTAAACCTTAATAAGGGATTAGAAAACCTAATCTCAGATTTAAAAAACTTAATGTACAGTTAAAAATCCTAATTGTACGCTGGGAAACCCTAATTTAAAATATTGGATTACTAAACCCTAATTAGGAAACCCTAATCCTAATTAGTAAGTCTTAATGTGTTTGATAACATTTAATGTAATTAGTAATCACTAATTATATTTTATCATCTTAATTTTCTTTTATGAAAACCCTAATTTAAAAATTATGGAAACTAGAGTTTTAAAACCTAAGGGTTAGGACCTTAGGGTTAAACCCTAAGGGTTTGGGAAATGTCAAGTGTACCATTAAAATTGCTTG
The DNA here is from genome assembly GCA_020205605.1 of Panax ginseng. Taxonomy (NCBI): domain Eukaryota; kingdom Viridiplantae; phylum Streptophyta; class Magnoliopsida; order Apiales; family Araliaceae; genus Panax; species Panax ginseng. Next base: position 126,754,072 of record CM035131.1, on the reverse strand, counting down.
TATAATGTCCAAAATGCCCTTTTTGCATTACTTTAATTGATAACTTGTATAATGTGACAACCTCTTTAGTGGTTCACCAACTATTGACTTTGTATGGCCTAAAAATCCAGCAATTCAACCTAGAGCACCAGCTATATCACACATATGCAATGCATCTAAGTATTATAAAAGATTGAGAGAGAGAAATTCCATTCATTTGGTCATTTTTTTCTAAAGCCTTTAACAACTCTCTCTCTCTCTCCTAGCATCCGAAATTTTTAAGTGAACCAGTCCCACAAACACCCACTTGATCACTTAGATCAGATTGGAGATCTAGATCAAAGCTTGGACTAGAAAAGGTATAAACCCTATCTCAACCTAAATCTTGTATGCCATGAAAATCTTCGTGTTTAAGTGTTTAAATTTGTGTTATGAGATGTTGTTAGATGATCTATGTTGATCCATGATGGATCCATAGCATTAAAGTGCCTTAAAATGGTGTTTTTGAAAGACTGTTCTTGAGTTAGAACTGTGGTCTGACAAGAAATGTCAGTGGCCGTAGATCTTGATATGTTTATGTTTTCTGTTGTTTTAAGTTTTGGATCTTTAGCTGGTTATATGGTATTTAATATGAAAGTATAATCAGTGTCATTACATGGCTAGATTACAAGTTATACTCGGTCAAAGTCGGTTGACCGACCATGACTGAGTATAATCTGGGTAACCCAGAAATGCTAAACCAGCATCTGACAACATTTTGTGAGGCTCGGATCTGATAGGTGTTCTGCTGTTTGATGTTGTGTTTGTAACCATGATGTAGCCTGTAAGATGGACTCTAGATCTGTGCTTGTATAACATTAAAAAAAGTCAATAGATCGATCATGAAAGGTGGTCAAAGTAGACCACCCGAGCTGATTTTAACTTTCTAGAAAACCAAGAAAAAATAAGAACATCATTGTCTGACATACTTTGACCGTGTGATTTGTAGACACTCGAAATTTTCTTTTCCTGTTACGAACTATGCAGGAGGGCAAAAGCGTCTTTTTCACACTCTAGAGGTAATCCTGGAGGACCACAACATTAATTCCAAACTCAGAGATATCCCTAAGTACATTCAGAGACAACAACATGAAAATCTTAGAGATAACCCTGGGTAAAATCCGCTACAACTATGCGAAAATCGGAGATAACCCCAGGAGGGGCAAAATGGTCATTTTGCCGACTCAACTTCACTTCAAGTCAAATACACTCATTTTCAACTCAAATCTCTTCAAAAGATGTCCCACAAGAACCATATCTTAACTTCGGAGAGCGAACTACACAAAACAACTTACCGAATTGCCTGACGGAGACCCAAGAATGCTATTTCGGTCATGGACCCATCTTCTTGGAATCAAAAAGGGCAAATCCCATGTCATTGTGTAACTCTCGACAAAAGCAGTCCGAAGAAGGTCATATACCTCGTTCGGATGCTCGGATTGAAGGTCTGCAAGTTCGAGCGGATATTAAAGTGCACGAGTGCACGTACTTGGAGACGACGGGACCCACGAAGCCTGGGGACACCTCGACTAGCCGCAGGTACACCTGCGGCCATTAGTCTATATATATAGACCTTGGGGTCAGCCATTTGAGGGGGAAAATAGAGAGAAAAGGCGAGAAAGCCCTGTCCAATTTACTCTGTACACACCCATATTGAGTGTTTCCTTAGTTTAAACATCTGTTAGCTCACATATAGCTATACTTTTATCTGGCGGGAGCTAAGTGTTTATCGATATAGAGTCATACAAGTCTACATTGGCAGCCCACTGTAAGCCTCCTTACATTCTATAAAGCCTTTCTTTTCATATTAGCACACACTGTTATACAGATTGAGAGTCGTGTTGTGTGTGTTTTCCCGGACTTCGGTCTGTGGTTTTCATTTCTGTTTGTATATATATATATATTATATGGACTAACATTATCGAGTTATGCCTCGATTGAGCCTAGACTTATGTCAGGAGCGTTTACTTACTTTTATATATGTGACACCCCTAAAATAAGTATACATCACCCATTCTGAGTCGCCAAACACATGGTACAGAAACAACTACAAATTTATTAATATAATTGTCGTGCAAAATACGACAACACTTAAACTGAGAGTTTAAATACAAATATTGTCTTCTAGACAATATACACACTCAAATAAGTCCTCATTACAATTATTGATACACTATTTTACAAAATAGTGAGGACTACTAAAACAACTTCTAGAACCGTCATTCCACTCTCCAACTAGTACTCGCTACATTCTCGCCTCCTGAGAAGAAAAATGGAACAAAAAGGAAAGGGTGAGCTCAACTAGCCCAGTAAAGAATATTATGACTAAGATAATATAGAACAAATTATCGTTAGTCTTCAACAGGGAAAAATCTGATAAAATACAATAGACAACAAGTTCAGATCAATATTCGCAGCAGAAATAATAATTCATAGAAGAGTTACGTAGAGAATGAAATCTACTATTATCTATGAATTTAAAAGTCCATCATCAATATTTTATCCCTGTAACATCATTCAATATACATCTTGAATCAAATATTCATCTTTACACTACAGGCCAAAGATATTCATCAGTTGGTCATGTTCATCTCAACACCTGTACATCTTTGCACTACGGGCCAAAGATATTCATAAGAAAATTAACCATCTTTGCACTGCAGGCCAAAGATATTCAATAATATCATCATTTAGGACTGATGATGATGAAAAATATTTTAAAGATAACGAATCTAGTGAAACAAAAGAACAAATATTAAGGATTCGTACTTTAAATAGTCCAAGTTCAAAAATACTTCATAAATAACCATTGTGAAGTAAAATTCAAGAATGATCAAAACATGGATACAATCAAAGCTAGTATCCATAGTATATATTTTGAACAAAAAACGAAAATTTAATTTTTCTGTGAATAGTGGCGTATTCGTGAATAGTGCCGTATATATGAATAGTAACCCCGACACTAAAAGACAAGAATTTCACAAGAAAAATCTTACCAATATTCCGGCATAATGATATTAGAAGAAATAATATCATTTTTTAAAAAAAATAACATCCCTTACCTCGAAAAGACAGTACTTCTGAATAGAATACTGGATATAGTGCTGAAGGGAACTTGTACCGTATAGCAACACTCAAAGTCTCAAAATACTCACAAGAAGACGCTCGATAATATAGAGAGAGAAAGAGAGAGAAAACTTGTTTCTGGTGTGATTTTCAATTCTAACCTAAGCATCCTATTTATAGGAAAATGCTTAGAACACCAAAGAAGAAAATTTAATAAAATAATAATATTTATTATAATTTTCTACGCTAACCTTTGAATTCAGATTTCAACATGTTTAACAACCCACTAATCAGAACAAAAATGTTTTTCTTAAATAAAACAATTAAAACATCCAAAAATCAATTATTCTGGAACTTCGGAACTTCAATAATTCATAATAAATAGCCCATTTATCAGAAAAATTCAAATCTTATATCCTTTCAATAGGAAATTCCATTCTCTACAACTTTGTAAGTTTAAGTTTTTCCAAATTCCAAGCAGAAATTAACCGAAATCCACAAACGAGCGATTTTACATGCTATAATCAAATTTCAGTTAAGAAGTGGGCCCACAAACATGTTTAACATGTTTTAAACAATTTTTGTAACAAAAATACTCTTCCTCCTCATTTATTCATATATCACATATTCATTATAAAATATCACCATTATTATATTATTAAAATATAATAATATATTTAAATGAATTATTTTATCAGAAAAGATAGAATATCATTTTTTTAACAATTGTTACTTTAAAATTTTCTCCATCTATATCCACATAAAATGAATATTTTCCTTATCATAATAATCAATAATTAATTATTCATAAATAATATTACAGAATCACAAAATTGACAATCAGGCCGTTCCTAGGAAAGATGGGGCTTTCAAATAAAGATTTCTCCTTACTAGCACGCAATTAGGTGACCAAACCTCTCCTTAGACAGAACTTTCCAGACATTGCCAATAATGCTATCTAATAATATTATTCAAATAATATGAATTATTGATCTGATAATGAAAAATACTGTGTAATGACAATTATTGACAAAACAATAATATAAAATATCAACGTAGCAATTATTGAATCAATATAATAAAATATTGAACACTAATTACTGTAATAATTATTGAGTAGTGCCTTCTTACGTAAGAATCAATAATTGGTGCAATACCGCAGTGCTATCGTATTTTAACCATAGAGTATTTCAACAAGATTACTCTGTAATAACTACTGCAGATTATTTATAAACTACTTATTCTTTGTCGTTTTCTTCATCCAATCGCTTTCGCATTATGGGGCCCACATAAAGGCTGCTTGGCCGCATGAATATTCCCCGACAACAAGAATATTCCACGACTAAACGAATATTCCCCGACAACAATGAATATTTTATAACCACTTGCTTATTTAAAATATTTGCGCCTTTTACCCATAACTTCAAAATAATAAATAAAGGAAATTTAATTTCATTTATAATAAGTTGGGGTCTTACAACCTCCACTCCTTATGAAATTTTGTCCTCGAAATTGACGTACATACCTGGTGTTTCGAAAAGGTGAGGATACCTCGCTTTCATTTTCGTTTCCAACTCCCAGGTCATTTCCTCTATAACATGGTTCCTCCACAAAACTTTGACTTGTGGTATGACCTTTGTGCGTAGGACATGCTTCTTCCTATCCAAGATCTTGACAAGTACCTCTTCGTACGTTAAGTCTTCGGCTATCTCGTCTGGTTCTAACTCAATTACGTGGTTCGGGTATTTCACATATTTACGAAGCACAGATATGTGAAAAACATTATGAACACGAGACATACTTGGAGGTAACGCGAGTCTATAGGCCACATTCCTACTCGGTCAAGAATCTGAAATGGACCAATAAATTATGGAGCAACACGCAATATAGGAGAACTCCACCAATGGTAAATACTTATCCCAACTCCCTTTGAAGTCTAGGACACAGAGTCTTAATAGATCTTCAAGAGTCTAAATAGTCCTCTCTGATTGTCCTTTTGTTTGAGGATGGTATGCCGAACTGAATCGTAAATCCGTGCCCATAGCTTTTTACAAGGTAACCCAAAATCGTGAAGTAAATCTTGGGTCACGATCCGAAACTATGGATACTGACATGCCATGCAATCTCACAATCTCATTTATGTACATACGAGCAAGATGTTCAAGGGAATAAGTCTCCCGTATCGGCAAGAAATGAGCAGACTTGGTTAATCTATCAACAATAACCCAAATATCATTTATGCCTTGAGAAACCGTGGGAAGACCCGTAACAAAATCCATGGTAATGTGTTCCCACTTCCATTTCAGAATCTCAAGTGGTTGTAATGGATACTTAGGCATTTGATGCTCCGCCTTTACACGTTGACAAGTTAAACATCTTGAGATAAACTTTGCAATCTCTCTCTTCATATTGTTCCACCAAAATGTATGTCGAAGATCACGATACATTTTCATACTTCCAGGATGGATTGCAAATGGTGTATTGTGTGCCTCCATCATGATCTTGTTCTTTAAATCAGAGTCGTTAGGAACACAAAGTCTGGAGTGGACCCAAAGTATTCCTTCTTCATCGATTCTTGCTTCTGGAATAGCACATTCTTGTACTTTCTTCTTCATACGCATCAGTTCCGGGTCTGTGGCTTGAGCAACTTTAACTTTTTCGATTAAAGTCGGTTCGATGCGTATACTTAACATCATCACACTCGTTCCTGCATATGATCTTCTACTCAACGCGTCAGCTACCACATTTACTTTTCTAGGATGGTATTGAATGGCGTGGTCATAATCTTTTAACAGCTCGAGCCAACGTCATTGCCGCATGTTGAGTTCCTCTTGGGTGAAGAAATACTTGAGGCTTTTATGGTCTGAATATAACTCCACTTTCTCCCCATACAGATAGTGCCTCCAGATCTTTAGCGCGAAAACGACTGCTTCCAACTCTAGAGTAGGATAATTCCTCTCATATTCTTTAAGTTGTCGCGAGGCATAAGCTATGACTTTCCCATGTTGCATGAGAACACATTTTAACCCTTTGCCTGAAGCATCGTTGTAGATAACAAATCCATCCAAACTAGACGGTATTGTATGAACAGGTGCCAAAATGAGTCTCCTCTTGAGCTCTTGAAAACTCTTCTCGCATTCCTCGCTCCATACGAATTTTGTATCCTTCCGAGTCAACTGAGTTAACGGAGTAATAATTCAAGAAAACCCTTCCACGAATCTCCGATAATAACCAGCTAAGCCCAGAAAGCTACGTACTTCGGTCATCGTCTTCGGCTGCTCCCAACTTTGTATTGCTTTAATCTTCACCGGGTAAACAGATACTCCATGTTTTGACACTTCGTGCCCAAGGAATGCTACTTCCTCAAGCCAGAACTCGCATTTCTTCAACTTGGCATACAACTTGTTTTCACGAAGCCTTTGGAGTACCAGCTTCAAATGGTGCTCATGATCTTCACGACTTTTGGAATATATGAGGATTTCATCAATAAAGACCACAATAAATTGATCTAAATATTCCTTGAATACTCGGTTCATCATATCCATGAAAGCCAAAGGAGCATTAGTCAATCCAAAAGACATGACTAAGAATTCATAATGCTTGTATCGAGTTCTGAAGGCAGTCTTTGGAATATCCTCAGTTCTAATCTTCAGCTGATGATATCTAGAACGAAGATCGATCTTTGAAAAGAATTGTGCTCCTTTCAACTGATCAAACAGGTCATCAATGCGAGGTAGTGGATACCTATTCTTGATGGTGACATGGTTCAATTCTCGATATCAATACAAAGTCGCATACTCCCGTCTTTCTTCTTTACAAATAAAACAGGAGCACCCCAAGAAGATGTACTAGGACGAATAAAACCGATGTCCAACAACTCCTGTAGTTGGACCTTTAACTCCTGAAGTTCAATAGGAGCCATTCGATATGGGGCTTTACAAATGGGCTTTGTACTGGGTTCAAGGTAAATAAAGAATCCAACTTCACCTTCTGGGGGTAGACCGGGAAGTTCTTTAGGAAATACGTAAAGAAATTTACTAACAACGGGAATATTATTCAAATTCGACGTGTCTTTATTCAAATCCATAACATGGGCTAAAAAAGCTTGACATCCGTTTTTCAATAAATGAATAGCTTTATGACTTGATATGACACTGATTGATTTTAGTGGTTTAGTTGCTTAAATTCGTACAACAGGTTGGTTAGGAATATGAAAACTAACAACCTTATGAAAACAATCAATTTTGGCATGATGAGTAGATAACCAATCAATCCCTAAAATCACATCAAAAGCAAATATCTTTAAAGAGATAAGGTCAATAGGTAATGTGATTGTGCCAACTTAGATCAAACAAGATTTATAAATAGTGGATGTAATAAAAGTGTCTCCTAACGGAGTCTCCACAGATAGGTCAAAGTCTAATTTCTCCGAAGTTAAGTTTAAACGTTGAGCACAAGCAGGAGAGATAAATGAATGGGTAGCATCGGTATCTAGTAAGGTATAAACTTCGCAAGAATTTATGATTAGCTTACCCGTGATCACCTCGTTTGGGTTCCTTGCATTTTGACCAGTCACGACAAACACTCTTCCAGGAACCGTTGACTTTGACTTTTATGGGATAGCCTTTTGAGTCACCATCCCTGCTGGACTTGGTTTCGCTACCGTACAATCTCGAGCGATATGTCCTTCTTTTCCACAATTATAACATACCTTGAACTGTTGTGGGCGCCAATGGTGATATGTCCCTCTTTTCCATATTTATAATATATGATGGTTGTCGTTCTCCTCCTTAGAACCGATTCTTCTTTGGTGCTAACGTCTTTATATTGTCATTGTTGAATCTCCTCTTTTTAAAATCTCCCCGACTCGCTTCTTCTATTTTCATGGCATGATTACCACCGGAGTGGTTCTACCGCTTTTGTCCAGTATTTTTCTTTCTCCATTTGGTTATCGTTATTCGAATGATCGCGTCGCCAGTATGATCTGGTTCAGTCCCTCGGTTGAACGTACTCATTATCTCACTATAATAACTGAGCCCTGTTGACAACATCTGAATAGAGAGAAAATTTATGAGAAATGAGATATTTATGTATGCCGGGTTTCAAACCTCTTAGAAACATCCGCGTCATATGTTCCTCATTCTCCACCAAATGAGGTGCAAACCTGGATAACTCTGCAAACTTCGCCTCGTACTGGGACACCGTCATGTTGTTTTGTTACAATCTAATAAACTCTACTTCCTTCATATGACGAATACTTTCAGGAAAGTACTTGTCATTGAACAATTTTTGAAACGTCTCCCAAGACATGCTGAGTGCGGCTGGATGGGTACGCTTCACAGATTCCCACCAGTAATCTACCTCATTACGGAACATAAAAGTGGCGAATGGAACCTTATGTTCCTCCGTCCATCCCAAGACATCGAATATTTTGGTAATTTGCTTGACCCACTTCTCCGCCTTAATCGAATCTGGTTTTCCCCAGAATTCTGGTGGTCCCAACTCTTTGAACTTCTTGGCTGTTACAAACCGTGCGTTGCTATCATTTCCACATCTATTTTGTACACGAGTCTCCTTTTTTTGATTTTGCATGAACTGCAAAAAGCTTCTAAATATTCCGTCATTCATCGTCTAATCAGTGGTGTTGTTTGCAAGAGGAACATTACCGGCCTGTTGCAGATTCTCCTCATTGGTGAGTAAAGGTGTCTCCACAGTCTCATTTGCTCCATTGTTAACATTCTCAGTTGCCATTCTCAAATACTGCCATAAAACAAGGGTTAATTAAAGAAATTAACATATCACATAATATCCCTATATTCTGACCAACCAACAAATAAGCTTAGGTAGGACACACTAGCGAAGGATTTACTCGTCTCTCCCCTCCTAGTTCTATTCCCCGATCTCCGCCAGAGATCATATCACTAAGCTCTGATACCAACAGTGACACCCCCAAAATAGGTATACATAACCCATTCTGAGTCAGCAAACACATGGTACAGAAACAACTACAACTTTATTAATACAATTGTCGTGCAATATACGACAACACTTAAACTGAGAGTTTAAATACAAGTATTATCTTCTAGACAATATCCACACTCAAATAAGTCCTCATTACAATTATTGATACATTATTTTACAAAATAGTGAGGACTACTAAAATAACTTCTAGAATCATCATTCCACTCCCCGACTAGTACTCACTACATTCTCGCCTCCTGAGAAGAAAAATTGAACAAAAGGAAAAGGGTGAGCTCAACTAGCCCAGTAAAGAATAATATGACTAAGATAATATAGAACAAATTATCGTTAGTCTTCAACAGGGAAAAATATGATAAAATACAATAGACAACAAGTTCAGATCAATATTCGCAGCAAAAATAATAATTCATAGAAGAGTTATGTAGAGAATGAAATCTACTATTATCTATGAATTTAAAAGTCCATCATCAATATTTTATCCCTATAACATCATTCAATATACATCTTGAATCAAATATTCATCTTTGCACTACAGGCCAAAGATATTCATCAGTTAGTCATGTTCATCTCAACACCTGTACATCTTTGCACTACGGGCCAAAGATATTCATAAGAAAATTAACCATCTTTGCACTACAGGCCAAAGATATTCAGTAATATCATCATTTAGGACTGAGGATGATGAAAAATATTTTAAAGATAACGAATCTAGTGAAACTGTGACAACCCGAGAATTTAGACAATTTATTAAAATCTTAAATGATTGATTTAAGGTCATATAATAGACCTAGACAGAAAATAAGTGTATGCGTTTGATGTTATTGGGAAGGAATTTTGAGGGTTTCAAAATTCTGTGAAGGATTTAGGCGAATTATTCAGGACTAAGTGTATATGTGTTTATGTTCCGTGAATATGGTATTATGTGTGCATAGTATGTGGTTAAGGGTCAAGGGTTGACCAGATAAAGATTATCAATGTCAAACCCTAATATTATTAAGAACGACAACGTTATTTAGAAAACCCAAACGTCGATAAGAAACCAGAAATCGGTTTCGAAAACCCTAGTTTTGATCAGGGAGTCCAAAACCCTAATTCGGTATTTGGAAACCCTAGATCAGGAATACAAATGCTATGAATAAGTTTAAAAGCGTCATTAATTATAAATTTATTAGGAAAAACCTAATGAATTACTTGAAACCCTAATTGCTTATTAGAAAACCCTATTATCAAGCTATGGAAACCCTAATTTATAATTAGGGAAAACACATTTGTTAGTTTAATAACTTTAATGTTAATTAGGAAACATTAATCCTAATTTTCAAGTTATAAGAAAACCCTGATCTAATTAGGAAATCTAATTTCTAAATTAGAAGTATTCTTTTTCTATTTTCTGTAAACCCTAACGTTTAATTTTGACCCTAATTGCTAAATTAGCAATTTTAATTAAGAGTTAATAATCCTCAATAGCAAGATTGAATTTCGTGATTTTGGAAATCTTGTTATAATTATAGAACCCTAATTGCAATTTAGAAAATATTAAATTTCTATTTTTGAAACCTAAATTGGAATTATTAGAAATTAATTTGTCAAAACCTAAAGGGTTAAATCCTAAACCCTAAGGGTCAAACCACAAGGGTTGAAACCTAATGATTATGGGAAATTACCAAGTTGCCTTGCACTTTATGAACCAAATGACCAAAGTGCCCTTTATATTATTTTAATTAGGTGGAGTGTAGATCTAGCCCTAGTAAGGAGTGGGTGACCAACTCTAGCTAGCCACATGGTCTAGAAAGCAACCTTTAATGCGATTACTGTTGATCAAATGATCAGCCCTAGGATTTGCATCATTCTATAAATAGATTAAAGAGAGAGAAAGGGCCACTTAAGTTTTCATTTTTCCCTAGATCTTCTTTCTCTAAAATTCGGGAATGGGGAGTGAAATTGAGTGAGAAATAAAACCAATGTCAGCCTTTAACTTGCCAAGAACAAACATCAAAGTCAGAATCAAGATCAAGCTTAACAAAATAGGTATAAACCCTAAATTTCGAAATCCTTAGATTTGATGTTAGATGTTATGATTTGTTGTTCAAAGTTGTGTTAGAGAGTGTTAATAAGTGATCTGGGTTGTTAAATCCCAGATCCATAACATCTAGATGCTCAAAATATGAGTTTTTATAAATTTAGAAAAATTTCAAAAGATGGTCTGACAGCCTAATGTCAGGACCCATAGATATGTGTATGTTAAGTATTTGTTGTGTTTTAAGTTATAGACTTGTTCTTTGCCATAAGGAGAGTATACTGGAAGTGGAATCACATCCATACCATGTCTAGATCTCAAGATATAAGCAGTCAAACATGGTTGACCGAACACATAACCAATTCTCGGAAAACCCGGAAAATCTCTAGATTTCGTAAAGCTCGACATAAAATGTCGATCTTCTAGATCTGTCTCTGTTAATTGTTTATGGTGTTTTATGTTATGAATCCATAGTATATCATGTGTTCTTTGTTTCAAACTTGAATCGAGAGTCATAGCATGTTTAGATCAAAAGTTATGAGCAAATAAAACCCTTTAACCAAACCACGAATCTGGAATGCAGCAAACCCAGATTTGCCTGGATGGTTTTCGACAACTTTTGCGGTGCTCTAGATCTCGCAGGTATGTTAGTGTTTTGGACAAGTTGTTGTATTTATGTTGTTCTCATCATATGGACTACAAGCATATGCTTTTAGATCACCAGATCTGTACCAAAATCGGAGAAATTCATGGTCAAACCATGGTTGACCATCACAGCAGATGAAGATTTGGAAAACCGGATCTTCAAGAAACAGTTCTTAGCCTTCACTTTGACCCGACTTTAATCTTGTGTACTGTTGTTGTTAAACCGACCTATTTATATATTATTGTATCCCGACATCTCCCTACAAGACCGAACCATTAGATCACTGAAACACTTCACTGATTGCAAATTATAAGGATCTAAAAAATAGGTATTGATCATTTCTTCAATTTCTAGAAAACCCGAGAAATTGAAGAAGCGGTGTTATCGAACATTTTGGGGGCTAATAACTCATAGATTTGATGTTGTTTAGCCATGATATTTGTTTTTATGTATAGTATTACATACATACTACAAGATTAATGTTTTAGACTTCTCGAAACCTTATGATCACGAAATTAATTGTGGTCAAACTTAAGCACCTTAGCGTCGACATGTGTTTCTCAAGAAGCTCAGAGAACACTCAAGAACACCTATAGCAGCAGTTACGTACATTATAGGGCCCTTTAGTGAATGATTTATTTTCTAAATTAATATTTTATTAAATAATTAGAATTAAATAGTTTTAAATTATTAAAAATACATATTAAATTATGAAAAATTATTTTAAGGTCCAGAAAAATAGTTTTTAATTATTTTGTGTATATTTAAAAATATTTAATATTTTTGGAATATAAAAGGTATTTATTTATTTAATTTTAATATTAAATAAATTAATTAAAAATAATTTTAATTCATGAAAAAATTATATTATGGTGTTAGAAAATATTTGAAGTTATTTTGATGACTTTTAATATTTAGTGATGAATTTCATTAATAATTTATTATTAATGGTAATTATTTATTTAATAATTATATTATGGAAAAATAGAATTAATGTTTTAAAAATCATTTAAAAATGATTTAAGTGTTATAAAAATATTTTAAGTTATAAAATATAACTTTTGATATTTAGTCATGAAAATATTAATATTATAATATTATAGCAATTATCGGATAATTGATTTATCTCATTTAAAAATCATATAAATATGATTTTTAAGGTATTGAAAATACTTTGATATATTATAATATTATGTTATAATTTTCATTAATATTTAATGATAAATAAATATCAATGATTAAGGAATTATGTGGTATTTAATTCATTTAAATACGATATAAATGATTGAAAAATGTTTATAAATGATATTAATTATTTGAAAATTATTGCAAGTCTTTGAAAATTGTTTTGACTGATAATATAATTATCTAAGATTATTGTTAATTATTTAGGCAGAGTGTAATTGAACTTAAACTTGATATTTGTCCGATTAGACCATCGGAATGATTGAATTGTGTCGGTTTCAACTCAGACTTAAATAGTCTGATTTGATGTTAAGTCTTATGTGTTGTATAGACTGATAGGATTATGTGATAATATGTTTAGATTATTTTATACCGTGATGATATTATTCTAATATTTGGAGATCTGTATTATCTATATTAGGTCTTCGGATAAAGCTAAGTTATATTTCGTAACGATAATCAACGGTGCAGGCAAGTTTGTTTTTCTTAACTCTACTAAGAGTGTTTCATTCAGATATGCTTATGGTTAATCGTTCTCGATTGCCATGTAGAATTGTACTCTGTACATCTTGTATGTATAAGTCGGTATGAAAAGGTCGATCACCTTCATTACCAGTTGGTCGAGATATATATTGTTCATGTTTAATACTTGTTGATCGAAAGGTTTGTTCATGCTAATTCACAACTACATTGTGAATTATAGCATTGACTATTATTCAGACTCTTTCAATCATGATATATCCTTAAATTGTATTTAAACTTGTTGGGCAACTTTCATGCTCACCCTTGCTATATCATGATAAAACATTGCGAGATAAAGGCGAATGCTTGGATACAAGGAAAGTTAAAAACGATTCCAACTTAGAGTTAATATTGCGATTAGATTTGTAATAGTCTTGTATGATGATAATATCATGTGTCGGATAAGTTATGAAATGTGTATAAGTTATGTTTACTCGACCTTGGAGATAGTGTATAATGTTTAATGTATAAACAATTTATGTTTATATCTTCATAGTGATTATAGAAATAAGCGAACCCGGATCCATGGCGATTAAAGGTATTCTAAAAAATAAAAGAACAAATATTAAGGATTCAGTACTTTTAAATAGTCCAAGTTCAAAAATACTTCATAAATAACCATTGTGAAGTAAAATTCAAGAATGATCAAAACATGGATACAATCAAAACTAGTATCCATAATAGATATTTTGGACAAGAACCAAAAAATTAATTTTTCTATGAATAGTGTCGTATTCGTGAATAGTGCCGTATTCGTGAATAGTATCGTATACGTGAATAGTGTCGTATACGTGAATAGTAACCCTGACACTAAAAGACAAGAATTTCACAAGAAAAATCTTACCAATATTCAGGCATAATGATATTAGAAGAAATAATATCATTTTTAAAAAAATAACATCCCTTACCTCGAAAAGACAGTACTTCTGACTAGAATACTGGATATAGTGCTGAAGGGAACTTGTATCGTATAGCAACACTCAAAGTCTCAAAATACTCATAAGAATACGCTCGATAATATAGAGAGAGAAAGAGAGAAAAAACTTGTTTCTAGTGTGATTTTCAATTCTAACTTAAGCACCCTATTTATAGGAAAATGCTTAGAACACCAAAGTAGAAAATTTAATAAAATAATAATATTTATTATAATTTTCTACGCTAACCTTTGAATTCAGATTTCAACATGTTTAACAACCCACTAATCAGAACAAAAATGTTTTTCTTAAATAAAACAATTAAAACATCCAAAATCAATTATTACGGAACTTGAACTTCAATAATTCATAATAAATAGCCCATTTATCAGAAAAATTCAAATCTTATATCCTTTCAATAGGAAATTCCATTCTCTACAACTTTGTAAGTTTAAGTTTTTCCAAATTCCAAGCAGAAATTAACCGAAATCCACAAACGAGCGATTTTACATGCTATAATCAAATTTCAGTCAAGAAATGGGCCCACAAACATGTTTAACATGTTTTAAAAAAAATTTGTAACAAAAATACTCTTCCTCCTCATTTATTCATATATCACACATTCATTGTAAAATATCACCATTATTATATTATTAAAATATAATAATATATTTAAATGAATTATTTTATCAGAAAAGATAAAATATCAATTTTTCAACAATTGTCACTTTAAAATTTTCTCCATCTATATCCACATAAAATGAATATTTTCCTTATCATAATAATCAATAATTAATTATTCATAAATAATATTACGTAATCACAATCATCGATAAACCGTGTAGTTCTCTAGGGAAGAGGGCTTTCAATAAGGATTTCTCTCTTCTTGGCAGTAATTAGGTGACCAAACCTCTCCTTAGAGCGAGAACTTTCTAGACATTGCCAATAATTCTATCTAATAATATTATTCAAATAATATGAATTATTGATCGATAATAAAAATCTTGTGTAGTGACAATTATTGAAACAACAATAATATAAAATATCAACGTAGCAAATTATTGAATCAATATAATAAAATATTGATAAATTAATTACGTAACAATTATTGAGTAGTGCCTTCTTACGTAAGAATCAATAATTGGTGCAATCACGATTGTCTTCTTGTATTTTAACCAACCAAAGTATTTCAACAAAGATAATAAATGATAATAACTACTGCTGTTATTTATAAACAACTTATACTTGTCGTTTTTTTTTCATCCAATTAAGCTTTCAGTTATGGGGCCCACACAAAAGTCGCACCGTCGTGCATACGAATATTCCCCGGCAGCAAGAATATTCTACGACCAAACGAATATTCCTCGATAACAATGAATATTTTATAACCACTTGCTTATTTAAAATATTTGCGCATTTTACTCATAACTTCAAAATAATAAATTGATGAAATTTAATTTCATTTATAATAAATTGGGGTCTTAATATATATATATATATATATATATATATATATATATATATATGTGTGTGAATATATATATATATATATATATATATTTACATTTAAATCCGCCTAGAGTTTACTTGTGGTAGTTGATTGTTTTCTGACTTTATTTACATTTCATCCTCACTGGAGTTTACTTCGTGGCGATTGATTACTTTTTTATGACTTTATTGACATTTCATCCCACCTTAGTTTACTTCGTGGTGGTTGATCATGTCCATATATATATATATATATATATATATATATATATATATATATATATATATATATATATATATATATATATATATACTAGCTTTATATATTTACATTTCCGATCCCCATGGAGTTGCTTCGTGGTGGTTGAGCATGTCTGTATATATATATTTATAGCTTTTTATATATATAATACGCTATCGCTTTCCATACAAGCGCAATATCATGTGAGCCTAGGAATCATGTGATCACTGATTGACCCATTGAATCTAGATTCGGTTCCGTGATGGACGCGTTTCAAATTTATGGCGACTTGTACATTATTCTGATTAATGTCGAATTTCCTTGGATGGTTTGTCATGCCCATGAGGAGTTTAGCGCTCTTTGTATATTATTTTCTCGAAGATGCCTCGCATCTCAAAAATAAAAGCAAACAAGCCAAACATTTAATAATAAAATGGAAGTATCAAAGGCCTCAATTACTATTGAGCACATGGTTTGAAAAACCTCTTTTTAAAAAACTTCATTGATATATCTGGTTAAAACTGAATTTTTCTATAAATTCAAACCCTTTGTATATAGGTGCGAACGAGGCATAGCACTACTTCCAAATAATTGCACATTGATCCACACATACAAACACACACATTCATATAACAGTTTCTTAATAAGTGGCGGTCACCGTGGCAACCCAGATGTCGGGGGGTGCCTAACACCTTCCCTCCGCATAATCAAGCCCCTGAACTCAAATAAATCTCGATTTCACAGACCCGTTTAGCAGTGTCATATCACTGGGTCAATGTGCAAACCTTTTTCGGTTGTGTTGGTGCAACCAGTTAGATACACCAACTGGCGACTCTTAAAGTCAAATCGTCGACATTATACATGTCGGACCTTTTTCATTTGTTTTTTCAAACAAATCTCACATTAACATGAGAATGCATTTTACTTACTGCACTATACTATATCTATCTGTGATATTAGTGCTTCGCACATGTCTTCATTTTCATAAACGGTGAGACACGTTGTATGTGAATGTATGTTGTGTGGTTCCTCCACCAGGAGGCTATCCTGTCTGTGTTTGATTACTGGATACGTAGGAAGAATAATTCCAATGGGGCTCAGGAAAGGCACCACCCAGATTCGCTCCAGTTGAAAGACCGAATTAACTTCCCGTCAAGTAGATTGTGATGATTTGGGAACCTTCATGCAAAAAAGCCACGAGAGTAACCCTAAGATAGGTCAACCTCTGATAAATCAAATGCAGAGGAAAGTCTCTTCATGCTTTCCATTTTCAATTACTTGTAAAAGCATTTACTTGTAATTTTATTCCATGTTCATCGTTATGTAATGGAAAATATGAAGATTATCTGTGCATGCATGTTATCAATTAACACCCGGTTTTGCAGGATAATATTCCTAAAACGGACATGTTATGATAACATTTACATTACCCTAAGACTAAACTACATAAGTCTCTTGTAGGGAAGCAATTGGGCCCGTTTCCCGTTCAAAGTCCAAAAGGGCATTAAGCCCACAGTTAGACATGGAGAAAAGTGCCCAGCCTGATCTTATTCCTGTCTCTCACGAAGAGTTCGAAAGATTAAGCTATTAAATTACAGAGTTGGCTGTTATGCTCAAAGAACTACACCAATCCACTCAGGGTACCCAAATACCCATCCACCTAGAAACCTCTGCACATGGAGAAATCCAGGGCCAAACAATGCCTACTCAACCAGAGTCATCCACACCAGGGGGCAGTCAGGGTATTGACAAAAAGATGAAAACCCAGATACCTAAACCTCATTCCAATAAAGAAATCACAAATCTTAGGGATGATCGAGAAACTGGGGATCTAAGAAAGAAAGTCCAACAAATGGAGGAGACCATCCGGTCAATCAAAGGGACTGGAAATTATGGGAGTGTCACCTATTCAGATCTCTGCATATTCCTAGGGGCTCGATATCCTGCCAAATTCAAAGTCCAAGAGTTTGAAAAGTACAATGGGGAAGGTGATCCCTATACGCATCTGAAAGTGTACATTGGCAAACTAGGATCTTATGCTGAAGATGAAAGCCTCAGAATGCAACTTTTTCAAAAGAGTCTCACCGGAGAGGCTAAAGCTTGGTATGCACGACGTGACAATGCCAAAATCCACAATTGGGAAGAATTGGCCCACGCCTTTCTAAATCAGTATAGTTTTCAGTCACAAATGGCACCTGATCGATACCAAGTGACTAAAGTTAAAAAACAAAGTACTGAATCTTTCTGAGAATATGCCCAAAGGTGGAGACATCTAGAAGCGCAAGTACTTCCATCAATGACAGAAACTGAGATGGTAATGACATTTATTGATATCCAAGAGGCTCCGTATTACGAAAGGATCCTAGCAGGTATAGGAAAGCCATTCTCGAAAATGATCAAACACAGCGAAATGGCAGAGATGGGTCTGAAGGCAGGAAAGATTAAAGACTTCACTGCCTTGGAAGCAGTCGCCAAAAATATACAAACTGACAAGTATGCGAGCGATCCCAAGGGTGTACCCGATAAAGGCAATGAAGATGCATCCTTTGTTGTGCAGGGGAAAGCTAGGATACCAACCTACAGTCCCCCTATTTGGAAAATGCAAGACAATTTGCCATCTCAACAACATGCTACGTTCAACCAATACCCAGATAGGAAAAGAAAATTTGAAAGAACGAAAAATCGGGTGTTCACTCCATTAGGTGATTCCCTTGAAAACGTGTTGGCGATATTAATGGATCACAAGAAAATTACCGAACTGGCTCCACCTCTGGAACAAGGGAGCAAAAGATACAATCCAAGCCAGAGATGTGCTTACCACTCAGGACCTCCAGGACACGATACAGAAGATTGTTGGTCCTTAAAGCATAAAATTCAAAATCTAATTAAAAGTGGTAGCATTGTGGTTCAGAAACCTAATCAACAGAATGTCAGCGCCACCCTTCCATTGCAGTATGATACGAGGGAAGTAAACATGATTGGGTCAGAAAGCGCTAAAAGGTATCCAATTCGTAAGATAGAAGAATACCCCCAAAGGCACAGATCAAATGTCCTAAAGTGGGAAAACTCGGAGGAGGGTATGATAGTAATGCAAAAGTTAGAGACAATTCAAAATCAAGTCAATCTGCTAGCTAAACTGATAGTACGCCAACATCAGGATACGAGGCAGTTTTTCACTCAACTATCAAAAGGCCAAGAAAAGGGGGATGATAAAATTGCTAGAAGATCTCGCCAACGGAAAAATCGCTCAGGGGAATGCAAATTCTCAAAGAAGAAAGATCAAACAACCTCCACAAGAGTCCGAAAATTCACCCCTCTAAGCAAATCCAATGAAGAAATGTTACACTTTCTGATAAGCAAAGGAAGGATTACTAAGCTGCTGCTTCCTATAAATCCCAAGATAAAGAGTTATGATTCCACCAAGATATGTCTCTACCATTCTAACTCACTTAGACATACGACTGAGGAATGCTGGTCTTTGCGACATAAAATCCAGGATCTAATTGAAAATGGAGAACTGGAGATAGAATTTGCCATGACCAAAAAAGGCAAAAAGGAAATAAAAAGCTTAAGATGTCCACTTGAGACACGCAGCTCAAATGAGGTGAAGCCTATGAGCGATGATCCTGGCAGAACCCAAGATGGACTGATCCTAATGCACGAAATGACAGAGGAGATAAGGGAATCCCCAAAAAAGATTCCTCCACCAACATCCAACATCCTATGGTCCAAAGATAACAACCACATTCCAGATCTTATAACCTTGGATGATGCGGAGGAAATACTGATCCTTTCCATGGAAGAAAAAGCAAAAAAGGAAAGTTTCGTGCAAGAAATGCGACAACCATTCGAGGGAGATTTCATGGTCGAATCCTCTAAAGCCCAGGAAGAGCGTGAAGGAACAGATGAAGGAAAAGGTGGTGAGGTTGTCGGGGAAACTAACCCATCAAAGAATCAAGAGTTCATACCTTTTTGCGATGGGTCCAGCTCAAGCATCCCTGAGGAATCTACTGAACCAAGAAGGGATCAAATTATGGCCATAAGTGAATACATTCAAGACCAAGAAGTAACCTCTATCACGAGCCTTGAAGGCAACACAACCACTGACAACTGGACTATCAGGCCTCAACTAGCCAAAAAAATATAGATCCAGGGGATAAAGTTGCGAGTTTTAGAGGATCTTGGGATTGTATCAATTTCTTCGTAGTATGCCTTTTATTTTCCTTGCGTGTAAATAAAGAAAAAAAAAAGAAAAAAAAAGAAGAAGAAAAAAAAAAGAAAAAAAAAGAAAAAATAAAAAAAATCAAGTCTCGAGCCTGAACTACGAAAGACCTGATCTCCCCTCATCAATGGGAGTATGTAGGCAGCCATTTATGGTGCGGTCAAACCAAACAAAAACCCAAAAGACCTAAACAAACACTTCTCAAGTTGTTTATGTTATCAAGCAGGAACTACGAAGACCTGATCTCCCTCACATACAGGAGTACGTAGGCAACCATCAGTGGTACGGACTGAACCTCAAAAGAAACATCCAAACCCAAACATCAATCCCAAGTCTTCGCCCAAGAACAACCTTCCAAGTCAGCGACCCATGTGGAGAAGACCCAATAACACTTCAATGTCATTCCATCAAATCTGGCACAAATCCCAGAAAGGAAGAAACAACGATACGCCAAGACAACTAGCAGCAATGACCTTCAAAATCAGCAACAACTTAAAATTAGGACCCTTACAACAAGATTGGGGCAATCTTAGAAATAGCGATAACTCAACACTGGGGCATTTATCAACCATCCTAAGGAGGAAAATGCATAAGTCAATAGCATCAGCATGGTCCATCATCATCGGAGCTTCCCTCATATTATTTCACTAGAGATTTGAATATTGTTCACTCGCGATTTGGTCAACAAAGAGACTTTCTCGTATGAATCCCCGGCAATAATATGCAAAAGGACTGGGGCATTTTTCCTATTCCAGGAAAGCGAAGGATTTTAAGGCAGGATCAGGCCTCTCATCAAAAGAAAGAAAACTCCTGAAAGAAATCATGGCGACATAAGCGTGCCTCTACGAAAGAATGGGAAAGTTCTCAAAAAGTGCTTAACTCAAGGCCAACGACAAAAGGTCTGGCGAATGAAATCTACACCGTCAAACGTGTTAATTTGCGTCAAATCCTCATAAATTGAGGCCTCTATACTGAAGTTCAAAAGTTCGATAGCGAAAGAACGAGATCCACCCTCTAGGGATATCAACGGCATTCAGGTCAAAAGTTCAGCCGGATTGCGAATCAAATGTTCAAGGAAATGGGGCACAAGCACTCACCAGCGAAAGGAAACTACAAATCACCTTAAAAAGGGTGAGGCGCTACATCAATGTACATCTCTATCCAGCATAACATTAGGCAGAGTCTAGCGAAGTAAACCTTTAAATATTACTTCAGCGAAGGTATCGGGAGATCAAGTATTCAAAACCATTGGCATTACTTCAGCGCAACATCAAGACAGTTCAACGATGAAAGCTTTGTATACCGTCGTTCGAGTGGGAACCGAAATAGGTTGGCAATGTCAGCATATTCAACTACCAGCAGGGTAGGATCTGTCTTCAAACTACCATCAGGGTAGGCACCATTATAAACTTCCAGTGTATGCATAGGCGACATCTCAACTTCTCTTCATCAAACAGGCATTAACAACACTAACAAAAATCCAAACCTTGTAGTCAACACCAGCATAGGAATCAGCAATCCCCGGTAAAGGTAAAGATTTTGCAAAATCATTTTAAGCATGCATCATAACATTCATTGCATTACGATTTGCGATATGCGATATGCGAAATGCGATGTGCGAGTTGCGAAGTGCGATTGGCCAAAAGCGAAATGCGAAGTGCAATGTGCGATTTGCGAAAACATTTTAACATTTATCATCACATTCACTACATTTTGCATCATTAAAAACACCTTGTCATATTTCAAGTGTCTACTAATCTTTATCATGTCCATTCCATTGCATTGCATGAACATGATAAAGAGGGGCATTTGTAGACACTCAAAATTTTCTTTTTCTGTTACTAACTATGTAGGAGGGGAAAAACGTCTTTTTCACATTAGAGGTAATCCTGGAGGACCACAACATCAATTCCAACCTCAGAGATATCCCTGAGTACATTCAGAGTCAACAACATGACAATATCAGAGATAACACTAGGAAAAACCCGCTACAACTGTGCGAAAACCGGAGATAACCTCGGAAGGGGCAAAATGGTCATTTTGCCGACTCAACTTCACTTCAAGTTAAATACACTCATTTTCAACTCAAATATCTTTAAAAGAAGTTCCACAAGAACCATATCTTAACTTTGGAGCGCGAACTACGCAAAACAACTTACCGAATTGCCTGACGGAGACCCAGGAATGCTATTTCGGTCATGGACCCATCTTCCTAGAATCAAAAAGGGCAAACCCATGTCATTGCGTAACTCTCAACAAAAGTAGTCCGAAGAAGGTCATATACCTCGTTCGGATGCTCGGATTGAAGTTCTGCAAGTTTGAGTGGACATTATAGTGCACGAGTGCACGCATTGAAGACGACGGGACCATGAGCTCCGGGGACACCTCAACCCAGACCCAGTAGGTGTAATCTGCTTGTTCTTAGTAGGGTACACCACTGCAACCATCAGTCTATAAATATAGACCTTGAGGTCAACCATTTGAGGGGGAGAAGAGAGAGAAAAGGCGAGGAAGCCCTGTCAAATTTACTCTGTACACACCTATATTGAGTGTTTCCTCATTTTAAACATCTGTTAGCTCACATATAGCTATACTTTTATCTGGTGAGAGCTGACTGTTTATCCATATAAAGTTATAGAAGTCTATATTGGCAGCCCACTGTAAGCCTTCTTACATTCTATAAAGCCTTTCTTTTCATATTAGCACACACTATTATACATATTGAGAGTCGTGTTGTGTGTGTTTGCTCGTACTTCGGTCCGTGGTTTTCATTTCTATCTGTATATATGTACTTATATATATATATACATATTTTATATATGGACTAACATTATCGAGTTATGCCTCGACTGAGCCTAGACTTATGTCTGCAAGCGTTTACTTGCTTTTTTATATATATATATATATATATATATATATATATATATATATATATATATATATATATATATATATATATATAAATTGTGGTGGAGACTACATTTGATGAAACTGGAGCTAACTCATACGGAATAGTTTATTTGCTTATATATATATATATATATATATATATATATATATATATATATATATATATATATATATATACTTTGTTGTGGACATATCGATGAGCCTCCGGAGCATTTACCTGCTTTTATATATATATATATATATACTTATATATATAATTATTGTCGGACATATTCGATGAGCCTGGATTTTACATCCGGTGCATTTACTTGCTTATATATATAAATTTCATCACGCTCGAGTTTACTTCGTGGCGCTTGATTACTTTTATGACTTTATTTACATTTAAATCACGCCGAGAGTTTACTTTCGTGGCGGTTGATTGCTAATAGCTTTATTAACATTTTCGTCCCACCTAGAGTTTACTTCGTGGTGGTTGATCATGTCCATATATATATATATATATATATATACCACTTTTTATATATTTACATTTCGATCCCCCATGGAGTTGCTTTCGTGGTGGTTGATCATGTCTGATATATATATTTCTGACTTTTATATATATAATCGCTTACTACTTTCCATAAAAAGCTGGTAGATATCATGTGAGCTAGGAATCATGTGATCTGATTGAGCCCATTGAGTCTAGTTTCGGTTCCCGTGATGGACGTTTTTCAGCTGTAAGTAGCTTGTACATTATTTACAATGTCTGAATTTCCTTGGATGGTTGTCATGCCCATGAGGAGTTTGGCACTGCTGTATATTATTTTCTTGAAGATGCCTCACATCTCGAAAATAAAAGCAAACAAGCCGAACATTTAATAATAAAATGGAAGTATCAAAGGCCTTAATTACTATTGAGCACAGGGTTTAAAAAACCTCTTTTTACAAAACATCATTGATATATCTAGTTAAAACTGAATTTTTCTATAAATTCAAACCCTTTGTATATAGGTGCGAACGAGGCATAGCACTACTTCCAAATAATTGCACATTGATCCACACACACACACACACATTCATATAACAGTTTCTTAAAAAGTGGCGGTCACCGTGGCAACACGGATGTCGGGGGGTGCCTAACACCTTCCCTCCGCATAATCAAGCCCCGAACTCAAATGAATCTCGATTCCACAGACCCGTTTAGCAGTGTCATATCACTGGGTCAATGTGCAAACCTTTTTCGGTTGTGTTGGTGCAACCAGTTAAAAACACCAACTGACGACTCTTAAAGTCAAATCGTCGACATTATACATGTCAGACCTTTTTCACTTGTTTTTTCAAATAAATCTCACATTAACATGAGAACACCAAAGAACAAGTAACGAAAAGGAACACTAAAAAATCCCGACGTTGACATGATTCATGTTGATTCTGGTAATGATAAACTGATTTGTTGCTTTAATGTTGTTCCTTGACATAAGGGCTATAACTTAGAACAATTAGATCACAAGAAACATGATAAGAACTTATATAAAATCGAGCATGAAGGTGACTGGTAGAACTACCTGGGTTTCTAGAAAAACCCAGAAACCGTCTGACAAGAACTTGCAAAGCTCAGATCTTGCATCTGAGTTGTTGTTAGACCAAGATGTTGATTGTTAATGGTAGTATTACATACCTACTACAAGATCCATACTCAAACAAGCCCAAAAACCATTTTGTCTGAGAATCAAAGGCAGTCAAACCATGACCCTTGATCACTGTCTGACAGTGTTCTTGAACACCAAGAACACCTAAGACGACAGATATGTGTCCCTAAAGGCTTCAGCGACGATTTAATTATTTTTTATTTTCTGATATTTTTGGAAATTAATTAAAAATTGAAATAAATTATTAAAATTATTAAAAATAGTTTTAAAAATTATTTTAAATTATGAAAAATAATTTTTGACCAATTGGAATATCTTTCTTTAATATTTATAATTATTTAAATATTAAAGGTATTTAATTATTTAATTAGTGTATTAAACAAATTAGAGAAAAATAATTTAATATTATGAAAAATTATTTTAAATAAGAATAATATATTCAACAATATTTTGAGTTATAAAATGTAACTTTTGATATTTTTAGAGATTTTTCATTAAGAATTTAATATTAATGATGTTTAATTTAT
Organism: Panax ginseng; assembly: GCA_020205605.1. NCBI lineage: Eukaryota > Viridiplantae > Streptophyta > Magnoliopsida > Apiales > Araliaceae > Panax > Panax ginseng. The sequence continues at coordinate 126,728,700 of CM035131.1, read as the reverse complement.
TTAATTAATATATTAAATAAATTAGAGAAAAATGATTTTAATATTATAAAAGTCATTTTAAAATGAGAATAAAGTGTTAGAAAATATTTTGAATTATAAAATATAATTTTCAATATTTTTGGAGAATTTTAATTAATAAATTAATATTAATGATATTATAATTATTTAATTATTATATTAAATAAATGAATTGAAAATGATTTTATTGATTTAAATATCATTTAAAAATGAGAAAAATAATTTAAAAATATTTTAAGTTATAATTAATGACTTTTTAATATTTGGATAATAATTTCATTAATATTTAGATATTAATGGTGATGATTTAAAAATAATTTTAATTATTTTATAAACCATTTAAGTAGAATATTATTGATTTAAAAATATTTTAAGTTATTAATAATAACTTTAATATTTTGACAAGTATGTCATTAATATTTTAATATTATTAAATATTAATGATGATAAATTATTTGATAATTAAATCATTTAAAATGATTACGATGTTTGAAAAATTATTATAAATTATAATAATTGCTTAAAAATTATTAAAAGCTTCCGAAAAATATTATTAATGATATTTAACTTATGTAATATAATATTGAAGCTTAATAACTGAATTTACTTGACAATAACTGTGTTAATTATCGGATAGGGTGACCAGAACACCGAGAATGGACCAAAGTCCAACCAGACCAAACTAGTTAGACTTGTTAAGTATTTATATAGGTTATAAACACTGATGTGGCTATGCGGTAATGTGTCTATGAGAAGTTTGACTGTGAATTATAGTGTTGTGTGTTATAAAATATTGTGCTAATTGTTAGACCGATATTATTGGTTATAGGTCTTTCGAAAACAGATAAGTTTATTGTGTAGCTGTAATCAGCGGAAGAGGCAAGTTTCCTAACTCAACCTTGAGTTAATATTGTTTAATTATTATTGGTGGTTAATTATTGCTAAATAGACCAAGTCCAAGGATTTATTGTTGATTATTCGCAGTTAGTGCATGTTTAATAATTCAAATTAAATTACTGATTCAGAAAATATACATTGTAGAATAATTGTTATTGGATATTCATATTCGTAGAAGCTAGAATTGACAGTACAGATAATTCATGTTTATTGTCAAATTATGTTGAGAAATGTTTTAGCTAATTATTCTAGCTAGACGAACATTTGTTAAAACTTGATAGATTCAAAAAGAAAAATCAATTATTATTGACAGATCGATGCCAATTATTTTGGCTAGATCGAGAAGTAATTAGAATTTAAAATCACAGTATTTCGTTATTAAATCAAAATCTTGATTCTAAGACTAGGAAGAACAACCTTTTATATAATGGGAACATTTTATTGGTCGTAAATTCGACTACTGCACGCTATGTTTAAGTATTATGCATAATATAGGGTACACGGAGTTGGCCGGCTCTAAGTACTTGCAGAGGGGTATGATTTAATCTTTATGGTTTCTCGATACACACGAGTATATATCAAAGTAAATCTTTGATATCTACCCGAGAAGATAAGTTCAAGATCTTGTGTGATCACTCAACATAAATCTGGAAAACATTCCACTTTGCTATTTCGTAGAATTGATTCTTGATTATTCATTAGAATATCGTAGAAACTTTTTGAAAGCGTTGTACTCTTTCATTATTGAATTATTGTGATGTATAGAATACGAGAAGAATTATTATTGAATAACGATTTGTTCAGCTATTTCAAAGTTCCCCAAACTTTGGTTTCATTCTATCAAAATAGATAGTCTTTTGTTTTGAATTCTTATACATTTATTGTATGTCTTAACTTGCGGGGCAAATTTGTTGCTCACCCTTGCTAAATAAAACTTTTCAATTTAGGGAATGAAGTAGCGAGGGAAGTCTTCTTGAAGGATAAAGGCAAAGGCATAGTTATAAATTAGTTATGATTAGCATATTTATATGTTGTTTGTAAACCATTTTTGTATATCTAAGAGGTATGTTTGTAACATTAAGGTTAGAGAACCTGGGAATTATGTATTAACAACATATGCTAATGAGTTGTGTATTCCTATTTTATACGAATGGGTAGTTAGATGGTATTATATTATGGATCGTGAATACCAAACTCGGGGGTCAGGTAACCCGGATTTGGGGGCGTCATAGAAATCATCTATTTATTATCACTTTTCATCTTTATTATTGTAGTTAGGTAACTCTTGATTCTCATCTTTTATAACTTTTCAAGATTCCTCTTTGAATCTTATTTATTTTCTTCTTTACTAAATAATGAATTTCCAAAATTCATCTCTTAGCACTTTAAACTATATTTGAGCTTATTCCTTATCTTTATCTCTTGAAGTTATAGCCTAAGGTACTCCTACCTAAGGTTTATAACCTACAACTTTGATACCAACTTGTAGCACCCCAAAATCCGGGTCCCTTGAACCTTAGAACTGGTGTGTCACGATACATCATCTTTATACATATTCTATAAACTAATGCGGAAAACATAAACATACAATGCTTATTATAACAAGTTCTTCATCATTCCCAAGGTCTATTAACCTTAACTGAATACATAAATTTAATAACTCACAAGGTTTACATCATCAATCTATGCAAGTTATCATAATAACTAAATGTTCATATGGAACTGTTCTCCAACTTTGTCTTTGCCTTTGTCCTTCTTTGAGCATTTGGGTTACACTGAAATATTATCATAATATAGCAAGGGTGAGAAACTACTTTTCTCAGCAAGTTTAAATACAATAAAGATATATCATGATTGAAAGAAAGAATAAACTTTTGAATTTTCAATAATATAATAATTGTGAAAGAATATGAGTCAAATTTCACTACACGAATGATTGAATTAATAATACTGAGTAGTCAACAATCACCATGAGCAAATTTAACTAAACCTTATGGTAATCAAGGTGATCAGCCTTTCATACATGATGAACATATGCAACTTACATTAAGTGTGAATCAATAATCATAGATGTGGAATAATTGTCAATAATTAATCCACTAGCATGCTTGAGACATAATAACTTGAGTTTGAGTTAGGAAAACTTTCATGTTCCACTGATTACCGCTAAGCAATCTTATTTAATCCCTTATGAAAGACTTGATGAGCTTAAATCTCTTCTTGATTCTGGATGATGCTCTAAACTTGGTTAAAATGCTTTCCTTCACCTCCTTGAGTTCTCCCGAAGCTTTCATCCAAGCTTCATCATTAAACCCATTTCACTGTCTCTCTAGTTTTCTTATAGTTTAATGAAGAAGATGATGAATAGTGGTTATGGTGAAGTATATGAGATGTGTCGACATAGGGATTTTTATTTGTCCCTCTCTGTTCTTGTCTTTTGGTGTTCTCATGTTATGTGAGATTTGTTTGAAAAAATAAGTTTAAAAAGGTCCGACATGTTTATGTCGACGATTTAACTGTAAGAGTCGCTAGTTGGTATTTTTAAATGGTTGCACCAACTCAACCAAGAAATGGTTTGAACATAGACCTAGTGATGTGACACTAGTAACTGGTCTAAAAAACCTAAAATTCTTTAAGGTACAGGGGCTTGATTAAGCGGAGGGAAGGTGTTAGGCACCCCCGGACTTCCGTGATAAAAAGGTTACCGCCACTTTCCAATTAAAACTTTTATCTGAATGTGTGTGTGTGTATAGGTCCATGTGCAGTTTGTTTGGAAGTAGTGCTATGCCTCATTCGCACTTATATACAAAGGGTTTGAATTTTGTATAAAGTTCAATTTTAACAAGATATGGTAGTGCTGTTTTGTAAAACAAGTTTTTCAAACCCTTATGCTCAATAGTAATTGAGGCCTTTGATACTTCCATTTTATTATGTGTTCGACTTGATTGCTTTTATTATTTTCGAGATGCGAAGCATCTTCGAGAAAATAAGATACATAGCAGTGCCGAATTCCTTGTGGGCATGAGAGCCATCTAAGAAAATTCAGACATCGTGAATAATTTACAAGTTGGCTGCAGCTGAAAATGTCCATCACGGGAACAAAATATAGATTAAGGAATTGAATCTGTGATCACATGATTCCTACGCTCACGTGATAAAACAATATGTACACAAGCTAAAATAATAACTAAATTTGAAGAAATCTAAACTATTTCAACTTCATTGGTTCCATTTTAGTCACTATGAACCGGATAAAGTGTGAAATAGCCAGATTGGAACAAATCTAACCCGTAGCAAAAGCTAGAAAAATGAATTAGATTTAAGTAAATCTAAGCATTCCAGCTTCAACAGTTCTAATTTAGTCACCATGAACCGATTAAAGTGAGAATAGCCACATTTAGGCAAATCTAACATAAATCTAACTTTGCTTAGACTTCACTTAGTAGCGAGTTGATTGTTCATATATATATATATATATATATATATATATATATATATATATATATATATATATATATATATATATTTCTGACTTTATATATATATATATATATAAGTATTTATATATATAAAAGCAGTAAACATATTGTAAAGATCAAGAATTTTTATATGTAATTTAAAATATTTATTGAATTAAATAAATATTTTAGTTGTGTGTTCAATAAATAAATATTTTAGCGAGATGTGTTTATTGTTAAATAAATATTTTTTAATTTGATTATTTATTAGTTAAATAAATAATTCACGAGTTTTTGGAATTAACTTAATTAAGGTAATATGTTAATTAAGGTTGTATTTAGTAATTTTGTATTTTGAAGTTAGTTAAATTAAAAGAGTGATGAATTAATTATTATGTGATAATATTTAAATTTAATTTAATTATTAAATTAGAGAGTTGATAAGGATTAAATAAATTGTTATAATGTTATTTTGATTTAATTTAATAATTAAAAGTGATGTACTAATTTATTAAATAAAATTATAATGAAAATTATAATTTTGTGACAATTTGATTATGTGGCATTTTGATATAATAAGTTGTTGTTAGATTTAATTTAATTAAATTTCAAATTGGGAATTTAATTAAACAGGGTGTGACAATTAAACTATATAGCAAGTGAGTTATTAAAATAAATTAAAAGGAGTTTAAATTTGGTTTTATCAAACAAGGCTTATGGCTTTTTAAATTCTTATTTTAGTTTATTGTGCCAAGCAAAGCCTTATGGCTTTTGATTTTCAAAATTTTTATAATTAATGATTTTATAACTAATGATATAATTATACGTATAATAATTGTCAGTTTATGTTTTTTATGTTAAGTATTTATTAAGCCTAAGTGAAAGAATAAAGTAGAGAGTTGGAGAAAATACAGATTGAAGAGAAAGCTTAGGAGAGGAAATTGTGAATTATCTATAGTTTGTCAGGAGAAGAAGAATCAAGGGAAGGAATAGTAATTCAAAGCCTCTTTAATCATCATCTAACAGAGCATTATCAAGGATTAAGTTAGTAATTCAACTATTTGTTCTTTATCCTCTGTGTTCTTGATTTTTCATGAAAATTGGAGTTTTAGTGGTTGAATTTGTTGGATAATTGGTATATATGGTTGTGGATGATTATAATATGTTTTATGTATGCTATAAATGATTTTCAAAAATTAAATTATCATGAAAGAAGTTTTAAATGGAGAATTTGCGTTCTTGTGGAAAATATATGTTTTAGCTTGTTTTAGAGTCAAACATTATAAATCTGAAAATTAAGAGTTGTTTATTATACCATCTTTAGATACGAAAACAATGCAAGTTGAATGAATCAATTTGGTTAAGAAACGAATTCGTAGTGAATGAATTTGCTAAACATGTAAAAACATGAAAATTTAGTATAAACATGTGTTTTAGGTCAAGATTTGGATTAGTTAATGTTTTTGTAAATTGTTGATTCTTTGATATGTTGTATTTCTATGAATTACGAATCCATAGAATCAAAAACAGACTAATTTGGATGTGTATAGCTTAAGTTATGAATATTAGCAGGAGAAAAAATTGAGAGAAATTGCAAGAGCGATTAAACTTCAAATTTCTTACGCAATTAAGCCTTTTTACTTTGCCCAAAGTTTCTTGGTTTGTAGCTGCCCTCTAGGGCATAGCTTCGCTGGTCCTAAGGCTTATTTGGGCGCAGTTGGGCTCATGTAGTGTCAAATGTGATTGTTTTGACATCCTTTGGTAAAACCACCATTACATTTTCATGCGAACTCTGATTGAGGCGATTCAGGATGATTCAGAAAGCTAACGTGTAGACCTATAACTTTTATTCTTTAAGTATTTTAATTTGAGGTCGGGAGGAGGGGTAAAAATGATCATATTTAGGACTAATTGTATTCGGAGGCAATCAGATGGCGTCGGGCATGCACGTATGCAACTGTAGTGCTTCTGACAAGAAAAGATGTTGTTATAAGGTATAAAATATGAATATTAGTAAATATAATGATGCTTAACATTAATACATGATGAATTAGATAGGTTGTATAAGCATACTTGTCATAATACACAAGCAAGAACCGAATCGGCGTCTATGACGAATGAGCAATGAAACGCAAGTGACAAGTGTTAATTAACTTAAAAAGTGTTTTAATTAAAATGAAATGAAAATTATAAGATATAGAGTGTGATTAATATAAAACAAATAAAGAGTCCTAGGAAGACTTAAACACTTAAATGAACTTCGAGTTTCACTAAGAAGAAATATAGTATTGATTAATAAGTTATATTAGATTAAAACTTAACGTTGTAAGAGTTGGGAATGTGATTTGGATGCTAAAAGTCTTATGTTATATTTTAGTGAGTTTTCAGATTCATGTTATGTGATTGATTAATATGGTTAAACCTTAAGCTAAAGGTTATAACTTAACTAAGATGAGAATTGAATCTATAAGGGTGATGTGTATGTAGCTAATTGATGTGATAATCCTAATGGTATGTGTAGGATATTGGAGTACGTGAGCTTTAATTGTATAGCTTACATAAGAGGCAAGTTCCCTAACCTTTGCTACTTTATTATTCAACAAGGTTTACTTTTCGTTGTAATGTTATAGTTATGCAGGTTCTCTATCTCTAGTCTCTTATTTAGCCGTTAAGTTATTATTGATACGCAAGTTTCCTAACCTTACTTTTACATTATGCAAGTTTCTTGAAGTTATTTTTCAATTAAGAAAGTTCTCTAACTTTAATATTTCATTATACAAGTTATTGTTTATAACTTGTTATTGTTATGCATATTCTTTAACTTTGAAATATCGTTGAGCAAGTTCCTAAACTATACTTTTCATAGAGCTAGTTAATTAATCTTTACTCCTTCATTATAAATGAGTTTGTTTTGCTTATTCAAAATCTGTCTGTTGTTGAAAGCTTGATCTTGTTGCAAAATATTTGTTCAACTACGAATAACTATTATTCAATATTTGATCACCAATGTAATTGTACAGTCTTTAATTGTAGTAATGAACTCTTAGTTGACTAGAAATCCTTCATTGATTCAACTAATCCTTAGTTGATGAATGTTCTAAAAATAAAATTACCCTTGAAGTCAATTCAAACCAAACTTCCTTTGGTTTGCTTATGTGTACTCACACAGTTTTAAAAGCATGTAATCGATGATTAACACTTATTCAATTTAGAAATCGTTGATACTCTATCTCTTATTGATTCATCGATAAACCTTGTTCATGAAGATATTGTAATCAAATTCTTGAATAGTTATTGATCCTTATTTGATTCAACCAGCACTTGGTTGATGGTGTCCTAAAGATCTAGAATTCCTTTGAAGTTAATTCCAAACCAAACTTCCTTTGGTACAAACCTGATAATCTAAGCTGAGATGAACAACCCTATATCAGGGGATTATTTTAGAGCTATGCAATAATGTTAAAATGTTTGTGCAATACATAGTACAAAGGGCTGATCACCAGGAGTACGAGATGATGGTCCACATAGTCGTTTAGACTGTTAAAGGTTACAGTAAAAACATATGTTAACCTAGGACATAGAAGACGAGTATGGCCGTTTAGACGGTTAAAGCTTAAAGTAGAAATACATGCCAACCTATAATATAGTTCGTGGTCTTGTGACCCTCAGTGTATTCTTTTGATGATTGATATCTGTTGTTAACTTAAAATTCATTATCCCTTTGAACTCATAGCTTTTGAATTAGTGTTTGTTATTCTAGTAAGAGTACTTTACCATTGAAAGCTCCATTAATTGTCATTCATAGAATGTTATTGAATATTATGCTTCTTGTGGGCAATTATTTGCTCACTCTTGCACAAAATAATGCAGATGAAGTTAAGAAGCTTGAAGAGCTTTCTACAAGTAAAGGCAAAGGCAAAGTGCTTGATTAGAAGAGGTTTAATTTACCATTTGTCTATGAAGCTTATGTAATAGATTTGATTATGATTATGTTTTAATATTCCGCTGATGATTGTAATAATAAAGGTTAGATGACCAGTGATTTATTTGAGATTATGTAACCCTATAATGGGAGATTTATTATTTAAACTTTTGAGTTTAATTATATCCTTTGTTTATGGGTAGTTAGTTATGATTTAATTGGGCAGTGAACACAAAATCTATGGGATTGAAGTACCAGGATTTGGGGTGTCACACGCACTGGATGTAAATCCAGTCTTAATCAATTAGAGTTAGATATATATATATATATATATATATATAAGTATTAATTGTGACGCCCCCAAAATAGGTATACGTCACCCATCTTGAGTCACCAAATACATGGTACATAATACAAATACAACTTAATAATACACCTGTCATGTAAAATATGACAAAACATAAATTGAGAGTTTTAATAAGAATATTGTCATGAAAACAATATCCACACTCAAAGGAGTCCTCATTACATTTATTGTCACACTATTTAACAGAATAGTGAGGACTACTAATACTATCATCTGGACCGTCACTCCGTTCCCCGACTAGTCCCGGCTACGTTCTCATTTCCTGAAGAGAACAGTGAAAGAAAGGGTTGAGCTCAATTAGCCCAGTAAGAAATATTATGACTAAGATAATGTAGAATAAATTATCATTAGTCTTCAACAATGTTAAACTGATAAAATATAACAACCATCAAGTTTAACTGCAACGGAACCAACAATACATTAAAAGAGTCAAGTAGAGAATAAAATTACTATCTTCTATGATTTAAAAGGTTTTTCATCACTTTTATCGCTGAGACTCAGCTTAATAAATAATCCACATCATCAAATCATCCATGCACAACAGGATAAGGATATTATTTAGTATCACGACCACGAATTATCCATGCACTATGGGCTAAAGATAATCGTGTTTTCATCAACGATTCTGATCATGCCATAAAATAATTCATCTTTTCACCCTTGACCGAAGAGAATCCATAGCCATAATCATACCAAAAACTGTCCATCAATGTACTATAGGCCAATGGCGACTTTTACCACATCATTTGTAACATTATGGTCATGATTATACCAAATAATCCCTGGTCATAATCATACCAAGTCCATCTATGCACTACAGGCCACATATGACTTTCAACATAATATAAACATGAGGATGATGACAATGATATAAGAATTCAATAAAATAAGTTCAAGAATTAATTTATCCAGGAACCATTAACGTCCAAATTGTCAACATTATACTTCTTTGTGGAGTAAAATTCAAGATTGCTCAGAAGAATATTTCCATGAAAAGATACTGGATGAAGCGCAAATATCAAGGATATTCCATTAATTTCATGGAGTATAGAAGTCAAAGCTTTAACCAACTTAGTATAAGAGAATATATGAAACTACAAATGGATTTTCGTCCGCCATGCGGTAATCAACTTAGACATATCATTTCCACAAATTAATAAGGAATGAATACAAAGGATCATTCACCATGCATGTGATAATCTACATAGACAGGTTATTCCAAAAGAATAATAAAGAATGGAATAACAGAAGAAATCACCATGCATGCGATAAACCACACAGATAGGTTATTCCAACAGAATAATAAATAACGGAACCAGGTCATGCGTAAACACACAGACATGATATTCCAACAAAATAATAAATAATGGAACCAGGTCATGCGTAAACGCACAGACATGATATTCCAACCGAATAATAAATAACAGACCCAGGTCATGCGTAAACACACAAACAAGATGTTTCAACAGAATAATAAAGAATGGAATAACAACAGAATTTCACCATGTATTCGATACTTCGCATAGACAGGTTATTCCAGTAGAATAATAAAGAATGGAATAACAACAGAATTTTAACATGTATAGGGTACTTCACATAGACAGGTTATTCTAACATAATAATAAAGAATGGAATAACAAAAGAATTTCACCATGTATGCGGTACTTCACATAGACAGGTTATTCCAACATAATAATGAACAATGGAATAACAAAAGAATTTCACCATGTATGCGGTACTTCGCATAGACAGGTTATTCCAACATAATAATAAAGAATGGAATAACAAAAGAATTTCACCATGTATGCGGTACTTCGCATAGACAGGTTATTCTAACATAATAATGAAGAATGGAATAACAAAAGAATTTCACCATGTATGCGGTACTTCGCATAGACAGGATATTCCAACATAATAATAAAGAATAAAATAACAGAAGTATTTCACCAAGTATAGGTTAGTTCGCGTATACAGGTTATTCCACTAGAATAATAAAGAATTGAATAACAAAAGTTCTATTCATGAATACAAAAGAAATAATACCCCTTACGGGTACAACAAATAATATCCCTTTCCTCAGAAGAAACTGGATATAGGAGTAGTGATGTAGCAGGATACTTTTCTTCTTTCTCTCTATAGTTTCTCTCTCCAGAGTTTGATGAATTCGTAAGAAATAATGAAGGAATGAGCTTCTATTTATAGGAGAATGGGTGAATAGTAACTAATTAATGAACGGTCCAGATTGATTTACTTTTAAATGGGGCGGTCCATATTCAATTACTATGCAGTATTAATAAAATATTTTAATAAAACAAAATCTTTTAAATAAAATATAATATATTCTATTTATAATCTAATAAAATGAATAACTTTATAAAATTATTACATTTTATATAAAAAGATTTTACTATGAAAACTTTATCTGAGCACTATGCAAATACTATACATAATAGAATATTATATATTCTATTTATAGTCTAATAAAACAAATAACTTTATAAAAGTATTCATTTTATATAAAAAGATTTTACTATGCAAAACACTATGCATAATAGAATATAATATATTCTATTTATAGTCTAATAAAAAAATAACTTTATAAAAGTATTACATTTTTATATAAAAGATTTTACTATGCAAAACACTATGCATAATAGAATATAATATATTCTATTTATAGTCTAATAAAATAAATAACTTTATAAAAGTATTACATTTTTATATAAAAAAGATTTTACTATGCAAAACACTATGCATAATAGAATATAATATATTCTATTTATAGTCTAATAAAACAAATAACTTTATAAAAGTATTACATTTTATATAAAAAGCTTTTACATTTTATTACATTAATAATACTAATAAAAGCGAAATTTTATATATATATATATATATATATATATATATATATATATAAACCGTCGTGACTTCATAAAAGACACCTCAATATATTTAACAACATTTATCATCATTATTATAATTCACAATATTAATTGACTAGGTCGTTCCCAGGAAAGTGGGGGCATTCCAATAAGAATTTCTCCCAATTGGCACGCAATTAGGTGACCAAACCTCTCCTTGACAGAACTTTTAGACATCCTTAATATTGCAAATAATAATATTAATAACTTTATTTTCTCAATTATTGATTTAATAATATATAAAATATCGACAATAATTGAATTAAATTATATGAGATACTATGCAACAATTATTGTAGCAATAATTGAACAACAACAGTGACTTCTCACGAAAGCATCAATAATCTATCTATGTATGCTTATTATGCAACCATGAGTATTACTCTACTTTTAAGATTGTTTCAGCGATTAACGGTAAAACTTTGTAGTTATTTTCATAAAAATATATTTTGTCGTTTTCTCAATCCGACAATAATTCCGTTGTGGGGTCCACCAATGAATGTTCCGTTGTACGAATATTCCTTGTTAAAACGAATATTCCCTGACCAATCGAATATTATATAACAACTTGCATACTGTTGGTCGGGAAATATTCGATTGCAAAGTACGCAAGTTGTTTATAATATTCGATTGGTCGGGAAATATTCGTACGACGGCACAATTATTGGTGGACCCCACAACATAATTATTGTCGGATTGAGAAAATGACAACAATATTTTTATGAAAATAACGACAGAAGTTTTACCGTTAACGGTTGAAACACCCGGTGTTAAAAGTATATGAATACGCATGGTTGCGAAAGAATACACTAAGATAATTATTGATGCTTACGTGAGAAGTCACTCGCTTTTGTTCAATTATTGCTTCAATAATTATTGCATAGTATCTCACGTTAATTGATTCAATTATTGTTGATATTTTATATTGAGATGACGAAGTTATTAATATTATTATTTGTAATATTAACGATGTCAGTAAGTTCTGAGCGAGAGGTTTGTCACCTAATCACATGCCGCATAATAGGAAAAATCCTTATGGAAAGCCCCATCTTTCCCGGGAACGATTTGGTCGATTTAATAGTGTGAATAATAATAATGATGATGAAGTTTTGTTTTATTAGTATTATTAATGTAATAAAGCAGAAAAACTTTTTATATAAAATAAAATACTTTTATAAAGTTATTCATTTTATTAGGCTAATAGTAAAATCTTTTTATATAAAGCGAATACTTTTATAAAGTTATTCATTTTATTAGACAATAATTAGAATATATTATATTTTTATTATGCATAGTATTTGCATAGTGCATGCATAGTGTTTGTATAATAAAATCTTTTTAATAGTTATTCGTTTTATTAGATTATAAATAGAATATATTATATTTTATTGTAAACCAATCGGACCATCCGTTTAAAAGTAAATCGATCCGGGTAGTTCATGGATTGGTTACTATTCAGGTCCATTCTTCTATAAATAAGCTCATTCCTTCATTATTTCTTTAATTCTTTGAAACTCTAGAGAGAGAAACTGTAGAGAGAATTCTTCTTCTATAATCCTGAGCATATTTCTTTAGCATTTAAGAAAGCTTTGAGCGTAGTGCAAGTTTCTTCAAGTATATCCTCGCCCTACCGTCGGAGTACTCTTCTTTATAAGGTAAGAGGTATTATTATTTTTTTTCATATTCATGAAGAGAACTTCTGTTATTCCATTCTTTATTATTCTGTTGGAATAACCTTTATACGCGGTCTATCCTATACTTGGTGAAATTCTTCTATTATTCCATTATTTATTATTCTTCCGAATAACCTCGCTCATACATAAGTACCATGCATGGTGAAATTCATTATTAGTTCATTCTTTATTATTCTTGGAATATCTGTCTGTACATTTTCTGTAGAACAGTTCCGTCTTTTATTATTATCTTTGGAATATCACATCGCATGCGCTTTTACAAGGACTTGGTTACGTTATTTATTATTCTTGGAATAACTCTGTCATGCTAAGCACCCGCATGCATGATGATTTCGTTGTTATTCCATTCTTTATTATTTTGTTGGAATATCCCGTCGGTGCGTGATTACGCTGACGACGGTTCCGTTATTTATTATTCTGTTAGAATAACTTTGTCCATCAAGTACCGCATGCATGGTGATTTCTTTTGTTATTTCATTCTTTATTATACTCAGTTGGTTAAAGTTTTGACTTCTATACTCCATGAAATTAGTGGAATATGCTTGATATTTGCGCCTCATCCAGTATCTTTTCATGAAAATATTCTTCCGAGCATTCTTGAATTTTACTCTACAAAGAAGTATCATGTTGACAATTTGGACGTTATTAGTTCCTGAATAAATTAATTCTTGAACTTGTTTTATTGAATTCTTATATCATTGTCATCATCCTCATATTTATATTTTGTTAAAAGTCATCTGTGGCCTGTAATGCATAGATGGACTTGGTATGATTATTGATGGGCTTTGATTTAAAGCATGACAAATGAAATTAAAATTTTAAAGCAATTTCCGAAACCCTAAAGCAGGATCCATGCGAAAATCAATTAATTGAGAGGTTTAGAGATTATACCGGATATAAACAAAAAGCGAGAATCAAACCGATGCGCCTCGAATCTCCAACGAACAATACAAACCGATTGCGCCTCTAAGTATTCACATCGAACGCAGCATCTAGGCCGTCGACGATTACTGCAATAAGAAGGACTTATGGTACTAGCCACCAAAAGGAATGGATTTTTGAAGCTGATTTTTTTCTCTAGTCTTTTCTCAAAGAAGCGGCTAGGGTTTTTCAATTATGATATCTTACCCTAAGTAGTGCTTTTATATATCATATATATAGTAGTTAAAAGGAATTAATCAAATCAAAACCTAATTTTATAAAATCCGAATTTATATATATATATATATATATATATATATATATATATCTTAATTAAGTCTTACTTAATTAATATACATATATACAAATTATCCTTTTAATTTAAATTCGTGATTTAAATACTATTAATCATATTAATATATTTAAATCCTTAAAATTTAAATTAATTCCCTTTTAAATAACGTTCTATGTGTGTGACCCTATAGGTTATTATTACGTTGGCAATAATTTTAAAATCATATTATAAAATTATAAACAGTGAGCGGCATCTAGTAATGCATCACTGCTACCCAAGTAATAATAAGATCGATGATTCGATGCAACCTTTTGTGACCAATGTTTCAATGTAATTTAATCCTTTTAACCTTAATATCCTAGATTAAACTCGAGTCATGGAATGTGTCATACTCTTCATAATTTAATCTGAGTTTTCTTGATCAATGAGTAGACTATATGAAACAAATCACTATTTGAGCATGGCCATGCATTTCATAGTCCTACTCAATCAAAAGCCTATGGATATCACCCATAATATATAGGATGGTTAAATTCCATCTAGATCACTCATATTTCTCACACGATTAATGATGAACCCAATAATCACCTTTATAGTCCACCTATTAAAGGTGACATTTGATGATATCAAAGTACATAAATTCTCGTAGTAGTAATATAGCGATTTCGGTGGGAGGACCATTACATCATTATCACTATGAGAATTGCTAATGACACTTCGCATAATGCTCCATATAGAATTCTCATGGTGGGTCCGTCCGAAGACATCGTTCTCTAACATGTACCTATGCATTGACTTAATATCTCATATATTTATGACCAATGAGATTTGGTCATCAATCGATCCACATACTAGTCTCAATGCATCATTGTTGTCCCATCAACAATGATACTCGATTAGGGACATTTAAGAACACCGATACTAATGGTAATATATAATCTCATGTTCAAGTCACATACTTAAAACTATATAATTTGTATCACTATTCTAAGGAATTTTATTATGTTAACAATTATATTTGTGATAAATAAAACCATAATAAAATCATATATTTATTCAATCAAATATAATATTAAAACGTTAAGCAATTATATCAAATAATTGGCCTCTAGGGCATAAACTTTAATGATCTCCCACTTGCACTAGAGCCAATCACTCATGTATCTAATACCCATGGAACTCTTTGCCGCGAGTCGTAGCTTACGCTTTGCGATACAAAGCCTTGGTTAGTGGATCTCTGCAACATTATCATCTGTTGGCACTCTTCCTATATGTACATCTCTCTATCAATGATTTCACGGATGAGATGGTACCACCTAAGTATATGCTTGGATCGTTGGTGAGATCCTCGGGTTCCTTAGCTTTGCAATGGCTCCATTATTATCACAAAGTATAGAGCAACCGGATCAACAATGGTTGGAACAACACCAAGTTAATTGATGAACTTTTTAATCCATCTGACCTCCTTGGTCGCACTAAAAATGACAATATACTCGAACCTCATTGTAGAATCATTCATCGTCTCTTGCTTCGAACTTTTCCAGTTAACAACACCACCATTAAGCCAAAACACAAAACCTGAATGAGACTTATAGTCATCATTGTCAGTCTGGAAACTAGCATATGTGTAACCCTTTACTGCTAGTTCGTCTTCACCTCCATATACCAAGAATGAATCCTTAGTCCTTTTCGGTGTACTTGAGGATATTCTTGCTATCACGTCGATGACCTTCACCGGATTCGGTTGGTATCTTCTCGTCATGCTCAAAGCATACGAGACATCCGGACGACAGTACATATCATTGCATACATGATAGATCCAATTCAAGAAGCATAAGGGATCTTTCTCATCGCCTCCTCATCATCTTGTGATTTAGGACATTGGGCCTTAGAGATCTTTACACCATGAGTCACGGGTAAGTTTCCTCTTTTCGCCTCTTGCATCTTTGAACCGTTTCAACACTTTATCAATATATGTACTTTGACTTAAGGCCGAGCATTTTCTTGATCTATCTCTATAGATCTTGATACCTAAAATGTAGGCGGAAGATCGCCCAAATCTTTCAAGGAGAAACATTTTCTAACCATGTTTTTACTGACTGTAAGGAAGGAATGTCATTCCCAATAATTAATATGTCATCAACATATAATACTAGGAATACAATGTGACTCCCACTTCTTATATATACAAGGTTCATCTTCATTTTAATAAAGCCAAATTCTTTGTTGCTTCATCAAATCGAAGATTCCAACTCAGGAGAGGCTTGCTTCAATCCATAAATGGATCGGCTGCGACTTACATACCTTTCCAAACATCCTTTGAGTGACAAAACCCTCGGGTTATGTCATATACACATCCTCAAGGAGATTTCCGTTAAGGAAAGCGTTTTGACATCCATCCGCCGATTTCGTAATCATAAAAAGTTTGCGATAGCAAGTAAGATCTTGATGGATTTAACCATTGCCCTTGGGAGAAGGTTTCATAATAGTCCACACCTTGAATTTGTTTGAAACCTTTTGCTACCGATCGGCCTTTATAAGTTTGTACATTACCATCCATGTCGGTTTTCTTCTTAAAAATCCACTTGCACCCGATTGGTTTTACCCCTTGGTGGATTAACCAGAGTCCATACTTGGTTAGTATACTTGGAGTCCATCTCGATTTCATGGCTTCAAGCCATTTCTCGAGAATCTGGTCCATTCATAGCTTCTTGGTAGGAAGCGGGCTCATCTTGATCTATGAGCATCACATCAGATTTTGAGTCACAAGATATCCATAATATTTCTCGGGCTCTTGGCGTGTCCTACCGGATCTACTGAATGACTTGTGTAATTTGAGCGGAGTTCACTTTCCACAATTTCTTGTGGTTCCCGCTCATGTTCAACTTCGAGTTCAATGATATTTTGTGGTTCTCGAATTTCTTGAGTTCTACTTTCCTCCCCTTTGTTTCCTTTAGAGACAAATTCTCTTTCTAGAAAATGCAGTTCGAGCAACAACCACTTTGTTCTCGGAAGGTTTGTAGAAATAATACCCTTTTGTTTCCTTTGGGTATCCCACAAAATTACATTTGTCGATTTGGGTCCGAGCTTGTTAGAATTGAGACGCGTTTCTGAGCGCCTCGCAACCCTAAATCTTCATGAAGCGACATACTTAGGGCGTTTCCAGTCCACATTTCATATGGTGTCTTACAGGCAACCGTCTTTGTAGGAACACGGTTAAGTGTGAATGCAATTGTCTACAGGGCATGACCCCGAAGCTTATTGGAAGATCTCGCATGACTCATCATTGATCGTACCATGTCCAACAAGGTTGATTCCTCCTCTCGGATACACCATTCCATTGCGGTGTTCGGTGGAGTGAGCTGTGATATAATACCACACTCCTTTAGAAGGTCATCAAAGTCTTGGCTTAAGTATTCACCTCCTCGATCGGATCGAAGGGCTTTTATGCTTTTGCCAAATTGGTTTTGAACTTCATTCTTGAATTCCTTAAACTTTTCAAAGGATTCGGATTTGTGTCTCATAAGATACACATATCCATATCTACTAAAGTCATCAGTAAATGTAATGAAGTAATAAAACCTACCTCTTGCTAACGAACTCATGGGTCCACATACATCACTATGTATAAGTCCCAATACATCCATTCTTGGATTCTTCGTGTGTCCGATGAAAGGGGCTTTAGTCATCTTGCCTAATAAACAAGACTCGTATTTCTCATATGATTCAAAATCAAATGAATCCAAGAACCCATCTTTATGGAGTTTGGATATGCGTTTCTCATTTATATGGCCTAAGCAGCGATGCAGGAGATATGTCGGATTTGAATCATTTGATTTAAATCGTTTTGTATTTATGTTATAGATAGGCATTTCTAAATCAAGAATATAGAGACCGTTAAACAATTGTGCAACACCATAACAAATATCATTTAAGTAAAACAAACAACAATTGTTCTTTATTATAAATGAAAAACCTTTCTTGTTCAAACAAGAAACAGAAATAATGTTTTTGCTTATAGCAGACACAAAAGAACAATCTTCTAATTCTAAAACTAGCCCAGTGGGCAAACATAAATGATAAGTTCCTACGGCCAGTGCAGCAACTTTTCCTCTATTTCCAACTCGTAGGTCAACCTCTCCTTTCGCCAAAGTTCTACTCCTTCGGAGTCCCTGCACATTAACACAAATGTGAGAACCACATCCAATATCCAATACCCATGATGTAGAAGTAGATAAGTTAACTTCTATAACATATATACCCGAATCAGAAGTCGTACTTCCTTTTCTTTTCTTCACTTCTTCCAGATAAGCATGACAATTCCTTTTCCAGTGTCCGGGTTTTCCATGTAAGTGACATTCACCTTCTTTAGCCACCCACCTTTAGGTTTTAAAGCTGTTTGGTTTTGGAATTGGGTTTGGCAAAGATTTAGATCTATCTTCTTCTTGCCTTTCCAATTTCCCTTAGCATTCCCCTTTTGCACCATCATTATGGGAGCGGGTCTGCCTTTTTCATGTTGTTCTCGGCGGTTCTTAACATGCTCAACAACTTCGATGAGGTTTCTCAATTTCATTCATAAGATAGTTCATAAGAAATTGAGAGTAGTGATGTTCAAAGATTGCAAAACAAGGTCGGTTTGGGCTTAGGAGTGATTGGAAAACCCAACCTATCAAGGTACTCAATATACCCAATCATTTTCAAACACATGTGGACCAAGCTGGATCACGTTCACCCATTTTGCGGTGATACAACACCTTGCTTGTATCATACCTCTCTGTCGAGCATGCCCTTGAACAATTTCTTGAGATGCTCGATCATCTCATAAGCATCCATCAACTCATGTTGCTTACGAAGCTCGGCGTTCATGGTTGCTAGCATGACCTGACTCACATCGGAGCATCATCTTGATGCTTCTTGTAAACATTATGCTCCATACGTGGTGCGATGACATTTGGTCTTTGCGAGGAATGGGCCCATCGAGGACATATAGCTTACGCTCTTGTTTGAGGACAATCCTCAAGTTCTATGCCGGTCAAGGAAATTAATTCCACTTAGCTTGTCCTTTTCAAGGGGTGATCGTAATGAAAGACTATTTGTGTTGTTGTTGTTTGCAATTTGATATCTACAATTTATAAGTGCAACAATAATAAGTCAAATTATAGAGTTGATATTATATAATTGATAATAGTACATTCAAAATATACCTCCCACTATTTTATTCAAATTAATAGCCCTCACCATTAATTAGGAAAGCATTTTCTATTAAATCTTTCTAGTGAGCCAAGATCCATATTTCATTATGCCTTAAGTTAGCTTTGGCTATTCTCTCAAAACATAATTATTTAGGTAGACAACCCTTTGTCAATTATATCATATTTAACTCACGGATAGTTTGGTAAACAACATTTGTTTCTAGTCCATCTAATGGTACCAACCAAACTCTATGCCTCTAAGTCCACAATCTATTGAGATAACTTAGTTAAGTCGGGCCTAATGATTTTAATAGTTTGGATATCACAAGTATCCTATCGCATCTTACCTAGATAAATAGGGTACTTTGCTTTGGCAAACCTACATCTATTGATCAAGGTCTTGATGAGTGTTATTCATTGGAAGGCATCGATTTAGACTTAATAATTTAACGAGGATTTTATTAATTTAGATCTCACCAATTTTAATCTTGTTAAGCATGCACATTATTAATCATATCATATCACATACAAGCATAAATAAAGTGCAAAATTAAATGTGTCACGATTATGGCCCAATCCTTTGTCAATCTTTTCAAGCTAATGGAAGATTGAAGGTCAATCTAAGGTGGTAAAGATCATAAAATAAATAACTTCCTTGGATCTTCCTCTAGCATCGCCTCCTCTCCATCATCATCTTTCCATTGTGTTCTCCATCTTGACATCTTCATCAATTCTGATTATTACATGACATAAAGAAACCTCGAGTTATATTGAGGGGATTTAGATGAGAAGAGAATATTACATTAGAATTTATAGAAAGGCCACGACATGCAAGCCGTATTTCAAAACCAAAACCACTAACCTATGGGTCAAAAGGCCAAGCGTGCACCATGTATATCACAATAAGCACATAACAATTTATATATAATTAAAGAAAACTATATATAAAATATAGGGGACACGACCATAAATGCGCTACGACGGGGGTCAAGGGGGTCTCCCCACAGGCGCCTGACCGGTAATCGGGCGAAGGGTCGAAGCGAAGCGCCCGAAAAAAAAAATCGAACTACATTCTGTATTGCAGAATTTTTCCATACGAATCTCTGAAATAGTTTCAGAATCATACATTTTAATCCACCAAAACACCCATAATAACAAATCATATATGTCCAGTTTCGATTTAATCATATTAAAATGAATAATAGTACACCCAGAATTTATCATATATTTTCAGTTTCGATTAATCATATTAAAACGATTCTTCATGCTTCTAATCCGATTAGAATAGTTATATTGTTATTCCACCGATTAAAGATACGATTAATAAAGTATCATCATATATATTACCGTAATATACATACAACGGAATATCATATATTCAATTTTATATCGGTAAACATGCATCATCATATATCATATATATCGAATACAATTAAAACACGTAATCTGAGTTAATCTTTTCGCAAGTAGCTCTGATACCACTGATGGGCTTTACGAAGAAGCATACAATGAAATTAAAATTTTAAAGCAATTTCCGAAACCCAAAAGCAGGATCCATTCGAAAATCAATTAATTGGAGGTTTAGAGATTATACGGATATAAACAAAAAGCGAGAATCTAAAACCCATTGCGCCTCGAATCTCAGCTTAATACAAACCGATTGCGCCTACTACGAGTATCCACCACGAGCGCCTTACGAGCCGTCGAACGATTACGAAATAAGGACTTGCAGTACTAGCCACCAAAAGGAATGGATTTTTTGAAAGCTGTTTTCTCTGGTCTCTCTCTAAGAAGCGGCTAGGGTTTTCAATTATGATATCTTACCCTAAGTATTGCTTATATATCATATATATAGTAGTTAAAAGGAATTAATCAAATCAAAACCTAATTTTATAAATCCGAATTTATATATATATATCTCT
Source organism: Panax ginseng (assembly GCA_020205605.1). Taxonomy (NCBI): domain Eukaryota; kingdom Viridiplantae; phylum Streptophyta; class Magnoliopsida; order Apiales; family Araliaceae; genus Panax; species Panax ginseng. The sequence continues at coordinate 126,707,090 of CM035131.1, read as the reverse complement.
TAATTAAGTCTTACTTAATTAATATACATATATACAAATTATCCTTTTAATTTAAATTACGTGATTTAAATACTATTAATCATATTAATATATTTAAATCCTTAAAATTTAAATTAATTCTCTTTTAAATAACGTTCTATGTGTGTGACCTATAGGTTATTATTACGTTGGCAATAATTTTAAAATCATATTATAAAATTATAAGCGGTGAAATGACATCTAGTAATGCATCTTTGCTACCCAAGTAATAATAAGATCGATGATTCGATGCAACCTTTTTGTGACCAATGTTTCATTGTAATTTAATCCTTTTAACCTTAATATCCTAGATTAAACTCGAGTCATGGAATGTGTCATACTCTTCATAATTTAATCGAGTTTTCTTGATCAATGAGTAGACTATATGAAACAAATCACTATTTGAGCATGGCCATGCATTTCATAGTCCTACTCAATCAAGAAACCTATAGATATCACCCATAATATATAGGATTGTTAAATTCCATCTAGATCACTCATATTTCTCACACGATTAATGATGAACCCAATAATCACCTTTATAGTCCACCCTATTAAAGGTGACATTTGATGATATCAAAGTACATAAATTCTCGTGTAGTAATATAGCGATTTCGAAGTCGGAGGACCATTACATCATTGTCACTATCGAATTGCTAATGACACTTCGCATAATGCTCCATATAGAATTCTCATGGTGGGTGCATCCGATTACATCGTTCTCTAACATGTACCTATGCATTGACTTAATATCTCATATATTTATGACCAATGAGATTTGGTCATCGATCGATCCACATCTTAGTCTCAATGCATCATTGTTGTCCCATCAACAATGATACTCGACTAAGGACATTTAAGAACACTGATACTAATGGTAATATATAATCTCATGTTCAAGTCACATACTTGAAACTATATAATTTGTATCACTATTCTAAGGAATTTTATTATGTTAACAATTATATTACGCAGTAAATAAAACCATAATAAAATCATATATTTATTCAATCAAATATAATATCAAAATGTTAAGCAATTATATCAAATAATTGGCCTCTAGGGCATAAACTCTAACAATTATGACTAGGGATTATTCAGTGTAATCATGACCGTAATGTTACAAATGATGTGGTAAAAGTCCTCATTGGCCCGTAGTACATTGATGGACAGTTGTTGGCATGATCATGACCATTGATGAATACACGAATATCCTTGGCTCGTAGTGCATGGATAATTTGTGGTTGTGATACTTATGAATATCCTTGGACGTAGTGTAGGGATAAGGTGGATTATTTATTAAGCTGAGTCTCAGCGATAAAAGTGATGAAAACCTTTTAAATCATAAAAGATAGTAGATTTTATTGTCTACTTGACTCTTTTAATGGATTGCATGTTCCCTTGCAGTTAAACTTGATGTCTATTGTATTTTATCAGTTTAACATTGTTGAAGACTAATGATAATTTATTCTGCATTATCTTAGTCATAATATTTCTTACTGGGCTAGTTGAGCTCACCCTTTCTTTCACTGTTCTCTTTAGAAAATGAGAACGTAGCTGGGACTAGTTGGGGAACGGAGTGACGGGCCAGATGATAGTATTAGTAGTCCTCACTATTCTGTTAAATAGTGTGACAATAAATGTAATGAGGACTTATTCTGAGAGTGGATATTGTCTAAAAGGCAATAGTTGTATTAAAACTCACAACTTTCTTGTTATATATTAAAGATTGTATTTGTATTCTGTACCATGTATTTGGCGACTCAGAATAGGTAATGTATAACTATTTTGGGGGCGTCACAGTTGGTATCAAAGCTTAGGGATATGATCCCTGGCTGAGATGTGAGATAAGAACTAGGAGGGGAGAGACGGGGAATTCCTTCGCTAGTATGACTTACCTAAGTTTATTTGGTATTTAATTGGTCGGTCAGAGTATAAGGATAATATGTGATATGTTAATTAACCCTTGTTTTGTGGCAGTATTTGAAAATTGCATCCGAGAATGTTGAGAACATCAATGGAGCACAGGAGACCGTTGAGTCTCCACAGATCTATAATCAGGACAATGTTCATCAGGAAGGCGACAATCCTCATGCAAACAACAACACCTTGACCAAATGATGAGCGATGGAATGTTCGGAGCTTTTCAGCAATTCATGCAACATCGTGCAAGAGAGACTCTTGTAAAATGCAGTGAAAACTCTTGGCAACTCTCGGACGGTCACCGCTAAACAGTTCAAGGAACTGGGACCACCAGAGTTTTTTGGAGAGCCAAAATAACTTAAGGCGGAGACGTGGATAAAGTAGATTAACAAGATATTTGATGTCTTGGGTTGCTCTGAGGAGCAAAAGGTTCCCTTTGGCACCTTCATGTTAAAGTGGAAGAAGGCGATTCTTTGGTGGGAATCTGTAAAGCGTACTCAACCTGCCGCACTAAAAATATCTTGGGAAAAGTTTCAAGAACTATTCAACGACAAGTACTTTCCCGAAAGTATTCGTCACATGAAAGAGGTATTAAACTGGACCAAAACAACATTACCGTGTCGCAGTACGAAGCCAAGTTTGTCGAGTTATCCCGATTTGCGTCCCATTTGGTTGATAATGAGGAGAGAATGACGCGAATGTTTCTAAGAGGTTTGAAACCTGAGATACGTCAATATCTTATCGCTCATAAATTGTGTTAGTATTCAAATGTTGTTAATATGGCTCAGTTGTTTGAGCGTGATAATGAGTCAACCCAACCAAAAGAGAGCAGCCGGCAAAATGATAATACCAGTGATAACAGTCATCGAAGAGGTGACAATAAGAGTGGAGGGAATCAACATGCCAGAAATGGTATTATCATGGCCAAAACAATAAGAATCGACATTTCAAGAAGAAGAGATTGTACAATGATGGAAAGACGTCAGCACCAGCACCTGTGGTTAAGGAAGGAGAACGACCACCTATCATATGCTTCAAATGCAGAGGGGAAGGACACATCAGCCCAAACTACGCGATGCTTAAGTCAAAGCATGTTATAATTGTGGAAGAGAAGGTCACCTAGCCCGATTTTGTCGTTCATTGAAGACAAGTTCAGCTAGGATGGAGGCACCAAAGGATGTCCCAGAAAAGTCAAAGCCAGTAGTGCAAGGGAGAGCGTTTGTCGTGACCTCCCAGAAAGCAAGGAACCCGAATGAGTTCATCACGGGTAAGCTTATCATAAACTCTAGCAAAGTAAATACCTTATTTGATATCGGTTCTACCCATTCCTTTATTTCTTCTACATGCGCTCAACGTTTAAATTTAACTCCGGAGAAATTTGACTTTGACTTATCTGTTGAAACTCCGTTGTGAGAAACCTTAATTACATCCACTGTTTATAAGTCTTGTTTAATTCAAATCGGTACCCTCACATTACCTGTCGATCTTATTTCATTGATAATACTTGTATTTGACGTAATTCTAGGGATTGATTGGTTAACAACTCATCATTCAAAAATTGATTGTTTTCGTAAGGTTATTAGCTTTCATATTCCTAACCAACCTATTATGCGAATTCAAGCAACCAAACCATTAAAATCAATCACTGTCATCTCAAGCCATAAAGCTATTCGTTTATTGAAAAATGGATGTCAAGCTTTCTTAGCTCATATCACGGATCTAAACAAAAATAAATCGGATTTTGAATGATATTTCTAGTGTTAATGAATTTCACGACGTATTCACGAAGAACTTCTGGCCTACCCCGTAAGGTGAAATTGAATTTTGTATCGACCTTGAACCTGGTACAAAACCCATTTCCAAAGCCCCATATCGAATGGGTCCTATTGAACTTCAGGAGTTAAAGACCAACTATAAGAATTGTTAGACATTGGCTTTATTCGTCCTAGTACTTCTCCTTTGGGTGCTCCTATTCTATTCGTGAAGAAGAAAGATGGGAGTATGCGACTTTGTATTGATTATCAGGAGTTCAATCACGTCACCATCAAAAATAGGTACCCATTGCCACGTATTGATGACCTGTTTGACCAGTTGCAAGGCGCCAAATTCTTTTCAAAAATTGATCTTCGTTCTGGATATCACCAATTGAAGATTAGAACCGATGACATTCCAAAGACGTCTTTTAGAACTCGGTACGGACATTATAAATTCCTAGTCATGTCTTTTGGAATGACTAATGCTCCTGCTGCCTTCATGGATATGATGAACCGAGTATTCAAGGAATATTTAGATCACTTTGTGGTCGTCTTTATTGATGACATCCTTATTTATTTCAAAAGCCGTGAAGATCATGAGCAACACTTGAGGCTGATACTCCAAAAGCTTGGAGTGAGGAATGTGAGAAGAGTTTTCAAGAACTCAAAAGAAGACTCATTTCAGCACCTTTTCTGACAATACCATCTGGCTCGGAGGGATTTGTCATCTACAGTGATGCTTTGGGTAAAGGGTTAGGATGTGTTCTCATACAACATGGGAAAGTCATAGCTTATGCCTCTCGATAACTCAAAGAATATGAGAGGAATTATCTTACTCATGATCTAGAGTTGGCAGCTATTGTCTTCGCACTTAAAATTTGGAGGCATTACTTGTATGGGGAGAAAGTGGAGATCTTTACGGATCATAAAAGCCTCAAATATTTCTACACTCAAAAGGAACTCAACATGGAAAAGGAACTGTTGAAAGATTATGATCATACCATCCAATATCATCTTGGAAAAGTAAACGTGGTAGCTGACGCATTAAGTAGAAGATCATATGTGGGTACGAGTGCGATATTGTCAATGCAAAGGCCCATTTTGTATGACTTGCAAAGGATGGAGATAGAGATAAAGACTCCAGGGACCCACATGATGATGGCGAATATACGAGTAGAACCGACTTTAATAGATAAAGTTAAAGCTGCTCAAGCTACAGACCTGGAGCTGATGCATATGAGGAAGAAAGTACAAGAAGGTGTTATGCCGGAAGCAAGAAACGATGAAGAAGAAATACTTCGAGTCCACTCCAGACTTTGTGTTCCTAATGACCCTGAGTTAAAGTATAAAATCATGATGGAGGCGCACAACACACCATTTGCAATCCATCCTGGGAGTACCAAAATGTATCATGATCATCAACTTACATTTTGGTGGGGCAATATGAAGAGGGAGATAACGCTATTTATCTCAAGGTGTTTAACTTGACAATGAGTCAAGGCAGAGCATCAAGTACCAAAAGGTCCATTGCAACCACTTGAAATTCCAGAATGGAAGTGGGAGCACATTACCATGAATTTCGTTACTAGTCTTCCCAAGGTTTCTCAAGGCATAGATGCAATTTGGGTCATTGATGATAGATTGACCAAGCTGCTCATTTCTTACCTATACGAGAAACTTATACACTTGAATGTCTTGCTCGTATGTACATAAACGAGGTTTTAAGATTGCATGGTATGCCAGTATCCATAGTTTCTGATCGAGACCCAAGATTCACTTCACGATTTTGGGTTAGTTTGCAAAAAGCTATGGGCACAGATTTATGATTTAGTTCGGCGTATCATCCTCAGACGGACGGATAATCAGAGAGGACTATACAAACTTTTGAAGATTTATTAAGACTCTGTGTCCTTGACTTCAAGGGAAGTTGGGATAAGTTCTTACCATTGGTGGAGTTTTCCTACAACAATAGTTATCAAGCAAGTATTGGCATGGCTCCATTTGAAGCATTGCATGAAAGAAAGTGTCGTTCTCTAGTATGCTGGGATAAGGTGGGTGAAGCAACGTTGTTGGGACTGGAGTTAGTACGTATGACTACGGATAAGATATAAACGATCCAGCAACGTATAAAAACCTCCCAAGATCGACAAAAGAGTTATGTTGATCTTCATCGAAAGGACGTGGAATTCGATATTGGAGATCATGTGTTGTTACGTGTTGCTCCATGGAAAGGGGTTACGAGATTTGGAAAGAGAGGAAAGCTCAATCCTCGATTCATTGGCCCATTTTTAATCCTCGATCGAGTAGGGACTGTAGCATATAGACTCGTTTTACCGCCAAGTATGTCTCGTGTTCATAACGTTTTTCACATATCTATGTTACGTAAATATGTGGAAGACCCGAACCACATTATTAAGTTAGAACCGGATGAAATAGCGAAAGATTTAACGTATGAAGAGGTTCCTGTTCAAATCTTGGATAATAATGAACATATTCTACGCCAATGTTATACCTCAAGTCAAAGTTTTGTGGAGAAACTACGATGTTGAGGAAATGACCTGGGAGTTAGAATCTAAAATGAAATCAAGGTATCCTTACCTCTTCGACATACCAGGTACGTACCCTAATTTCGAGGGCAAAATTTCATAAGAAGGGGAGATTGTAAGACCCCAACTTTTATGAATAAAGATGAATTTTCTATAATTATCATTTTTTTTGAATATTATGGAATGAATTTGATATAATGTTATAGTTGTGGGTAATATTTATAAATTTTGCAAAGTACGCAAGTTGTTATATAATATTCGATTGGTCGGGGAATATTCGTTTTAATAGGGAATATTCGTACAACGACACAATCATTAGTGGACCCCACAACAGAATTATTGTTGGATTGAGAAAATGATAAAAATATATTTTTATAAAAATAACGGCGGAAGTTTTATAGTTAAAACTATTGAACTACTCGGTAGTAAAAGTACAATAATACGCGTAGTTGCATAGTAGCACACGGTATTGGTTATTGATACTTACGTGAGAAGTCACTCAGTTTTGTTCAATTATTGCTACAATAATTGTTGCATAATATCTCACGTTATTTGATTCAATTATTGTCGATATTTTATTTATTATTAAATTAATAATTGAGACAACAAAGTTATTAATATTATTATTTGTAATATTAACGATGTCTAGAAGTTCTGCCAAGGAGAGGTTTGGTCACCTAATTGCTTGCAATGATAGGAGAAATCCTTATTGGAAAGCCCCCCTCTTTCACGGGAGCGACACAGTCGATTAATATTGTGAATTATAATAATGATGATAAATGTTGTTAAAAAATATTGAGGTAATTTTTATGAGGTATTTTGTTACTCATTATTTTGATTCCCACTCACTCATTTTTCAAAATTATCGGAAGAAAGTTATAAAGTATATATATATATATATATTTGACATGTGTGTGTGTGGTGGTGGGTTTTGGTGGGGAAATTATTATCAAGTGGTGTGTGTTGTATTAGTGGGTGTGTTATGTATTATATATATATATATATAATGTGTCCATGCTGCATGTGAACTTATATATATATATATATATATATATATATATATATATATACTAATTTGAAAAAATTATCGAAGAAATGAATTGGTTTCACACGGAGAATCTTGTGATTGCTATTATTATTATATATATTATATTTTATTTAAAAGATTTTGTTTTATTAGAATATTTTATTAATACTGCATAGTAAATCAATCTGGACCGTTCATGAATTAGTCTATTCAGCCCATTCTTCTATAAATAAAAGTTCATTCCTTCATTATTTCTCACGAATTCACTGAAACTCTAAAGAGAGAAACTATAGAGAGAAAGAAGAAAAATATTCTGCTACTTCACTACTCCGATATCCAGTACTCTTGTTTCAAAGGTAAGGGGTATTATTTCTTTTGTATTCATGAAGAGAACTTCTATTATTCCATTATTCATTATTCTATTGGAATAACCTGTATACGCGGGCTACCCTATACTTGGTGAAATTCTTCTGTTATTCCATTCGTTATTATTCTATTTGAATATCTTGTTCGTAATATGCGTTTTACGTGCGGACCTTATTAAAATCTTTATTATTATTATTGGAATATCACATGCATCGGCGTTTTTCACATGGGACTGGTTAAAATCTTTATTATTACTGTTGGAACATCTTGTCGGCAATGCGAATTTACTTTGACACGGATTCCGTTATTTATTATTCTGTTGGAATAACCTATCTATGCGAAGTACCGCATGCATGGTGATTTCTTTTGTTATCCTTGATATTTGCGCTTCATCCAATATCTTTTCATGGAAATATTCTTCTGAGCATTCTTCAATTTTACTCTACAAAGAAGTATCATTTTGACAATTTGGACGTTATTAGTTCCTGAATAAATTAATTCTTGAACTTGTTTTATTGAATTCTTATATCATTGTCATCATCCTCATGTTTATATTTTTTTTTAAAGTCATCTGTGGACCGTAGTGCATAGATGGACTTGGTATGATTATGACCAGGGATTATTCGGTGTAATCATGATCGTAATGTTACAAATGATGTGGTAAAAGTCCTCATTGGCCCGTAGTGCATTGATGGACAATTGTTGGCATGATCATGACCATTGATGAATACACGAATATCCTTGGCCCGTAGTGCATGGATAATTTATGGTTGTGATACTAATGAATATCCTTAGTCGTAGTGCAGGGATGATGTGGATTATTTATTAAGCTGAGTCCACGCGATAAAAGTGATGAAAAACCTTTTTAAATCATAAAAGATAGTAGATTTTATTCTCTACTTGACTCTTTTAATGGATTGCATGTTTCGCTGTAGTTAAACTTGATGTCTATTGTATTTTATCATTTTAACACTGTTGATGACTAATGATAATTTATTCTGCATTATCTTAGTCATAATATTTCTTATTGGGCTAGTTGAGCTTACCCTTTCTTTCATTGTTCTCTTCAGGAAATGAGAACGTAGCCGGGACTAGTCGGGGAACGGAGTGACGGTCCAGATAATAGTGTTAGTAGTCCTCACTATTCTGTTAAATAGTGTGACAATAAATGTAATGAGGACTTATTCTGAGAGTGGATATTGTCTAGAAGATAATAATTGTATTAAAACTCACAACTCTCTTGTTGTATATTAAAGATTGTATTCGTATTCTGTATCATGTATTTGGCGACTCAGAATAGGTGATGTATACCTATTTTGGGGGCGTCACACTTTGATCATTGCATTCATAGTTGAGCCTTGCATTGTTAATTGATTATTTGCTTTGATCATAGACCTCTATATTTGTTATTTGATTTTAAGTAGAAAAAGTGTTGTCAAAAGTATTTAATCCGGTGGATTAGAGAGTCATTGTTAATTTTACAAAGCAGGTTCAAGGAAGCATAGGTGCTTGAGAGTGCATAGGTGCACAAGGAGCAAAAAGTGCTGGGGAATTTTATAATTCAAGTGTTGAAAGAATCATTTTTGTAAAAGGGTTGAATTGTAATTGAAAGAAATAAATAAAGTGAGTCTCAATACTAGTTGGTATTGGACGGGAGTAGAACTACTACTATTATAGGGTAGTAGTTGAACCACGTAAAAATCTTAGTGTTCATTTGATTGCTTGCATTTATTTTCTTTACACACAAGATATTAGTTAAATTGAATTAAAAAGTATTACTTGCATATTTTATTCATCTTAAAGAAATCTAAAAACATTTTATAGTGTAATATTTTAAGATTGTTAATTCAGCAAACTGCATTCATTAATTCAGTATCTAGAACTTAAACAAGCTGAATTGAGTAAAGTTTAACATAAAATAAAAATTGGTCATAGTTTGTTCTCACACTTATTCACCCCCCCTTCTAATTGTGCCTATTTGAATTTCATTTGGTATCAAAGCTTGGCTCTACTTATCTTGGTCTTTAAGGTGACTTATAGGGAAAGATCCTAGCATGGTACAATTCGGGAACAACTATCAAGAAGGACAATCAACCAATCGACCTCCACTACTGTATGGAACCGAAAACTACAACTTTTGGAAGTTCCGAATGAGGATCTACCTTAAAAGAGATCCTTGGGAATGGTGGGTTGTGGAAAATGGACCGGTTATACCGAGGAAAGATGACGGGTCTCCAAAGACTTTGTTAGAGATGGACTCAACCAAAACCTACATGGTGTCATATGATTCAAGGGCTATGAATACACTTCTTAGCGGCACAGCTAAGGAGATATGGGATACTCTAGTGGTGAGTCATGAAGGTACCTCTAAAGTTCGAGAGGTCAAGCTAAGCATGCTTATGCGTGATTATGAAATGTTCAAACTTGAAAAAGAGGAAACTATAAAAATGGCTCAAGAAAGGTTCCTAGTCCTTATAAATTCCTTGAAGCTACTTGATAAATCAATTCCACAAAGTGAGATTAACCATCAGTTACTTCGGGCTATGCCCAAAAGGTTTGCATCTAAAATCACTACTCTTCAAGATTTTGCTACTATTTCTACTATGGATACTTTAACTCTTTTTGGTGAACTAGAAGAATATGAACATCAATTAAAGAGATATGATGATGAGGAGGAATCTCCTCGAAGAAAATTCTTAGCTCTTAATGCAAGCAATGAAGAGGAGCTTGAAGATGACTCAGATGAAGAAATAGACATGATGTCAAGAAGACTCAAAGGGCTACTACAAAGGAAGAACAAAAGGAAGAACGCATTCAACTCAAATAAGTTCAAAGGAAAGCAAAACTAAGATACATGCTTTGAATGCGGACGTCCAGATCACTTCAAGAAGGATTGCTTTCAATTAAAGAACAAAGGAAAGATAAGCTACAAGGACAATAAGAAGAACAAAGCCTTTCTTACATGGGATGATGATGATGAACCCGAAGTAGAAATCGATGCTGAAGACGAAATAGCTCAAGTGTGCATTGTGGGAATTGAAGGTGAATCTAATGAGGTATCTCTTTCTGAATTTAGTCTTTTAAAAGAAGAAAATGAAAAGTTCAAAGAAAAGAATGCATATTTAAAAGATTTAGTGAGTACACTAATGGATGAGGTTGATTCCTTCACAGATGAAAAGAAAGAAATTGAGAAAGATACAACATGTAAAGAAGAAAAAGTATTGATTGCTAAAAATAGTTATTTAGAAAATTATAATAAAATACTTTTTAATAAGGTGACTCATTTAAATAATGAAGTTGAAAAATTGACTAATGAGATAAAAATGAGAGATGTATGTATCAATGCTTTTGGTAATGAATCTCATGATAAGAATTTTTCAACAAATGAGCTTCAAAAAGAAATAGAGTCATTAAAGTTATCTTTAGCTAAATTTGTTCAAGGAGAAGAAAACTTAGCAGTTATGTTGGGTAAACAAAGACCTAGTTATGAAAAACAAGGAATTGGTTATAATTACACTCATATGAAAAGAGATGTTAAAATGTTAAAATCTGAATCACGTTTTAAATTGAATTATTGTTCACCTTTTACGACATGCAAAAACTGTGCTATTAAAGGTCACTTAGAGGTAAATTGTTTTAAGAAGAAAAACAAGATTAAAATAATATGGATTAAAAAGGGAGATTTTCCTGTAACTCACACAAGTGGACCCAAAAAGATATGGGTACCAAAAGGATGAATTACTTTTTCTTAACAGGTTTGCTTCAAGGTAAAGGTTCCATCTCAAAAATGGATTTTTGATAGCGGATGCTCTCGTCACTTGACCGGCGATAAATCCAAGTTTGTTGACATAAAAAAGAAAAATGGAAAAGTCACATTTGGAGATAATTGAACTTGTGAAATAATTGGAAATGGTTAAATCGATAATGGTAAGGTTAATATCGATAATGTTCATCTTGTTAATGGTCTTGAATTTAATCTTATAAGTGTTAGTCAATTGATGGATAATGGTCATCAAGTAAATTTTAAGAAAAATAAATGTACAATATCTAATGGTACTAACAATGCTATTCTAGTTGCACAAAGGGAAAGAAATATATATACTATTGATTTTGAGCAACATGATGAAGAACTATGTCTTGCCACAATGCAAGATGAGGCTAACCTATGGCATAAACGGATGTGACATGTTCACATGGATTTAATCAAGAAATTATTCTCTAAAAATCTCGTCAAAGGATTGCAAAAAATAAAGTTTGAAAAGAAAGGAGTATGTGTTCCTTGCCAACTTGGAAAACAAGTAAGAACATCATTTACTGCAAAGAACTTGGTATCAACTTCTTCTCCCTTGCAATTACTTCATCTTGATTTATTTGGCCCGGAAAGACATGCTAGTATTAATGGTAAATTCTATGCATTTGTAATAGTTGATGATTTTTCTAGATATATATGGGTATTATTTTTGAGAACTAAAGATAAAGCATTTAAAGAATTTGAGAAATTGATAAGAAATTTAGAAACTAAGTATAGTCTCAAACTTATAAAAATTCGGAGTGATCATGGTACCGAACTTCAAAAGGACTTTATTATATTTTGTGATCAAAAAGGAATAAGCCATGAGTTTTCAGATCCAAGAACTCCTCAGCAGAATGTAGTAGTGGAAAGGAAGAATATAACATTACAAGAAACTGCTAGAATATTGCTGCAAGAGAGTAAGCTCCCAAAGAAATTTTGGGCCGAGGCGGTAAGCACATCATGTTATGTTTTAAATAGAGTAATCATTCATCCAATTATTTTGAAAACACCTTATGAATTGTAAAATAATAAAATTCCGAATATAAGTAATTTCAAAGTTTTTGGATCTAAATGCTTTATTCTTTATACTAGTGATAATTTGGAAAAATTTGATGTTAAATCTTATGAAGGAATATTTATTGGTTATTCTCAAAATAGTAAAGCATATCGTATATTCAATATTAAAAAGTTATGTGTTGAAGAAACTGTTCATATTACATTTAATGAGACTAACAATGATCTTCCAAAAGAAAGAGATGATGATGCAGGAAATTTGGAGACTACCACAAATATAGCAAACCGAATAGTACAAAATAGCAAACTGGATGATCAAACTCGGCAAATCAAATTTGACGATCAGCATGAACAAGGTCAAGAACCATCACATGATGCTGATGAATCAACTTTAGATTATTCAAATCAACAAGAGGAGACAATCCATGATATTTGAATGCCAAAAACAACAAGATATCTCAAGAATCATCCTCCAGAGAATATTATTGGAGATATAAATGAAGGAGTAACTACACGAAGAAAGGCACAAAATCTTTGTGCATTCTCTGCATTTTTATCACAAGTTTAGCCAAAGAATGCTAAAGAAGTTGTTCTTGATGGCCGGTTATTAGCAATCTGAGAGGAACTACAAAAGTTTGAAAGATGCCAAGTATGGGAACTAATGCCTCCTCCAAAAGGTGTTTCCATCATTGGAACGAAATGGGTATTTAAAAACAAGCTTGATGAGCATGGAACAATCACTCGCGATAAGGCTAGATTAGTAGCTCAAGGATATAACCAACAAGAAGGAATCAACTACGAAGAGACTTTTGCTTCAGTCGCAAGGCTAGAATAGATTTGGTTACTATTGGCTTTTGCATGTTAAAAAAGGTTCAAACTTTATCAAATGGACGTAAAAAGTGCATTCCTCAATGGATATATCAATGAAGAAGTATACGTCAAACAACCTCCCGAATTCGAGCATGAGAATCATCTAAATCATGTTTATAAGTTCAAGAAAGCACTTTGTGGTCTCAAACAAGCTCTAAGAGCTTGGTACGAGAGGTTAAGTAAGTATCTTCTTTCAAGTGGTTTTACTAGAGGTAAAATAGATTCTACATTATTTATTAAACATGAAAAATAAGAAATAATCATTGTTTAAATATATGTAGATGATATAATATTTGGTGCTACTAATGATTTTCTTTGTGAGTGGTTTTCAAAGTGTATGCATAAGGAGTTCGATATGAGCTTAATGGGAGAACTAAATTACTTTTTGGGACTTCAAATCAAGCAAACAAAGGAAGGAATCTATATTCATCAAACCAAGTATACAAAAGATCTACTTAAAAGATTTGGTTTTGAAGGATCCAACCCAAAGGCTACACCAATGAGTACATCAATAAAGCTTACATCAGATGAAAAAGGTATAGATGTAGAGTTAACTAAATATCGAGGTATTATTGGTACATTTTATTATATTTAAGCGCATCTAGACACGATATAATGTATAGTGTATGTCTTTGTGCTCGATTTCAAGCAAAACCCAAAGAATCCCATTTACAAGCGGTTAAAAGGATTTTTAAATATTTAAGTGGTACTATAAATTTAGGGTTATTTTAGCCAATTAGTAATCATTTTGAACTAATGGGTTATTTAGATGTTGACTATACAGGTTGTCAAATTGATAGAAAAAGTACAAGTGGTGCTTGTACATTTTTGGGACATAGTCTTGTTACATGGCATAATAAAAAGAAAACCTCAGTTGCTCTATCAACTACTGAGGGTGACTATTTAGCTGCAGGAAGTTGCTGTTCTCAGATATTATGGATGAGACACACCTTATGTGATTTTGATATTTTATGTGATTGCATTTGTAAGACCCCAACTTTTATGAATAAAAATGAATTTTCTATAAATATCATTTTTGAATATTATGAAATAAATGTGATATAATGTTATAGTTGTGGGTAATATTTATAAATTTTGCAAAGTACGCAAGTTGTTATATAATATTCGATTAATTCTGGGAATATTCGTTTTAACAGGAATATTCGTGACGATTTTGCAAGACAATCATTAGTGGACCCCACAATGTAATTATTGTCGGATTGAGAAAACAACAAAAAAATATTTTATTGAAAATAACTCAGTGGAAGTTTTATTGTTAATCTTGTTGAACTACTCGATAGTAAAAATACGATGTCTGGCGTGGTTGCATAGTAGTACGGTATTGATTATTGATGCTTACGTGAGAAGTCATTCAGTTTTATTCAATTATTGTCGATATTTTATATATTATTAAATAAATAATTGAGATGATAGAGTTATTAATATTATTATTTTCAATATTAACGATGTCTAGAAGTTCTGCCAAGGAGAGGTTTGGTTACCTAATTGCGCGCCAATAGGGAGAAATCCTTATTGGAAAGCCCCTTTTTCTTGGGAACGACTTGGTCGATTAATAGTGTGAATAATAATAAAGATGATGAAGTTTTGTTTTATTAGTATTGTTAATGTAATAAAACAAAAAAACTTTTTATATAAAACAGAATACTTTTATAAAGTTATTCGTTTTATTAGGCTAATAGTAAAATCTTTTTATATAAAACAGAATACTTTTATAAAGTTATTCGTTTTATTAGACAATAATTAGAATATATTATATTTTATTATGCATAGTGTTTGCATAGTGCCTACACAGTGTTTACATAGTAAAATCTTTTTAAAAGTTATTCATTTTATTAGATTATAAGTAGAATATATTATATTTTATTGTAAACCAATCTGGACCGTCCGTTTAAAGTAAATTGATCTGGACAGTTCATGTATTGGTTACTATTCAGTCCATTCTTCTATAAATAGAAGCTCATTCCTTCATTATTTCTTATGAATTCACTTAAACTCTAGAGAGAGAAACTGTAGAGAGAAATATTCTTCTTCAATCTTGAGCGTATTTCTTTAGCGTTTAAGAAAGCTTTGAGTGTAGTGCAAGTTTCTTCAAGTATATCCCCGCCTTACCGTCAGAGTACTCTTCTTTATAAGGTAAGGGGTATTATTTTTTTTATATTCATGAAGAGAACTTCTGTTATTCCATTCTTTATTATTCTGTTGGAATAACCTGTATACGCTGTCTACCCTATACTTGGTGATATCTGTTGTTATTCCATTCTTTATTATTCTGTTGGAATATCATGTCTGTGCGTTTTACGCCGGACCTGATTCCGTTATTTATTATTTTGTTGGAATAACCTGTCTATGTGAAGTACCGCATGCATGGTGATTTATGTTGTTATTCCATTCTTTATTATTCTGTTGGAATATCCTGTCGGTGCATATTACGCCTGACCTGGTTCCATTATTTATTATTCTGTTGGAATAACTTGTATATGCGAAGTACCACATGCATGGTGATTTCCTTTGTTATTCCTTTCTTTATTATACTCAGTTGGTTAAAATTTTGACTTCTATACTCCATGAAATTAGTGGAATATCCTTGATATTTGCGCTTCATCCAGTATCTTTTCATGGAAATATTATTCTGAGCATTCTTGAATTTTACTCTACAAAGAAGTATCATGTTGACAATTTGGACGTTATTAGTTCCTGAATAAATTAATTCTTGAACTTGTTTTATTGAATTCTTATATCATTGTCATCATCCTCATGATTATTTTATGTTGAAAGTCATTTGTGGCCTGTAGTGTATAGATGGACGTGGTATGATTATGACCAGGGACTATTCGGTATAATCATGACCGTAATGTTACAAATGATGTGGTAAAAGTCCTCATTGGCCCATAGTGCATTGATGGACAGTTGTTGGCATGATCATGACCATTGATGAATACACAAATATCCTTGGCCCGTAATGCATGGATAATTTGTGGTTGTGATACTAATGAATATCCTTGGTCGTAGTGCAGGGATGATGTGGATTATTTATTAAGCTGAGTCCCAGCGATAAAAGTGATGAAAAACTTTTTATATCATAAAAGATAGTAGATTTTATTCTCTACTTGACTCTTTTAATGGATTACATGTTCCGCTGTAGTTAAACTTGATGTCTATTGTATTTTATCAGTTTAACATTGTTGAAGACTAATGATAATTTAGTCTGCATTATCTTAGTCATAATATTTCTTATTGGGCTAGTTGAGCTCACCCTTTCTTTCTTTGTTCTCTTCGTGAAATGAGAACGTGAAATGGACTAGTGGGGGAATGGGTGGACGGTCAAGATGATAGTATTAGTAGTCCTCACTATTCTGTTAAATAGTGTGACAATAAATGTAATGAGGACTTATTCTGAGAGTGGATATTGTCTAGAAGGCAATATTTGTATTAAAACTCATAGCTTTCTTGTTGTATATTAAAGATTGTATTTGTATTATGTACCATGTATTTTGCGACTCAGAATAGGTGATGTATACCTATTTTGTGGGCGCCATAGTTGGTATCAAAGCTTAGGGATATGATCCCTGGCTGAGATAAGAGACAAGAACTAGGAGGGGAGAGACGGGGAATTCCTTCGCTAGTATGACCTACCTAAGTCTATTTGATATTTAATTGGCCGGTTAGAGTATATGGATAATATGTGATATGTTAATTAACCCTTGTTTTGTGGTAGTGTTTGAAAATGGCATCCGAGAATGTTGAGAACATCAATGGAGCACAGGAGACCATTAGGTCTCCACAGATCAATAATCAGGATAATGTGCATCAAGAAGACGACAATCCTCAGGCAAACAACAACACTGACCAAATGATGAACGATGGAATGTTCCGAGGCTTCATGCAATTCATGTAACATCAGGCGAGAGCGGCTCCTGTCCAAAATGCAGGTGGAAACACTGGCAACTCTCGGATGGTCACCGCCAAACAGTTTAAGGAGCTGGTACCACCAGAGTTTTTTTGAGAGCCAAAACCACTTAAGGCGGAGACGTGGATAAAATAGATCAACAAGATATTTGATGTCTTGGATTGCTTCGAGGAGCAAAAGGTTCCCTTTGCCACCTTCATGTTCTGCGTAGGCAGATTCTTGGTGGGAATCGTGAAAGCGTATACAACTCCGCCGTCTTGAAGATATCTTGGGAAAAGTTTCAAGAACTATTCAATGACAAGTACTTTCCCAAAAGTATTCGTCACATGAAAGAGGTAGAGTTCATTAAACTGGAGCAAAACAACATGACCGTGTCACGAAGACGAAGCCAAGTTCTTTGAAAGTTGTCCGGTTAAGCGCCCCATTTGGTTGATAATGAGGAGAGAATGACGCGAATGTTTCTAAAAGGTTTGAAAACCGAGATACATTAATATCTTATCTCTCATAAACTGTGTTTATATTCAGATGTTGTTAATAGGGCTCAGTTATTGGAGCGCGATAATGAGTCAACCCAACCAAAAGAGAGCAGCCGGCAAAATGATAATACTAAAGATAACAGTCATCGAAGCGGTGACAATAAGCGTGGAGGGAATCCACATGCCAGAAATGGTAACCACTTCGGTGGTAATCATGGCCAAAGCAATAAGAATGGACATTTCAAGAAGAGGAGATTCAACAATGATGGAAAGACGTCAACATCAACACCTGTTGTTAAGGATGGAGAACGACCACCTATCATATGCTTCAAATGCGGAGGGGAGGGACACATCAGTCCAAACTGTGTAATGTTTTCCATAGCATGTTATAATTGTGAAAGAGAAGGTCACCTAGCCCGATTTTGTCGTTCACAGAAGACAAGTTCAGCTAAGATGGAGGCACCAAAGGACGCCCCAGAAAAGTCAAAGCCAGTAGTGCAAGGGAGAGCGTTTGTCGTGACTTCCCAGAAAGCAAGGAACCCAAATGAGGTCATCACGGGTAAGCTTATCATAAACTCTAGCGAAGTATATACCTTATTTGATAGCGGTTTTACCCATTCCTTTATTTCTCCTACTTGCGCTCAACGTTTAAATTTGACTCCGGAGAAATTGGACTTTGACTTATCTGTTGAAACTCCGTTGGGAGAAACCCTCATTACATCCACTGTTTATAAGGCTTGTTTGGTTAAAATCGGTACCCTCACATTACCTGTCGATCTAATTTCATTGAAAATACTTGCATTTGATGTAATTCTAGGGATTGATTGGTTAACCACTCATCATGCAAAAATTAATTGTTTTCGTAAGGTTGTTAGCTTTCATATTCCTAATCAACCTATAATGCGAATTCAAGCAACCACACCATTAAAATCAATCACTGTCATCTCAAGCCATAAAGCTATTCGTTTATTAAAAAATGGATGTCAAGTTTTCTTAGCTCATGTCACGGATCTAAACAAAAATACGTCAGTTTTGAATGATATTTCTATTGTTAATGAATTTCCTGACGTATTCCCTGAAGAACTTCCTGGCCTACCCCCAGAGCGTGAAATTAAATTTTATATTGACCTTGAACCTGGTACAAAACCTATATCCAAAGCCCCATATCGAATGGCTCCTATTGAACTTCAGGAGTTAAAGACCTAACTGCAGTAATTGTTAGACATCAGTTTTATTCGTCCTAGTAATTCTCCTTGGGTTGCTCCTGTTCTATTCGTGAAGAAAAAAGATGGGAGTATGTGACTTTGTATTGATTATCAGGAGTTGAATCACGTCACCATCAAAAATAGGTACCCATTGCCACGTATTGATGACCTGTTTGACCAGTTACAAGGCGCCAAATTCTTTTCAAAAATTGATCTTCGTTCTGGATATCACCAATTGAAGATTAGAACCGATGACATTCCAAAGACGTCTTTTAGAACTCGGTACGGACATTATAAATACCTAGTCATGTCTTTTGGAATGACTAATGCTCCTGCTGCCTTCATGGATATGATGAACCGAGTATTCAAGGAATATTTAGATCACTTTGTGGTCGTCTTTATTGATGACATCCTTATTTATTTCAAAAGCCGTGAAGATCATGAGCAACACTTGAGGCTGATACTCCAAAAGCTTTGTGAATATAAGCTTTATGCTAAGTTGAAGAAATGCGAGTTCTGGCTTGAAGAAGTAGCATTCCTTGGGCACGTGGTATCAAGTCATGGAATATCTATTAACCCAGCAAAGATTGAAGCTATTCAAAGCTGGGAGCAACCTAAATCAGTGACCGAAGTACGTAGCTTTCTCGGCTTAGCTAGATATTATCGGAGATTCGTGGAAGGGTTTTCTTGAATCGCTACTCCCTTAACTCAGCTGACTCAGAAAGATACAAAATTCAGTTGGAGTGAGGAATGAGAGAAGAGTTTTCAAGAACTCAAGAGGAGGCTCATTTCAGCACCTTTTCTGACAATACCTTCTGGCTTGGAGGGATTTTTCATCTACAGTGATGCTTCGGGCAAAGGGTTAGGATGTGTTCTCATGCAACATGGGAAAGTCATAGCCTATGCCTCTCGACAACTCAAATAATATGAGAGAAATTATCCTACTCATGATCTAGAGTTGGCAACTGTTGTTTTCGCACTTAAAATTTGGAGGCATTACTTGTATGGGGAGAAAGTGGAGATCTTTATGGATCATAAAAGCCTCAAATATTTCTTCAGTCAAAAGGAACTAAACACGCGACATCGACGTTGGCTTGAACTATTGAATGATTATGATCATACCATCCAATACCATCCTGGAAAAACGAATGTGGTAGCAGACGCATTGAGTAGAAGATCATATGCGGGTACGAGTGCGATATTGTCAATGCAAAGGCCCATTTTGTATGACTTGTAAATGATGGAGAAAGAGATAAAGACTCCAGGGACCCAAGTGATGATGGCGAATATACGAGTGGAACCGAATTTAATCGATAAAGTTAAAGCTGCTCAAGCTACAGACCTGGAGCTGATGCATATGAGGAAGAAAATACAAGAAGGTGCTATATCGGAAGTAAGAATCGATGAAGAAGGAATACTTTGAGTCAACTCTAGACTTTTTGTTCTTAACAACCCTGAGTTAAACTATAAAATCATGACGGAGGCGCACAACACACCATTTTCAATCCATCCTGGGAGTACTAAAATGTATCATGATCTTTAACATACATTTTGGTTGGGCAATATGAAGAGAGATATATCGCTGTTTATCTCAAGGTGTCTAATGTGTTAACGAGTCAAGGCGGAGCATCAAGTACCAAAAGGTCCATTGCAACCACTTAAAATTCCAAAATGGAAGTGGGAGCACATTACCATGGATTTCGTTACTGGTCTTCCCAATGTTTCTTACGGTATAGATGCAATTTGGGTCATTGTTGATAGATTGACCAAGTCTGCTCATTTCTTACCTATACGAGAAACTTATACACTTGAACGTCTTGCTCATATGTACATAAATGAGGTTGTAAGATTACATGGTTTGCCAGTATCCATAGTTTCTATTCGAGACCCAAGATTCACTTCACGATTTTGGGTTAGTTTCAAAAAAAAAGCTACAAGTGGATTTTACGATTTAGTTCGCATATCATCCTCAAGCGGACGAACAATCTGAGAGGACTATTCAAACTCTTGAAGATTTATTAAGACTCTATGTCCTTGACTTCAACGGAAGTTGGGACAAGTTCTTACCATTAGTGGAGTTTTCCTACAACAATAGTTATCAAGCAAGCATTGGCATGGCTCCATTCGAAGCGTTGTATGGAAGAAAGTGTCGTTCTCTAGTATGCTGGGATGAGGTGGGTGAAGTTGGGACCGGAGTTGGTACGTATGACTATGGAAAAGATTCAAAAGATCCGACAACGTATAAAAATCTCACAAGACCGACAAAAGAGTTATGCTGATCTTCATCGAAAGGACGTAGAATTCAATATTGGGGATCATGTGTTGTTACGTGTTGCTCCATGGAAAGGAGTTACGAGATTTGGAAAGAGAGGAAAGCTCAATCCTCAATTCATTGGCCCATTTTTAATCCTCGATCGGGTAGGGACTGTAGCCTATTGGCTTGCTTTACCGCCAAGTATGTATCGTGTTCATAACGTTTTTCATATCCATGTTACGTAAATATGTGAAAGACCCAAACCACATTATTGAGTTAGAACCGGACGAAATAGCAGAAGATTTAACCTATGAAGAGGTTCCTATTCAAATCTTGGATAAGAAGGAACATATTCTACGCTCCAAGGTTAAACCTCAAGTCAAATTTTTATGGAGGAACCACGATGTTGAGAAATGACATGGGAGATAGAATCTGAAATGAAATCAAGGTATCATTACCTCTTTGACATACTAGATAAGTACCCTAATTTCGAGGGCAAAATTTCAAAAGAAGAGGAGATTGTAAGACCCCAACTTTTATGAATAAAAATGAATTTTCTATAAATATCATCTTTGAATATTATGGAATAAATTTGATATAATTTTATAGTTGTGGGTAATATTTATAAATTTTGTAAAGTACGGAAGTTGTTATATAATATTCGATTGGTCGGGGAATATTCGTTTTAACAGGGAATATTCGTACGACAACACAATCATTGGTGGACCCCACAACATAATTATTGTCGGATTGAGAAAACGATAAAAATATTTTATTGAAAATAATGGCGGAAGTTTTATCGTTAATATTGTTGAACTACTCGGTAGTAAAAGTACAGTAATACGTGTGGTTGAATAATAGCACACGGTATTGATTATTGATGCTTACGTGAGAAGTCATTCAGTTTTATTCAATTATTGTCGATATTTTATATATTATTTAATGAATAATTGAGATGACAAAGTTATTAATATTATTATTTTCAATATTAACGATGTCTAGAAGTTCTGCCAAGGAGAGGTTTGGTCACCTAATTGCGCGCCAATAGGGAGAAATCCTTATTGGAAAGCCCCTTTTTCCTAGGAACAACCTGGTCGATTAATAGTGTGAATAATTATAATGATGATGAAGTTTTGTTTTATTAGTATTATTAACGTAATAAAACAGAAAAGCTTTTTATATAAAACAGAATACTTTTATAAAGTTATTCATTTTATTAGGCTAATAGTAAAATCTTTTTATATAAAATAGAATACTTTTATAAAGTTATTCGTTTTATTAAACAATAATTAGAATATATTATATTTTATTATGCATAATGTTTGCATAGTGCATGCATATTGTTTGCATAGTAAGATCTTTTTAAAAGTTATTCATATTATTAGATTATAAATGAAATATATTATATTTTATTGTATACCAATCTAGACCGTCCGTTTAAAATAAATCGATCTGGACCGTTCATGGATTGGTTACTATTCAGTCCATTATTCTATAAATAGAAGCTAATTCCTTCATTATTTCTTCACGAATTCTTTGAAACTCTAGAGAGAAAGCCGAGAGAGAATTATTGTTCTATAATCTTGAGCGTATTTCTTTAGCGTTTAAGAAAGCTTTGAGCGTAGTGCAAGTTTCTTCAAGTATATCCCCGCCCTACCGTCGGAGAACTCTTCTTTATAAGGTAAGGGGTATTAGTTTTTTTTATATTCATGAAGAGAACTTACATTATTTCATTCTTTATTATTCGTTGGAATAACTCAGATATCATGATCTACCCTATACTTGGTGATTTACATTGTTATTCCATTCTTTATTATTTTGTTGGAATAACACATGCATGCGTTTTATCTTGGGACTGGTTTCGTCTTTATTATTCATTGGAATATCCTCTGTGCATTTTCTGTGGGACTGATTCCGTTATTTAATATTTTGTTGGAATAACCTGTCTATGCGAAGTACCGCATGCATGGTGATTTCTGTTGTTATTCCATTCTTTATTATTCTGTTAGAATATCCTGTCGGTGCGTATAACGCCTAACCTGGTTCCGTTATTTATTATTCTATTGGAATAACCTGTCTATACGAAGTACCGCATGCATAGTGATTTCTTTTGTTATTCCATTCTTTATTATACTTAGTTGGTTAAAGTTTTGACTTCTATACTCCATGAAATTAGTGGAATATCCTTGATATTTGCGCTTCATCCAGTATCTTTTCATGGAAATATTCTTCTGAGCATTCTTGAATTTTACTCTACAAAGAAGTATCGTGTTGACAATTTGGACGTTATTAGTTCCTGGATAAATTAATTATTGAACTTGTTTTATTGAATTCTTATATCATTTTCATCATCCTCATGTTTATATTTTATTGAAAGTCATATGTGGCCTTTAGTGCATAGATGGACTTGGTATGATTATGACCAAGGATTATTCGGTATAATCATGACCGTAATGTTATAAATGATGTGGTAAAAGTCCTCATTGGCCCATAGTGTATTGATGGACAGGTGTTGGCATGATCATGACCATTGATGAATACACGAATATCTTTGGCCCGTAGTACATGGATAATATATGGTTGTGATACTAATTAATATCCTTGGCCGTAGTGTAGGGATGATGTGGATTATTTATTAAGCTGAGTCCCAGCGATAAAAGTGATGAAAAACTTTTTAAATCATAAATGATAGTAGATTTTATTCTCTACTTGACTCTTTTAATAGATTGCATGTTTCGCTGCAGTTAAACTTGATGTCTATTATATTTTATCAGTTTAACATTGTTGAAGACTAATGATAATTTATTCTGCATTATCTTAGTCATAATATTTCTTACTGGGCTAGTTGAGCTCACCCTTTCTTTCACTGTTCTCTTCAGGAAATGAGAAAGTAGCTGGGACTAGTCGGGGAACGGAGTGACGGTGTCCTGATGATAGTATTAGTAGTCCTCACTATAAATGTAATGAAGACTTATTATGAGAGTGGATATTGTCTAGAAGACAATATTTGTATTAAAACTCACAGCTTTCTTGTTGTATATTAAAGATTGTATTTGTATTCTGTACCATGTATTTGGCGACTCAGAATAGGTGATGTATACCTATTTTGGGGGCATCACAGCATTCCCATATACTGGGATAATACAAGTACAATAGATATATCAAAAAATCCAGTTTTGCATTCACGAACAAAACACATTGAGGTAAGGCATCATTTTTTAAGGGATAATGTTTCAAAAGGTTTAATTAAATTAATTTTCATTCCTACAGAAAATTAATTAGCAGATATTTTTACAAAACCTTTAAGTGAAGAAAGATTTTGCACTTTAAGAAGGGAACTTGGAATGTGCATGGTACAATTTTATTATAATACTTTTTAGTGTTTCATGCGTATTAAATTTTTATCTGCATTATCTTTATAAACTAAATCTAATTTAAATCCTAATACTCTGGGAAACTAGATTATTCTACATGCAAGATATCCGGTCATTATTATTTTGAGATTTGAAAAGCCAACCGTGTCATCTTTATCTTGGGTAGCCGCGTTCAAAATATAGACGTTTAATATATGTCTTCTCCCTTTCTTCATCAGACGTCTCACCAAATTAAATTTCTTCAGTTCCCCAATATACATAAACTTCTTCAGTCCCCTGATATATAAAAACCTCTTCAGTTCCCTGCCACACAAAACCCTGTTTTGTCATCGTTTCTTTCTCTCAAACCAGATCCAACTTTCTCCTTTTCATAAAACCCTTGTTCGTCTGCTCCTTACCTTCCACTATCAGAAACCATGAGGACTCGTACGAATAGACGAGCAATCATCGATTCAAATGATGAGAAAACCCCTTCAACCACGTCAAGGAAGCAAAAGAGGCTGAAAAAGGCGATTTTTGTGCACTCGATGTCAGATCACCATTCCTCATCGAATGAATCGAACACCACAGCCAAAAGGAAGTAAAAACATCCAAAGGGTTCTATACCACAGCCAGCTTCATCGTCGCCTCTGGTAAACCCTTCCAATTCCTCTTTTGATATTCCTGAAAATTTCTTCCGTAGTAATGTGTATGAGACTCGTTTCAAAACAAGTATTGTTCATAAACAGTATGTTTATGAAAAATCAATTGATCAAATTTATTATCATGATTCCCCTCTGAAAAAGCTTTTTGAGTCTCGTGGTATATCATCTATGGCTTTTCCTCCATTAGTTGCTTATCCTCGTCTGATTCAACAATTTTTCACTAATCTTGAGTGTGCTGGTGACTCTTACACATCTTTTGTCAAGGGAAAATCTTTGTCTTCTACTATAAACAGTTTTGGACATGTTCTTAATATTTCATCCACTAGACCGTGTCCTTTTACTTTAAAAGGTCCTGCAAATACTCCATTTTCACCTCTTGAACAAGTCAAAACTGTGATGGATAATCTTGCTTTGACTGATGTTTTTACTCCAAAAAAATCGATGTATCACCAATTGCTTGTGTTTTACATAAATTGGTACGTTATAATTTGTTGCCCCGTATTGGTGGAGGTGCAGATTTTACATATCAGGATTTGGTACTGGTAGCTATAATTCTCAAAGGGCTATCTTTTAACTTCTCTCTTATGATGTTACAACACATGATGAGTTATCTGTGTAATGCTAAAAAATGTCTTCCTTATGGTGGTTGTTTGACAAAACTATTTCTGCATTTTAAAATTTCTCTTGATGGTGAAATCTCAGTACCTCTGCATGATTCTATTGATTCTAGAAATTTAAAAATTTCTCATTTGTCTTTGGTGAATGGAAACTTTGTTCGAACTGTTCCTAATCCTCCTCCTATTTTATCTTCTCATCAATCATCTTCCTCTACTCTGCCAAACACTAATTCTTCTCCTGAGATCATTGGTTTGTTGACTAACATTCTTCACAATCAAGAAAGTTTGAGAACTGACATGGTTGATATTAAGCATAGATTAACTGTTTTGGAAAAAGGAAAAGCGCCCATAGAAAATTTGATGAGTTAAAAGCATGATTATATCATCATCATGTTGAGGACAAGTGTATAGATTTACAGGCTGGTTTTGAGATCCATACCATTGCTATGTTAGAAGCACTTCAAAGAAAATTCGATAGAAACACCTGTCAGTTGAGTTAAGAGGTTAAGTTTATTAGTTATCAACTCGGGGAGCTTGTAGATTTCATGGCAACAGGATTCAATGATGTGGGAAAGAGGTTACATGTTCAGACAATGTATTCCTCAATCCCGGAATGGCCAATGCGCAATTGGATGGCAGAATACAAGGGTGATTTTCTTGACATGGCACTTCCTCCTACAACGTTTATACCACGACCTCCTCGGTTTGCAGATGATTACTCTTTAGGAGAACGTCTTCATCGCATTCGCCATCGTCCTTATTTCACTCGCCGTGCTGCAAATAATACTCAGGTGGTTGAACTGGACTGATCTCATGCTTTTTTTGATGGATGCCAAAGGGGGAGACAACTGCTGATTTTGATTTTGGCGATTTTGGCTGCTTTAAGACTTTATGGTTTATGATGGTTTCTTCTTTAAGACTAAAGGGTTCTGATTAGTTTTTGATTATGTTTTGATTAATTCCTGCAAACTACTTAATTATGGGATAATATGTTTTAATATGGTTTGATATTGGTATATATTAAGTTACTGGAATGTTAGAACTAACATGTCTGCAGGTTCTTACTAATGCTAAACAGAAACATTATGGGTAATGTTATTATGTTAGTTTTGCAAAATTTTGAAAATATTTTTTCCTGAAATATGATATTTTGAGTATATGCATGAATTTAGGGGGACCTTTAAATTTTAATATTGTCATCATCAAAAAGGGGGAGAATGTTAACTTGTTAATATTCTTACCTTATGTTTTGATGATGATTTATATGTTGTACTAAATTCTTTACTGTGACATTTCAGGAAATTGATAAAAGAATACTTGATGGCATGTTTAAGAGTTGAAGATTTTGGGTCCTAGGAAATTAATGTAAGGTCATTTACATTAATCTATTTTCAATCAAGGCTCTAGGACATTTTATGTGCATTTAATATGATAAAATAATTAAGTGGATGTTTTAAATTAAAATGAAAAAACTGATTAGTTCATTTTAATCAAATGGTTTTATATTAAAATACGTGGGTCATAATAAAATGTGTTATTTTTAAGTAACAAGACTGTTAAGAAGAAGTTGGGCGCTGCCATCATATATATACATGTGTCGTATGTATGATGATTACGTGTGATAGTTAGTAAAGAGTTATCATGATTAGTAAGTGAAATATCTTTAGGAAACTCATTATTTATTATATATATGTGATATAGCTTTACCGTTGCCTTGAAAGTAGGTGATAATCCCTCTTTGACTTGATCTATATTATCCAATTTTTCTCTTTCATATATTCTGTCAAATTGTTTAACAATTATAAATATTCTTAGAGATATATCTTTAAAGAGTAGGATTAATAGTTGACTGGGTTATTGATATTCTGGATTTTTCACGCCATATCCTTTTAACAGAAGTAAAATACTTTTATAAGACTGATTTGCAACGGATATAAAATATTTGTTGGGTTGCAATGGTAATAATTTAGTGTATAAAAAGGGTACTCCTATTGATTAAAGAAACACACGATTTTTACCGATTACACAAAATATTGAAACAACAAGCTATTATATTATTCTTGTGTAATTAAGACAGCTGCAGTGTACTCAAGCAAATATTCTTACAACTTACTTTTGTGAGCTTTAAACTGGTGATATCTCTTACTCTTTGATCATTGCATTCATAGTTGAGCCTTGCATTGTTAATTGATTATTTGCTTTGATCATAGACATCTATATTTGTAATTTGATTTTAAGTAGACAAAGTGTTGTCTAAAGTATTTAATCCAGGTGGATTAGAGAACTGTTGTTAATTTTACAAAAAGGTTCAAGGAAGCATAGGTGCTTGAGAGTGCATAGGTGCACAAGGAGCAAAAGTGCTCAAGGGAATTTTATAATTCAAGTGTTGAAAGAATCTGTTTTGTAAAAGGGTTGAATTATAATTGAAAGAAATAAATAAAGTGAGTCTCCAATACTAGTTGGTATTGGACGTGGAGTAGACTACTATTATAGAGGGTAGTAGTTGAACCACGTAAAAAATCTTGGTGTTTATTTGATTGCTTGCATTTATTTTCTTTACACACAAGATATTAGTTAAATTGAATTAAAAAGTATTACTTGCATATTTTATTCATCTTAAAGAAATCCAAATTCATTTTATAGTGTAATATTGTAAGATTGTTAATTCAGCAAACCGCATTCATTAATTTAGTATCTAGAACTTATTAATTCAACAAGCTGAATTGAGTAAAGTTTAACATAAAATAAAAATCGGTCATAGTTTGTTCTCACACTTATTCACCCCCCCTTCTATGTGTGCTTATTTGAATTTTAGCACCTAAACCTCCTTACCCTACTGGATTTCAACAACAATAACAACATCATCCCCCTCCTGTCCCTCAACCAAAAAAGAAGTCAAAGATGGAAAAAATGATGTTGAAATACATGGCGAACACCGAAGTGATGATAAAAAAGCCAAGTTGTGGCTATTAAGAATTTGGAGACTCAAATGGGCCAAATGGCCAACATGTTGAATAATAGACCGCAAGGAGTTCTGCAGAGTAACACTAGAGATAATCCAAGAAGGGAAGGAAAAGAGCAATGTCGGACCATTACACTGAGATCAGGAAAGTAAACTGCAGAAGTGGGGACTGGCACGCCCGCACCCAATAGTGAAGGAGATTCTGCGTGACCGCACCAAGGAACAGTTGACCCAGAGAAGGGCTTATCTGATGAGGGTTCTTAGCAATGGGTAGTCGAGACAGGACATAAGGAGTTGGTTGAGAAAGCCAGAACCAAACCACCACTTGTTTACCCTCTTGTTCCTTATCCACAGAGACTACAGAATCAAAGAGAAGATAAACAATTTGCCAAGTTCTTGGAGGTCTTTAAGAAACTGCAGATCAATATACCATTTACAGAGGCTTTAGAGAAAATGCCAAGCTACACGAAGTTTATGAAGGGCATTCTATCAAGGAAGAAGAGATTAAAGGATTGTGAGACAGTGGCCTTGACAGAAGAGTGCAGTGCAATGTTGCAGCGTTAGCTACCTTCAATGCTTAAGGATCCAGGCAGTTTCACAATACCATGCTCTATTAGAAAGTTTTCCTTCAACAAATGCCTATGTCACTTGGGGGCAAGAATAAACCTAATGCCTCTATCGGTATTCAATCAATTGGGATTGTTGGCTCCAAAGCCGACAAATATATCATTAAAGCTTGCCGATAGATCCATCACTTACCCAAGTGGTATTGTTGAAAATGTCTTGGTCAGAGTAGACAAGTTTATCTTCCCAACCGACTTCCTCATTTTGGACTATGAAAGGGATAGAGACATACCAATCATCCTTGGGAGACCTTTTCTAGCCATAGGGGGGAACTCTTATAGATGTCCAGAAAGGAGAACTGACCATGAGGGTCCAAGATCAAGAGGTCACATTCAATGTTTTTAAGGCTATGAAGTTCCCCATTAATGAGGAAGAGTACTTCCGAATTGATGTAGTCGACCGAGTGTTAATGAAGAGGTTGGAAATCTGATTAACATTGGATCATTGGAGAATGCTATTATGGGAGAATCAGATATAGAAGATATTGAAGTTGTAGAATATATACAAATTTTGGACACAGCACCGCAGATGTGAAGATTCAAGATTCCCATTGAACCACTCAAACTTACTTAAGAGACATCAGAATGACTCAAGCCTTCTCTTGAGATGCCTCCCAATCTTGACCTTAAACCCCTTCCAGATCATTTGAGGTATACATTTTTAAGTAATCTTCAAAGTTGCCTATTATAATTGCTGCTGCACTAACATCTTGCCAGGAAAATAAATTGCTATGAGTACTGCAAGAATTTAAATAAGCAATTGGATGGACTATAGCAGGCATAAAGGGGATAAGCCCCTCATTTTGTATGCACAAAATTCTTCTGGAAGATGATAGTAATCCATTAGTAGAGCAACAGAGAAGATTGAACCCTATCATGAAGGAAGTGGTTAAAAAGGAGATCTTAAAGTGGTTAGATGCATGGATTATTTATCCTATTTTAGGCAGCTCTTGGGTGAGTCTGGTGCAGTGCATGCCGAAGAAAGGGGGTATGACAGTGGTATCCAATGAAAATAATGTACTAATTCCTTCCAGGGAAGTTACGGATTGGAGGGTCTGCATGAACTACCACAGACTGAACAAGGATACAAGGAAATATAATTTTCCTCTCCTGTTTATTGATCAAATGATGGATAGGCTAGCAGGTCATGAGTACTACTGCCTTCTGGATGGTTACTCTAGATACAACCAAATAGTGATAGCCCTGAAAGAGCAAGAGAAGACTACCTTCACTTGTCCGTATGGTATATTTGCTATTAGAAGGATGTCTTTCGGTTTATGCAATGCCCCGACTACATTTCATAGGTGCATGATGGCCATTTTCTCTGATATGGTTGAGCATAATGTTGAAGTCTTCATGGACGATTTCTCAGTTTTTGGAGACTCTTTTAACTTGTGTTTGGAGAATCTGGTAATGGTGTTGAAAAGGTGTGTTGAAACAAATCTTGTTCTGAACTGGGAAAAGTGTCATTTCATGGTACAAGAAGGTATTATTTTAGGAGATAAGGTTTCAAGGAATGGGTTAGAGGTGGACAGGGCTAAACTGGAAACTATTGAGAACTTGCCTCCACCTACTTCTGTAAAAGGCGTCCGTAGCTTTTTGGGGCATGCAAGCTTTTACCGTCAGTGACTTCTCAAAGATTACCAAGCAACTTTGCAGTTTGTTAGAAAAAGATGTCCAATTTAGATTTGATGAGGAATGCCTGACTGCTTTTGAGAATTTGAAAAAGAAGTTGACTACGACACTAGTGATTACAACTCCAGATTAGGATCTTCCATTCGAATTGATGTGTGATGCAAGCGATTTTGTTGTGGGAGCTGTATTTGGCCAGCGTATGGACAAAGTCTTTCATGTTATTTATTATGCTAACAAGACCTTTACTGACGCCCAGTTAAACTACACTACTACAGAAAAAAGAGCTTCTGGCGGTGGTATACACATTTGAAAAATTTTATGCTTATTTGATTGGGACAAGAGTGATTGTATACACCGACCATGCTGTGATCCGATACCTAATAGCCATAAAAGATGCCAAACCCCATCTGATCAGGTGGATTCTCCTTTTACAGGAATTTGAGTTAGAGATCAAAGACAGAAAAGGGACTGAGAACCAAGTGGCTGACCACTTATCTCGATTAGAGAATCCGGGAAGGGATACGAATGATAAAGTTATGATCAATGAATCCTTCCCTGATGAACAATTGTTTGTGGTTAAGGCAAAGTACCATGGTTCGCTGACTATGCAAACTTTCTAGTAAGCAATATCATTCCCTCTGATTTGACTGGACAAAAAAAGAAGAAGTTTCTCCATGATGTGAAATGGTTTATTTGGGATGAATGTTACTTTTTCAAGCAATGTGCTGATCGAATGATTAAAAGGTGCATTCCATATAGTGAGATAAAGAGTATATTGCAGGATTGCCATGCATCAGTTTATGGAGGTCATTAAGGGGAGAAAGAACATTAGCTAAGGTTTTGTAGGCAGGTTTTTATTGGCCAACTCTCTTCAAGGATGCTCACAGCTTTGTGTAGAGATGTGATAGATGTCAGAGGGTAGGGAATATATCAAAGCAAATTGAAATGCCTTTGAATACAATCCTCGAGGTGGAGATCTTTGATGTACGGGGGATAGATTTTATGGCACCTTTCGTTTCATCATGTGGAAATTTGTACATCCTTTTGGAAGTTGATTACATGTCCAAATGGGTGGAAGTGGCAGGTCTACCGATAAATGATGCTAGGGTGGTTTTGAGGTTTCTCCAAAAGAACATATTCACAAGGTTTGGGACTCCTAGGGCGATCATAAGCGATGAAGGTAGCCATTTCTGCAATTGCCAATTTATAACATTATTGGCCAAATATGGGGTGAACCATCGAGTAGCTACAACTTAACACCCCCAAACAAATGGCCAAGTAAAAGTGTCAAACCATGAAGTAAAGAAAATATTGGAAAATTATGTGAATCGCACGAGAAAAGATTGGTTGCTGAAGCTGGACGATGCAGTATGAGCATATAGGACTGCCTATAAAACACCATTTGGTATGTCGCAGTTTCAGCTAGTGTATGGAAAGGCTTGTCACCTTCCCACAGAGCTTGAACATAAGGTTTATTGGGAAATCAAGAAGCTGAATTTTTACTTAAAGGATGCAGGGGAGAAACACCTTCTTCAACTCAATGAGTTAGATGAATTTCGATTGCAAGCCTACGAAAATTCTAAGTTGTACAAAGAGAAATTAAAAAGGTGGCATGATCACAGAATCATGGAAAGAACATTTGAGCCAGGGCAAGCAGTGCTGTTATTCAATTCTAGACTTAGACTCTTCCCAGGAAAGCTCAAATCAAGGTAGTCAGGACCTTTCATAGTAAATACTGTATTTCCACATGGTGCAATAAGGATTTTCGATAATTGCCCAGACAAGCCCTTCAAAGTTAATGGACAGAGGCTGAAGCATTATTATGGTGGTGAGGTCGATAGATAGAAGGTCACCTCAATCCTTTCATCAATATGACAAAGGCAGATATAGTCAAGCTAATGGACTATAAACAAGCACTCAATGGGAGCACCCCATTCTCTATATTCTTCCTCCTGTTTAATTCTGCATGCATCATGTTTATTTCTCCCTACTGTTTAATTCTTAGTTTCCTATATCTCTTCTTCTTCCTACTGTTTAATTCTGATGGTATATCGTTCTTATTCCCCCTATGTTTAATTCTTAGTTTCATAAAAATTTTGACACCAATTTTGAATAGAGCTTAATGCACATATCCTTTTTGATAGAAATTGCATATAGAGCATTTTTAAGAATACAATCATACACATTTGTTATAAAATTCAAATTTTTATTTGGGAATGGGTATATCTCATTTTTGTTAATGCTTGATATACAGGTTAGATAGTTAACATCAAGTTGCTGCTTGTTCCTTCATTATGCAAAGCAAATTCAGTATTGGGCTCAGGAAAGCTGTGATGCCCGCAAATTTCGACCACACTTGTCTCAAATTTGGTTGTCACGTAATAACTCTAATAATAAATCAACATCTTACACAGCGAAATAATAGAATAAATTACATTGTTATAACATAATTATTCTTGTCCCAAGGGTTCGTAACTTAAACATCTCTTACATACCTTAATCATAATTAAACATTATTTAGACATAACTAATACATAATACAATACAAGTTAAATTAAACATAGCTTAATATAAATAAATTCTTCTACAACTAAATAATAGTACATTCATAGCATTATGGAAATAACTACTCCAAAGCATTCTCTTTACCTTTGTCCTTGACAGAGGGTTCACCACGTTCTGCCTTAACTAATAGTTTTAAGGAAAGCAAGGATGAGCAATAATTTTGCCCAACAAGTAATATAGCAAAAGGGTACTCAATGTAGTTTTAGATTTCTAAAGGGTATATCAATATTGATAGTTCAAGATAGCACGAAGTATCGATGATTATCAACAATAGTCGCTATAGACAGAAAATATCAATAATATTCAACGATGAATCAATTCAAGATTTCAAAGTAATGAATTCTGAGCAGTCACTAAGGACTATGAACTTCTCCTAGAATTAACAATAATAAATTGATAATTCTACAAAACGAGTACAATAGGTGATCAGCCTAAAGTATCCTATGTCGTGCATAACATTTAGTCTTTTTCTTATGCGCGCGTCGGTTCTCCAACAATATATAATTCCCCTACCAAGAGGGCTGTTCTTCTCAGTTATAAGAGTCTGCACCAAGTTAATTTGGTTTGGATAGCTTTCGATCAAATATTAATATTCTAGCCGACGCAATAACTTAGACAGTTTTCTTTCACAATATATAAATAAATAATTATCATTCGAAATCAAGGTTTGTAAACAATTTCACGTCTATATTACGAAGTATTATACTTTCAAAGTTCTACTTGTACGATCAATAATAGCACAAGTTCAAGTAATGCTTAATAAAGAGTAATGTTCGAGTACTTGCATTCAATATACGAATCAAATGAAATACGAGAAATTGCACAAAATCCCAAGTTGTGTAAGTTAGGAAACTTTCTCTATATAAAAGAGTGTTCGGATACTTGCTTCAAGCATAGTTTACCAAAATATAGCTTATCAACACTCTTTCTAATCCTAACATAATATTGTTACGCGTATAGAATTTTCATTAGTTACATATGCTCTTTAATGATATGTAAGTTTAAACGCACACATAAATATCTAACTTAGTTATATACTCTACACATACTTCATCACATACTTATAGTACAAATCAGTTTACAAGACATCACAAGGTCAAACAACATAGTTTCAAACCATGGCCTTATAATTTGCAAACATTCTTTTGGATTTCACATTTAAAAGTTTATAATCCCTTATTATACATCCAACTCTATCACTTAGCGTGCTTCTTAACACATTGGACAGTATATCAGTTATATAATATAGGTTAAAGTAACCATATAAGCATGCTTTGAATATCATATCACAAACAGAATACATAATTGACTACAAGGTGTCGCAGTTGCGCCCTGGCTAGGCTTAGAAACTCTGCAGTTATGCTGTCCTCTAGCCTGGCCAGAGTTGAGCTTCTGCTCTCCTGGTTTTTGTCCAACTTTAACATACCTATACCCTTACACTTAACATACATACATGCTAGAGGTCTCCACATAAGCATATGACCATTCTTGAGTTCACTTTTACAAGTTTTAGTCTACGATTTGTATGGAATTAAAACATAGAAAGGTCATGTAATCACCATGCTTTATAACTTTGGCCATATTTCCACATATAGATACCACATAATCTATTAATACACATGCTCATAGTGTTCATTCCATTTATTCATAGCTAGCATCGTTTAGTACTTTAAAACTTACTTTAACTCATGCTTGTTTTACCACTATCATGTTCATTATATGAGACTTATGTTTACAGATATAATGATTATAAACACGACATCTTAAATCTCCAGAATCTAATTACTCATACTTAATGTACTTGGTTTGAAAACATATTCAAATTTGCCTTTGAAATCTTTTTAAACTTGAACAATGCATTTTAACACATACAAGACAACTTTACAGCTCTTATCATGTATAGTTAAGTCATGTTAACCTCTTCACAAGATCAGAATGTACATCATGTAGTATTCATAGATATTAGCTTTGATACGACAAGCTTTTCTTTGAAAAAGTTCTATAACACAAAGACTAACAAGTTTGTTATGAATAAAGGAAATATAAATACTATATTATGCTCATTTAGGTTCGAAATCAGTCATGTGTATATACTACTAAGCTCAAAATTTATAGAACATGAGTTTTAACAAGGTTTGTTTTCAAAACTTAAAGTTCTTATTATAAATTTTCTACTAAATCATGTTGATCACTTCATAACTCATAAGAAAGCTTTGTAATACATGTTATACTTATTTTTCATGTAAACATAAGTCATAGAATCAAGTTAGCCACAACCTAGCCTAACAAAAATCAGAATCTGGTTCTAAGGTTAAAGGCATGCAATTTCTGCACCCTAGTATAAATCGGGCCCAATTGCTTCCCTTCTGGACTGGACCTAGAAAGGTACTGCTTTTCGTGAGTCTGAAACCAATGTTGATTTATTCTCATTAATCATTTTCAAACTCAGTCTTAGAGGTTCCACATAGGTATTTACACTTCACTAACACTTTGGTAGCACAATTTCAAATTAATTTACAAGAATCTAGTAGAATTTCTGTAATTTGTAAACTTTGAAATTAAGTGTCTAAAACAAGAGTTTACCTTTTGAGAAGCTTCATTTCCTTAGTTTCTTCCCTATGAGATTGTTAGACTCCTCTTTGAACAACCAATACTCACACTTAATTCTCAGGATTTCAACATACAATTATAGCAACGTGATTTTAATAACATAGCTGCCATTTTATAGAGTAAAGATGGACTAGCTAATTAGTTTATACTGAGGTTGTAATCCATGGTGTTTTCCTAGCCAATGATCACTACTTGGAAGTTACATAAATAGGTTATAGGTTATTGTTCATGTACTGCTTGTTCAACTGAGCTTCTCAATTCTCAGGAACGTGATTGATTTGCTTAGCTCAATTACTTTAATTTCAAAAAATGTAATTTTAATGTAAAATTTTTACTATATTAGGAAAATTAGGGATTATTTATGTACTTATATCATATAATCCATGTACATTAGGTACACGTAATAAAATAACACAGTTAGGTATTATTGTCCGGGTATCTCCCACAGACATTTTTACTACTCACATAACCACATAATAACATTATTCAATATTAAATGTTTATTTTAAACATTTAATTCCTTCCTAATTTCTGGAGTACACAGTTACTTAATTATTTTTATATTAAAGGTTACATATGATTTCATTGTACTACTTGGTACTTAATGCCATTCATATGTATTCTTATCATATGCTTTTATTAATTTCTCAGAGTACAATAATGTTTTATTTAATTTCTACATTAATAACCAACCTTTCCCAGACTGGCCACCGCTCAACAAGACGGTCCTCTGGCAAATTGCTAAGCCGGTTTATCTCTAAGTCGGGTTCAAGCCTCTATCACCACACTAGTTTTACACGACATGAATTAACTTCCATATTGGTGATATTACTAGTTTAAGAGTTTATTCATTCCTTATATGGAATCATATAATTACTCATAATAAATCTTTCTCTTATTAACTATTTCTCTTTTAATTCACTTAGTGAATTTCCTCATTCCACATTATGACACACAATGCATTTCACAATTCTCATCATCAATTCCACACTTCTCAATTCTTATATAAATTCAATTTACATTAATTGAACTACTCATCTTATAACACATCAATATTTATATTCAAATAAATATTCATTTTCTTATTATATTAAATAACTATTTATTCATGAATTTCACGGTTCTTACATCCTCCCCCCTTATAAAAATTCTAGCCTCGGAATTGTACAAGGTTACACAAATAAATGGGGATAATCCCTTCGTATCTTATCTACTAATTCCCACGTGGCCTCCTTGACGTCGTGGTTTCGCCAAAGCACTTCACTGAAGATATACTTTTATTCCTTAATGTCTATTCTTCCCTATCTAATATCTGGACATGAATTTCTTCATACGCTAGATTCTTCTCTACTTGAATGGGCTCATAAGAAATCACGTGTTTGTAGTTAGGCTTCTATGGACGCAACATGGAGATGTGAAACACATTATGGGTGTGCTCCAACTAAGGTGGTAATGCAACTTTGTACGCCACTTTACCCACTCATTTCAGTATCTCGAATGGTCCTATGAACCTCAGACTAAATTTTCCTTTCATGCTGAATCATATTTTTCTTTTCCAGGGAGATACTTTTAATAAAACGTGACTTCTAACTTCAAAGTCATGGTCCTACCGATGCAAGTTTGCATATTTCTTCTGGCGATCTTGTGAAGCTACTAATCTACCTCTTATCAAGGTCACCACATCTGCGATTTGTTGGACTAATTCCAGCACTAGTATCTTTCGCTCTCCAACTTCATTCCAACACAACAGTGTTCTACATTTTCTCTCGCAAAGAGCTTTGTATGGTGGCATGCCTATACTTTCTTGTTAACTATTATTATAAGCGAATTCCACTAAGGGTAGGAGATCATCCAAACTTCATTTGAAGTTCATCACACAAGGTCTAAGCATTTCTTCCAGTGTTTGCATCGTTTGCTCACTTTATACGTTTGTCTTTGGATGATAAGCGGTACTTAACCTTAATTGTGTTTCCATTCCTTCTTGCAAGATTTTCCAGAATTTGGACATGAAACGCGAATCTCGGTCAGAGACAATCGATACCAGCACTCCATGTTGTGAAATAATTTCCTTTATAGACAAATTCACTAGTTGATTTAAACTATATCGGATCTTGATCGGTAGAAAATGAGCCATTTTTGTTAGTCTATCTATGATAACCTAAATGGCGTCGAAACCTTTCTGCATGAGTGGAAGTCCTACCACGAAATCCATCGTAATATGGTCCCATTTACACTCTAGTATTTCTAATGATTGAAGTAAACCACTCGGTCTCTGGCGCTCTGCTTTGACCCATTGATACGTAAGACATCTATTAACACACTCCACGATTTCTCGCTTCAAATTGGGCCACCAAAAATGTTGCCTCAAATATCGGTACATCTTTGTGCCTCCTGGATGAAAGAAATACGTAGTATTGTGTGCCTCATGTAAAATTTCTTCCCTCAATTCGGTTATCGCTGGCACCCACACTCTCTCTTTGAATCTCAAAATACTGTCTTTATCCATTTTGAATCTCCCCTCCTTATTTTCTACGATCCTATTTCTAATTCTCTCGCACTCCTTATCCTTTTCTTGTGATTCCTTTATTCTATCCAACAAGGTTGGACGAGCTTCTACTGCAAACAACCTTTCCCCAGACCTCTCCGGTCCCTTCACTTCTATCTCCAATTTTTCCATATCCCTTATTAACTCCTTATAAGTTGTCAATTGAACTAACTTCTCCCTTCCTTTCCTACTTAGCACGTCGGCCACTACATTTTCTTTTCTCGGGTGATAAAGAATATCGCAGTCATAATCCTTAATCAATTCTAACCACCTCCTATGACGCATATTAAACTCCTTTTGTGTGAAGATATATTTCAGACTCTTGTGGTCCGTATATATCTCACAATATCTCACATTTCTCTCTATACAAATAGTACCTCCAAAACTTTAACACAAAAACTACTACCGCTAACTCTAAGTTATGAGTAGGGTATCATTTTTTGTAATCCTTCAATTGTCGTGACGCATACTCAATGACTTTGCCATGTTGCATTAGCACACAACCCAGTCCTCTATGTGACGCATCACTATACACCATAAATCTTCCCGTATCATCTGGTAGTGATAATACAGGTGCCTCACTCAATCTCTTTTTCAGCTCCTAAAAACTCTTTTTGTACTTGTTCGTCTACACGAACTTCACCGTCTTCCTCGCTAAATTGGTCAATGGGGTTGCTATCTTAGAAAAATCCTGGATAATTCTTTGATAGTACCCAGCTAATTCTAAGAAACTTCTTACTTTGGTTGGCATCTTTGGTTTCTCCCAATTACTCACTGCTTCTACTTTCCTAGGGTCTACTGAAATTCCATCCTTATCCACCATGTGTATTAAGAATTGAACTTTCTCCATCCAAAATTCAAGCAAAGAAAATTTCGTACACAACTTCTCTTTTCTTAGTGCCTCCAAAACTATCTTCAGATGTTCGGCGTGTTCTTCTTCTTTCTTCGAGTAGATCAATATATCGTCGATGAAAACTACTACAAATTTATCTAATAATGGCTTGAAGACTCGGTTCAACAAGTCCATAAATCATACCAGAGCATTCGTTAACCTGAATGACATTGCCAAAAATTTAAATGTTCGTAACGAGTTCAAAACGTCATTTTTGATATGTCCTCCTCCCGTACTTTCAACTGGTGATAACCCGTTCACAAATCTATCTTCGAGAATCTCTTGGCTCCCTTCAATTAATCGAAAAGGTCATCTATCCTCGATAACGAATATCTATTCTTAGTCGTCACTCTATTCTATTCTCGATAATCGATATAGAGCCTCATCGATCCATCCTTCTTCTTTATAAACAACACTGGTGCTCCCCAAGGAGACACACTCGGTCGTATATAACCCATCCAGTAACTCTTGCAATTGTATCATCAATTCCTTCATTTCTACTAGTGCCATACAATATGGGGCTTTCGAAGTTGGTGTCGTTCCTGATGCTAAATCTATTACGAATTCGATTTCTCTATCTGGCGGAAGACTAGGCAGATCATTCGGAAACACATCTTGAAATTACCTTACTACTGATATATTCTTAATTTCTACTCCTTTTTTTGGGTATCAAAAATGTACGCTAAGTAACCTGCACATCCTTTTCTTATCAATTTCTTGGCCTGCATCATCGTTAGGTAACACGATTGCTTAAGCGATGATCTACCATAAAACACCACCTTAGACATATTCAAAGTCTGAAGGTTCACACTTTTATTCTAATACTCAATTATCACAGCATGGTTATATAACCAATCCATTCCCACTATTACATAAAATTCTCCCAACCTTGTCGGGATCAAGTCTATGCTTAGTTTTTGATTTCTAATATTTAAGCGATAATTTTGGTAAATATACTCTACAGGGATTAATTCCTTATTCACAACTTCTACGTTTAAGGGATTTCCTAATCGTTCTCGGGGTAAATTTAGTCGACTAGCAAATTCCTTAGATACAAAAGAACAAGTGGCACCCGAATCAAATAATAGACATGCATTTATATTATTGATCGGAATGATAGCTGACACAACGTCCTTCCCAGCTACTACGTCCTTGACGGTCATATTAAACATTCTGGAAGTTGGACAGTTGGATGGCGTTGGTATGCCAATCATCAGTTTGCCACTTCCTCCTTGTTAGCTGCTCCCTGCCACTTCCTTTCTTTGGGAAATCTTTGATCAGATGGTTCGCCAAACCACAAGAGAAACATCCTTTGATCTTCTTCGGCTTTAGACAGTTTGGCACAAAATGTCCCTCTTGGCCACAATTGTAACAAACACTGCGCACTTTCCAACACTCACCCTGGTGATACCTTCCATTCTTTGGGCAACCTTCTACCTTTTTCTTAAACTCTCCATGAAATTTCCCTACTTGATTATTAAAATTCTTGTTGTCGTTGTTGTTGTTGTTGTTCTCCCACTTTCTTTTTCCTAAATTACCCCCTCCGTTACCGCTTACTCCACGACTATCTCCTACTGTGCTCTGACCCTTATTCTCTTTGTTGTACATACTTAAAGCTTCACTTCCTCTCTCTGCAATAATGGACTTCTCCAGCAATGTCGTAAAAGAATAGATTTGAAGAACTGATACCTTGTTAAACAACCATGGCTTCAGTCCTTGCTCAAAATGCCTAGCTTTC
Source organism: Panax ginseng (assembly GCA_020205605.1). Lineage (NCBI taxonomy): Eukaryota > Viridiplantae > Streptophyta > Magnoliopsida > Apiales > Araliaceae > Panax > Panax ginseng. Next base: position 126,665,711 of record CM035131.1, on the reverse strand, counting down.
CTCTCTTTATGTACCACCTGGTGTTCAGAAAATTGGGCTAGTTCATTGAACTTAGCCACGTATTGCGCCACTGTCATATCTCCTTGCTTAATTTCTAAGAACTTTACCTCTATCTTATTTTTCATGCTCTTCGGGAAATAATTCTCGAAGAACAGAGTCTTAAACCTCTCCCAAGTTACTATTCCTTCTCCCGCTCTCTACCGATTCACCTCCCACCAGTAGTTCGCTTCATCTCTCATCATGTAAGTTGTAAAAGTTTTCTTCTGGTCTTTACCCACACGAGCAATGGTGAACGCCTTCTCCATCTCTTTGATCCATGTCTGAGCCATGATAGGGTCGTAGTGCCTACGAATTCCTTAAAATTTGTGACTGGAACTGCTTGGGGAATGGGTGGTATTGGTTTAATTCTCCCCCTAATGGCTTCCCCTTACAAATCTACTAGCCTTTGTATAGGGTCTACTGGTCCCCTATCATCGTTAACCGACTCTTCCGGTGCAGTTATTCTACGTCTGGGCGGCATGTTTCTGCATCAAAATTTTCATTTTTATTATTTATTTATATTAGTTAAACATTTACCAATGATAAAGGAATAGAATTTATAACATGTTTCTAAAATAAGATCATTTATATTCATATGCCAAATCATTACATCATATGATTATCCCTAGCATACCTTTATAAATGACACAACATATCCCCTAATATCATGAAAGACGGGGACAACACTGACATACTACCCCACTAATATTTTCAAAAGTTTGGGGTATACAACTATCTCACATCTTACACAAAAGACTGAGATTTTAGTACGATATATACATCACATAAATAGAATACTACAACTACTAAGTTTCTACATATAGACTTAATCTAACAACTCACGCTCCACGGCGCTCTAGTATTCCTTCTAAGTAATGTGCAACAACAAATCTCGGCTTATGGTGTGCCGGGTTTGTCCCTGCTCTACCGGGTAGTGATTCACCCCATCGATCAATCTCTCCATGGTCGTGCGTAAAGCATAACTCATCTTGTTCATCTTCCTTCTTTTGCATCTCACCTCTTCCTCTAAGTCATCAGACCGATCATTACCTTCTTCCCACTTCTCCTCGAAGTGGATCCTATCCATCACAACCATCTCTAATTTAGTATGGAGTTCTTACTTCACTGACTTCTCACTCAACTCTCTCTATCCCATCTCTTCCAACTTCCTTGCCAGCTCTACATTCCTAGCAATCGATCGGTGAAACAAAGTCCCCATCTAGATCCCTGCCTCTTTTCAGAGAGCAATCTCCACCTCCATCTCCTTCATCACTAATTTCCTCTGATGGTCTTCGTCCCTCAATTTCTGGAACTCAGACTCCCTCTCCCCAGCCTCAGCCTCTAACTCCTCAACTCTGCATCCTAAATCCAAAATCGGCTCCTCATACTCCCCCAACATCCTATCCTCAAAAGTAGCCTCGTCGGAGTCCTCTATGGGCTCAGGCTCATCCTCCATAGGCTCCTCCTCCAGATCAGACTCCTCGGGTAATGGCTCCATCTCCTCCTCCTCGTCATCATCCTCGATAGGGGCCACTGCACATATATACTCTGCTATCAATGATGCCTCAAATACCACGTGTATGTCACGCGGCTCCTCCCCTACTACTCGGTTGGGTCCTCCCATGTTAGTCATCCTACAATCACCAACATAAGACAAACAAGCAACAACTCCATCAGAATGTTCATAAACATAAGTTCATTATATATAATGAAGTTATATTCCATAACACAGTAAGTCTCTCTCTAGGAAATCTCTACATGAGTTTAATCCTCTAAGTTCTCCTAAGTTATAATCTAAGGATTCTCGCTCCTAAGGTTTATAACTATAGCTCTGATACCAACTTGTGACGTCCCCAAATTTAGAACACATTTATCTCAAATTTGGTTGTCACGTACTAACTCTAATAATAAATCAACATCTCACATAGCAGAATAATAGAATAAATTACATTGTTATAACATAATTATTCTTATCCCAAGGGTTCTTAACTTAAACATCTCTTACATACCTTAATCATAATTAAACACTGTTTAGACATAACTAATACATAATACAATATAACTTAAATTAAACATAACTTAATATAAATAAGCTCTTCTACTACCAAATAATAGTACATTCATAGCATTGTGGAAATAACTACTCCAAAGCCTTCTCTTTACCCTTGTCCTTGCTAGAGGGTTCACTACGTTCTGCTTTAACTGAAAGTTTTAAGGAAAGCAAGGATGAGCAACAATTTTTCCCAACAAGTAATATAGCAAAAGGGTAATTAACGTAGTTTTAGATTTCTCAAGGGTATATCAATAATGATAGTTCTAGATATCAAGAAGTATCGATAATTATAAATAATAGTCGTTATGGACAAAAAAATATCACTAATATTCAACGATTAATCAATTCAAGATTTCAAAGTAATGAATTATGAGCAGTCACTAAGGACTGTGAACTTCTCCTAGAATTAACAGTAATAAACTGATAATTCTACAAAATGAGTACAATAGGTGATCAGCCTAAAGTACCCTATGTCATGCATAACATTTAGTCTTTCTCTTATGCGCACATCAGTTCCCTGACAATATATAATTCTCCTACCAAGAGGGTTATTCTTCTCAGTTATAAGAGTTCGCACCAAGTTAATTTAGTTTGGATAGCTTTCAATCAAATATCAATAGTCTAGCCGAAGCAATGGCTTAGACAGTTTTCTTTCACAATATATAAATGAACAATTACCATTTGAAATCAAAGTTTGTAAACAATTTCATTTCTAGATTACAAAGTATTATACTTTCAAAGTTCTACTTGTACGATCAATAATAGCACAAGTTCAAGTAATGCTCAATAAAGAGTAAGGTTCGAGTACTTGCATTCAATATATGAATCAAATAAAATTCGAGAACTTGCAAAAAATCCAAAGTTGTGTAAGTTAGGAAACTTGCTCAATATAAAAGAGACTTCGGATACTTGCCTCAAGCGTAGTTTACCAAAATATAGCTTATCAACACTCTTTCGAATCCTAACATAATATAGTTATGCGTATAAGATTTTCATTAGTTACAATTCTCATTCATGATATGTAAGTTTAAACGCACACATAAACATCTAACTTAGTCGTATACTCTACACATACTTCTTCGCATATTTAAAGTACAAATCAGTTTACAAGATATCACAAGGTCTAACAACATAGTTTCAAACCTTGGCCTTATAGTTTGCAAACATTCTTTTGGATTTCACATTTAAAAGTTTATAATCCCTTATAAAACATCAAACTTTATCATTTAGCGTGCTTCTTAACACATTGGACAGTATATCGGTCATATAATACAAGTTAAAGTAACCATATAAGCATGCTTTGAACATCAGATCACAAACATATTACATAATTGACTGCAAGGTAGCTCAATTGCGCTATACAGCTGAGCTTAGAGGCAGTCTTGTTGTCTTTCCCTCTAGTCTGGCTAGAGTCGAGCTTCTACTTTCCTGGTTTCAGTCCAACTTGAACATACCTATAAACTTACACTTAACATGCATACATGCTAGAGGTCTCTACATAAGCATATGACCATTCTTGAGTTCACTTTTACAAGTTTTAGTTTACGATTTGCATGGAATTAAAGCATAGAAAGGTCATGTAATCAACATGCTTTATAACTCTGGTCATATCTCCACATAAAGATACCACATAATATATTAATACACATGCTCATAGTGTTCATATCATTTATTCATAGCTAGCATCGTTTAGTACTTTAAAACATGCTTTAACTCTTGCTTGGTTTACCACTACCATGTTCAACATATGAGACTTATGTTTAGAGATATAATGATCATAAACATGTCATCTTAAATATCTAGAATCTAATTACTTATACTTAATGCACTTGGTTTGAAAACATATTCAAGTTTACCTTTGAAATCAATATAAACTTGAACAATGCAATTTAACACATACAAGACAACATTAAAGCTCTTATCATGAATAGTTAAGTCATGTTAACCTCTTCATAAGATCAGAATGTACATTATCGACGTTGGGATTTTTATTTGTCCCTTTATGTTCTTTTTCTTTGGTGTTCTCATGTTATGTAAGATTTGTTTGAAAAAATAAGTGAAAAAGGTCCGACATGTATATGTCAATGATTTATTTGTAAGAAGAGTCGCCGGTTGGTGTTTTTAACTAGTTACGCACCAACGTTAATCGAGAAAAGGTTTTCACATTGACCCAGTGATGTGACACTGCTAAATGGGTCTGTGAAACCGAGATTCATTTGGGTTCGGGGGATTGATTATGCGGAGGGAAGGTGTTAGGCACCCCCCAACATCCGTGTTACCATGGTGACCACCACTTTTCAAGAAATTGTTATATGAATGTGTGGGGGGGGGGGGTCAATGTGCTATTATTTGGAAGTAGTGTGAGGCCTCGTTCGCATCTATATACAAAGGGTTTGAATTTGTATGAAAAAATTATTTTTAAACAAGATATAGCAGTGAGGTTTTGTAAAAGAGATTTTTTCAAACCCTGTGCTCAATAGTAATTGAGACCTTTTCATACTTCCATTTTATTATTAAATGTTCGGCTTGGTTGCTTTTATTTTCGAGATGCGAAACATCTTCGAGAAAATAATATATAGCAGTGTCGAAATCCTCATGGGTATGAAAGCCATCTAAGGAAATTCAAACACCGTGAATAATTTACAAGCTGCTTACAGCTGAAAATGTCCATCACGGGAACCGAATTTAGATTCAGTAGACTGAATCTGTGATCACATGATTCCTAGGCTCACATGATGTAACAGTTTATATGAAAAGCAATAAGTAGTTATATATATAAAAGCTGTAAATATATATATATATATATAGAAAGGATCAACCACCACGAAACACCTCCACGGGGGATTAGAAATGTAAATAAAGCAATAAATACGATTAATCGCCACGAAGTAAACCCCAGGCGGGACTAAATGTAAAGAAAGCAGTAAAAACGATCAACCGCCACGATGTAAACTCCAGGCCTGACAAAAATGTAAATATATATATATAAGTTGTAAACGCTCCGGATATAAAATCCAGGTTCATCGAATAAAGTCCGACAATAGTTTGTATATCTAAGTATATATATATATATATATAAGAAAATAAATGCTACGAACATAAGTCCAGGCTCAATCGAGACATAACTCGATAATGTTAGTCCACATATATAAATATATATATATATAAGTATATATATACAAACAAAAATGAAAACCACAGACCGAAGTCTGGGCATACACACACAACATGACTCTCAATGTGAAGAAGAGTGTGTGCAAAGATGAAGAGAAAGGCTTTATAATGTGTAAGAAGGCTTACAGTGGGCTGCCAAAGAAGACTTCTATGACTTTAAATGGATGAATACACGGCTCCCATCGGTAAAAATATAGCTATATGTGAGCTAACAAGTGTTTAAAATGAGAAAGCACTCAATATGGGGTGTGTACAGAGCAAATTTAACAGGGCTTCCTCGCTATATTTATTGACCTGTATTCATCCACCCCAAGCCCTATATTTTTCTATTGACCTGTATTCATCCACTCAATAAATAAGGCTATATTTTTCTCTTGAATATGGCCACCCCAAGCCCTATATTTATTGACCTGGGAGCCGCAAGTGTACCTACAACAGCCATAGATGCACCTGCGGTTACCCGGGGTGCCCCAGTCTTCGCGGGTCCCACCGTCTCGAAGTATGTGCACGCATGCAATGTGATGTCCGCTCAAACTTACAGAACATCAATCTGAGCATCCGATTGAGGTGTATAAGACCTATTTTAGACTACTATTGTCGAGAGCTACACAATGACATGGGATTAGAGGTTGTACGAAGTCAGGAAGATGGAACCATGTCTTATCTCTTCAAGCTTCAAATTCTATCCGGTGTTCTGCCTTGCGTATTAGTCACTCGGGATTGCAACTCCTTGGTTCTTGTGGGACATTGTTGTGTAGAATGTATGTTGATTGTTGTTTGTTAAGACGACACCATTTGGGGTTAAAATGGAAATTTGACGACTTTGCCCTTCATCGGGGTTATCTCCAATTTTGGCAGATAAAGTAAACGTTGCTCAGGGTTATCTCTGAGATTGGACTGCTGCAAGTGTTGAATGCCCTCAGGGTCATCTCTGAGATGTGCCTATCCTTTCGGGGTTATCTCCTGGTTTGCGCATTGAGTGCCTCGGTGTGAGTCCTGAGGTTGAAGTTGACTGCATGGGTTGAAACGAGCATCTTCGGGGTTATCTCCGGAACTGCAACTACACTCCTTTGGGTTATCTCTAAGGTTGATATTGTCTTTCCCGGTGTTATTTCCGGGACTGAGACTGAATATCTTGAGGTTATCTCGCAAATGAATCGACCTTCTTTGGTGGATTTTCTGGTATTTGGACTGTTATCCTCGGGGTTATCTCCGAGGTGGGGAAATGATACTCCCGATGTATTTTCTGGTGGTTAAAACTGAACTTTTGGTGGTATTTTCGGGATTAAGTTGAGTTGTCTTCCAGGGTAATCTCTGAAAGTAGATTCTACACTTCCTACAATGTTAGTAACAGGTAGGTAGAAAATTTCGAGTTTCTACAGATGCCCCTCTTTATCATATTCATGCAATGAAATGGCATGGATAGGATAAAGAATACTAGACACTTGAAATGCAACAAGATAATTATGATGCAATGCATGTGGTTTTTTGGATTTTTCTCCAACATGATGGGATAATTATTGGCTCAATGTTGCTTCTACCGGGGGTGGCAATAAATAACCAGCCTAATGAACTGTCTTGGACGCTTGATCCAAAGCTGCCAGGAATCTATAGGATTGTTGATGTTGGGGTTATCACCAAAATCTTGAATCCTTGATACAAACTTTATCATGAAGATGCATCTCTAATGTATAGGAGATTTTGTGGGGATTGAACTTTGTCTGTTGAGGATGTGTATAACATATTCCATCATCAGTCCTCCTTGATGAGGAAGTTCTTCCCTAGTTTGTATCGCCATGTCTTTTCGCTGCTCTGTTGGAGTTACTGCCAACAGTTGGTGTTGTCAGGGTTGCCTGACCTTCATTGACATGTGCATCAACGGATGGGATCCTTGATGAGGATAATATCAAGGATGCTTGACCTTCATTGACGTGTACATCAATGGATGTAAATGCGTGACACCCCCACCGGGGACCATGTCAAGGCTGCTTGACCTTCATTGATGTGTATATCAACGGTTGAAAATGCGTGACACCCCCGCCAGGGACCATGTCAAGGCTACTTGACCTTCATTGATGTGTACATCAACTGTTGAAAATGTGTGACACCCCCGCCGGGGACCATGTCAAGGCTACTTGACCTTCATTGACGTGTACATCAACGATTGAAAATGTGTGACACCCCCATCGGGGACCATGTCAAGGCTGCTTGACCTTCATTGACGTGTACATCAACGGTTGAAACTGCGTGACACCCCCGACGGGGACCATGTTAAGGCTGCTCGACCTTCATTGTCGTGTACATAAACGATTGAAAATGCGTGACACCCCCACCTGGGACCATGTCAAGGCTGCTTGACCTTCATTAACGTATACATCAACGGTTGAAAATGCCTAACACCCCCACCGTGGTCTATGTCAAGGCTGTTTAACCTTCATTGACGTGTACATCAATGGTTGAAAATACGTGACACCCCCACCAGGGACCATGTCAATGGATGAAAATGCGTGACGCCCCCGCCGGGGATCATGTCAATGCTACGACCTTGAACTGACGGCATCGGACATTCGCGAGATATTGCCGATGGTAGTTTGCAACAGTTGAGATCATTGGTATAGTATACCCTGTGTTTGGGTGAAGACCAATGAGTGTTATGTAAAGCCATAGTTTGTCCTGTGAAAACCAGGATTTTTGGCTATTCTGTTCAATCGCGTAGCATTTTTATTCTTGATTTGCCCTTTTCAGCTTGTAAGAACTCCTTTCCAACTTGAATTAGACCGAGCCGGAGAGGTGGGACCCATATAGGGGTGCCGCAGCTACACCTATAACAGCCACAGGTGGACCTGCGGCCAACCGTGACTTCCCTTAAATGGGCTGGTTAATGTCCCAAGTCATTTCAAGCTGCGTCGCGAAGGAAACCTGAGAGCTCTTTTTCAGATCTGCTGTGTTTGGATGACTTTCTACAAATTTTGTTACCGTACAAGTGTTGTACATAATCCTGGTAACGTATGCATGTCTTCTTTTCCAGTTTTCATCTGTTGGAAAATGAAATATCTTATGAAATGCATCTAAACTCATAGTAGTGATTATGTATGCTGTAATGACTTGTTAAAAAATATTCAACATAGTAAATGTTAGTATTAAACCATGTTGAACATAATGATGTGAAAAAATTTGACTTTTGAAATAGTTAAATTGACACCTTTTTCTACTATTTCTTATCCTATTTGAGGACAAATGAGCAAAGGTGAAAAATAAAAATAATCCTGGTAATTAGGCTACCCTTACGGATTTTTACTTTGATCTATCAATGCATATAGGATGCATATGACTATGGGTATGTGTGCTACTGAATGGACACCTAGTCATGTATATGTGCATGTGGATAGTCCTATTTACAAAGGGGACTATGACAAAAAATATCCAAAATGTAGGCATTGGGTAATAATGTATTTTTAACTCTATTATAGATGTATGTTAAAATAATGCATGCATTCATGTAGTCATAAAATTGCATTTTGAAAATCTCTAGATAAGAATTTACCACATCCTTTCTAAGGTGATTTGAAGATTTGTTGTCCAGATATATGGATCCGGATCAGCCGAGTAGTTCCCGTAGGACCACTTTTAGTGTGCGAATGAGGGCTTCTAAAGTTCCTCGACCTCGTTCCGTTAGACAGCCTTCGTTTGGGGGAGGCAGTGATACGTCCTATCCAGGTTGATGTACTGGATGTGGGGGTCGAGGAGGAGGATGTACCGGTTGAGGCTCCCAATCCTGCTGCACATGTTCCCCGTAGGGACCTCCCGAGTATTCAGGGTGTGAACCTAGAGCTTCTGGGTGACCTCCCTCAGTTTACTTGCATGCAAATGAGGTACAAAGCTAGATTTTGATCTTCCTTCTTTCCTATTGATGAGGAGTAAAGGGTTCTGATGTTGATCTGCTTTGTGATGTAGGTTCCGACTTTACACGACTCAGAGGGGAACCGGTTCAAGATTTACTCGATGTACCGTGCTCGATCCCCGACTATAGAGCGATCATGCATGATTGGGGATTTGGATCATTCTTTTCCATCCTTCCCCGACGTTGTCCCTGGGGTTATCTCAGGGCATTGTTTGAGTGTTGGTTTCACCAGACTCAGTCACTCCTTTTGTTAGAATGTGAGGTGATGATTACGTCGATGGATTGGTGGTTTATCATAGGTATGGAGTTTAGAGGGGCACCAGTGCCTTGTACGACGGACATTACCTCGACTGCCATCAGATCATTGCTAGGAGTTCTAGCGGAGGCGCTCAAGGGCAGAACTATTCGTACAGGTCCTTTGAGAGTAGATGCTATGAGCGGGCTGTTGAGTGAGCCCATACCCGATGATGTAAGAATCAAGGATCACAATCTTTGGCGATTGTTTCTGATGATCATTTGGGGTTGCTTCATAGCTGATAACTCTTCTACGGTGTCCTTATCTTTGATTAGCGCCACTCGACACGTGGATTGTATTTTACAGTATGATTGGGGTTCCTACACCTTTGCCTATTTCCTCAAGGGAATGCGCATGCGTTCGCAGGACTTGACAGAGGCTTGGCTAGGATTTTACCAATTTCTGCTGGTGAGTATTTCTCTTGTAATTTTCCATGTATAGGTTAAGAGTTTTGACTGACAGCAGATGTTTGCCTTTGTGTTGGCAGTTCTGGGCCTATGAGAGGCTCCCATGTTTATGTCTAGTGAGTGTGTGTTAGTATTAGATACCTACCCACGAGCATGGTGATGGCATCATTCCATACTGGCGGAGGTCCCTGTAGCTGAGGGTTTCACTCATTACTGCCTACAACTGGAGTTGTTGATAGCTTATGTCATCACATGGATTCCCTATTCAGGGGAGAATTTGAGCATCAAATTTGAGGATGAGTACCCGACTGCTGTTGAGTACGTGATTTTCACCCATAGGATTCCTCTCTTCACAGATGGAGGATGGGAGCTCTATTTTGGAGAGCGTGCTATCAGGAGCACCACAGGAGAGATTCGTATACTGATCTTGCCTCTTGCTAGGCGTTATTGGCTTGTTTCACAGCCACCCATCGTTGATATCCCATTGTTGGGTGTTGACGGTTTTACATTATCAGAGGGTCCCTGCACTCAGGAGATATTCCAGCATTGGTGGTTACCTCATACCATTGGAGCCAGACTCGCGCCACTCAGTTCATGGGGGATATGGTTCCTGGATCCATGATGATAACGGATTGACTAGTCTGTGTCCAAGATCCGACTCATTTGACACAGATTTACAGTTTGACCCGGCAGTTGGATCGGGCACATTTCTTTTTCTGGCACTTGTGCAGAGATCCTTTAGAGGTAGATACTTTTGATCCTTGCAGCTCTGGAGCTAGCCCCTCAGGTGACCGATATGGTTTTGCCGGTGTAGATCCTCCCTTATATAGTCTTGACATCCCTGTGGATAGAGATCCCACTACTACAAAACATTAAATAGATAACGCAAAAAAAAAACATTGTGGTTTCAATCAGAAAAACGTCGTGGTTAAGGGTGTCATCTATTTGACACCCTTACACAACATTTTTTAAACGCTAAAGTTAGACACATTATACAACGTTTTTTAAGAAAAAAACATTGTAGATTTGTTTTCCATAAATTAGTAGATGCTTTAAAACGTTGTAGAAGGTATGATTCCACAATGTTTTCTGGCTAAAAATGTTGTAGTTTAATATATCAGACAACGTTCAGGCACATTTACATAACGTTTATAATGTGTCATCTATTTAGAAGGTGTCATTTATTTATACAAATATACAACATTTTTAAAATGTTGTAGATAAAAAAAAGGTTGTGTTTCACCTATATTATCAATGCACCCGCAATATGCTAATGTCATGATATATAGCTAAAAAGTCTAAATTCTCATTTAAATTTAAAGCCAAAATGTATCAACCATTCAAAATACATCCCAATAATATCATTCGTTTACAGTTTCAAATTACTACATCCACAAAATATACCAAACTATCCATAAAATTAAGTTGTGGAGCACTACTTAAGCTGTGGTGCACTACTTAAGGGGTCGATCTTGGTCAAGAGCTCAACAAACATGACAGCAATGTGAGAGGTGTGGCAATCAAGAACTGGGGCATATCCATTTCCAATCTATCCAGGGTGGTTCATGATGATGACCTGAGATTTGAAGTTGGCAGCTCCTTTTGGAGGGTCATCCTTGGAGTTGGATGAAACATAACCACGCTTGAGATCCTTGACTGCAACATTCTTGACATTGAAGCCCACATTGTCACCAGGAAGAGCCCAGGATAAAAAGTTAAAAGTTGGTTAAAACTCAGGATAATATAAATCTAATAACATATCAATCTATAAGCCTTCTCACCTTGTAACAACAACAAATCATCTGCTTGACACCAAGGGTGAAAGCAAGTAAAGCATGCTCACGGGTTAAAAGTTGATTGATGACAACATCCAGTATCTCTTGGTATCTCTTACCATTCTGAATTTATCTTCAGCTCCTAAAAAGACCTCCAAAGAAGAAGGGAAAATTGGGTAGATACAATACAGCCGGGCCTAAAAAGGCCCATTCGGCACCCTCCAAATGCTGCAGTCCTCAGTATGCAGTAACCATCTTGTTTGTAATTATTTAACGGTGACTGAAGGGGAACTGTAAGTGAAATAATCTAAATGGATCTTTGAAAAAGAATTAATTAGTAGCTCAAGGAACTCAAGGAAAAAAACAAAACAGTCTAAATTTGACACGTACTGAATTGATATCTCAAGAATTGATCAAGAACTATTAGAAAAATATGGACCTGAAGTTCATTGATTTGACTATTCATTGCATAGATGATGACATATGAAGCATTAAAAGGTTTATAAGGATAAGCTTGGGGAATGATGACAGCCTTAATATCCAAATTTTGTCCATTGAATTTGTGTATTTTTCCAGTGGTGGCAACAAGGGTCCATGTCTTCTTACAGAGGAAGCTTGAGAATTCACTAAAGTTCGAGGATATAAGCACGGAGGTCATTTGATAATAAGGATATTGTTTATAGGATCTGCACTATGCAGAACCCAGCAATAGTCAGAATGGTATCATAATCTTCCAACACTACTACACATTTGCAAATAGCAGCTGATGTACTTGCAGACAATTACACATGTTCTACAACAAGCACCAAAATCTAGAGATCTACAGATACTAATTGAGTGTGAAATGAAGTATGCAAAAGACAGTATTTGAGAGAAGTAGAAGGTTACTATATTAAATTCAGAAGAAAATCTGAATAATGCAATAAACTAGAAAGACTCCTGCAACCACGTGAACATTGTTTCTATTAACTACGATGATACCTTTTGCATGTTTTATAATACGAATGATGTTACGAGATTTAGTTTCCCAAACATGTATCATGCCATGCTCTGATCCAGAAACCAAAAGAAATCCATCCGCATCAAAAGCCAAGCAAGTAACAGCCTTACTGTTCCTGAAAAGTTGAAAATACTTTAGCAAATATTTGACTTCATGATTTTGAAACATATTTCTATATCCATGAACACATTTTAGAATATACAATGGTGATAAATAAATCAACACTTTAATAGACACATCATATTGAATAATTGAATAAGACAGCATAGATTCTCATCAATGCATTATCAAACAACCCACATCAAAAAGGACAAAAAATAAGCAGACAACATAACATTCAAGTTCTAATAAAATTGACAACCTATGATCAGATAATGTGCCCCTCATATTTGGTCCATAACTGTTGGTGGAGGTAGGTTGCGCATTGAGTTCTGCAATATATATCTTGCCATCTCTACCTCCAATTTCCCTTTAGATAGGCTCCACACCTAGGAAATGCACATCAAGACAATTACCTAACCATCATAAATGTTATAAATGGCCCCAAGAATAACATGAAAATAAATTAAGAAATATATAAAAAAAACCAAAAACTTACTATCGGGTCTTCTATATATACCATAAAACCTTTAAAAATATGAGCAATTTTTGAGTTGTTGATCAAAGATAGACGCCAAATGATTAAGTTGGATGTACGATGTACAAACGGTTCAAGGGATACATTCCATTTTAAATAAGTAGCCATATAGGAGTACTTAAAAAAAGCCATAACAGCCTAGAAGAAAGGGAATGAAACAATTGTAAGGGATGAGAGAGAAAGAAGATAATTTTATACTAGAAATTAAAATCGGAAAAAAGCAGAACTAACATAAATGCTTAAAGTCGCCTTGTTCAGAAGCAAGAAATATCACATCATGTCAAATTGGCAGTCATGAAACAATGGTATACCTAACAGTCAATGAGTCAATACAATTAAGTAAATAGTGTGGCAAACCTTACAAGTCCTATCCTCAGAGGCAGACACTATGACTGCGCTACATCCCCCGTAACCTGTAACTATATAAGTTACTCACAAAGTACCCCAAAAATAGGTGAGGGAACTAGACAAATCAAACCAATAAATGAAAGCTTCAGAGTCCTAGTTCCCATTTCAATTCAATTACAAGATGTGATCATCTTGTGGAGTCTTTGTACCAATAACAAAACAATAAAAAAAAAAATTTCTTTAAAACCATGGCTACTTCAAGCACCAGTAGAAATATTATAAATCACCAGCTCACGAATTATTTTTTTAAAACAACTGAAAGCAAACTCTAAAAATTTTCATGTCTTTCGTTTAACCAAGTGGGCAGGGAGTCTAGAGAAAGTCATCAATGTTTTTGTTTTTTTTTTGCTAAATTAAAAGTCACTATCGTTGAATGCTCAAACCTCTGAAATTATACACACTAAGCAGCGTAAAACAGAAAAATCAGACCCCTTTCACTAACGAAGTTAGATTATGAAACAAAATGGAGCCCCAAAAAAAACCTTTAAAGTAAAGGTTTCATATATCATCACTAGTGCATCAACTTCAAAAATATGAAGGTATCCAATTAAACTTAGACAAAGCACAAGAACAAAAAAGGAAATATAGATTACTAAAAATAAATCGCAGCAACCAAGCAATCATTTTGTAACATTCTATTCCGATACTCCATTAAGCAAACTAGGGTTCACTGTTAGCTACGAGAAGTTTAATAACAAGAAAATATACGAAAAAAGTAGTTAGAACAAACCCTAATTACAACTAAAACAAATGCGTGAAACTTATGGATACCTTCAGAGACAACTAGCGTTAATTTGGTTGAGAGCATCGAGAGATGACTCAAATGAACTAAAAACCACAAGTTTTACCACTTTCCCGAATCATTTGAGATTAGTTAATGAGTTCCAAACTGCTTTTGTGTTCTGTCCAATTTCATCATGTCCATGGCCAAAAACAGAGAATACCCTGAGTCTTACTTATGTAGAGAAGGTAACATTGGACATCGTAGAGAGAGTACCTTTCACAGTGGTAGCCGAAGGTTTGGATCGTAGGAGATCTCCATCGTAGAGAGAGAAATTACAGAGATAAAGGAGACAAGAGATCTAACGAACTTTTGGTCCTGTTTTAATTTCAAATTTTTTAGTTCCGCCTATTAATTTTTTTTATATAGATAACATTTTTTAAAAAAAAAACATTATCTATTTAAAATCAAAAATTTTCCTTATAAATACATAATGTTTTTTCATATGTTTCTAAAACATTTTGTTAAAAAGTGTTGTAAAAAAATACCATAACGTTTTATAAAAACATCATCTTTTAAGTGTTGTCTTTTTATGGTTTTGTACTAGTGTCCAGAGACTCAGGAAGAGTTACATCAGGTGGATAGGATTAATGATGTAGACATTGACACCATTGTCTTCTTCTGATCTATATTCTCATTATCTCTTTTGATAGGCCTCTTGTTAGACATTTGGTGGCTTTCGCCCATTCTCGTTATATCTTTTGATAAGCCTCTGTTAGATGTTGGGCGTCTATGCCCCATTTCTCTGTATTTCTAGCTATACAGAGTTGTATTAGATGATGATATACTTATGAATATATGTAATATTTTCTATTCCCTATATCATATTGCCATCTATTGTTCATCATGCATGTATTATGTTATGCATATGTATGTATGTGCAGAGATATTCAACATTGACCCCTGGATGGTCTTATGACACGGCCCGTACATATGTCTTCTTCAATAGTTAGCCATATTGATCATACCCCACCAGTATTGGTGGCATCCCGTCTAAGATCGTGGTATGATAGTATGTCACCTTCAGACATGGTGACTATAGATCAGTTATTACAGCATACTATGACTCTCCTGATGTTTCAGGTTCCCGTAGGCTTCATAGAGGGTATGCTGGAACATTGGATACCGAAGAGACAAGCCTTCCAGTTTGGCATCCACGAGTTGACTCTACTCTGTAGAGATACGATGGTTGACGCCAATTGCCATTGGGATGAGACCACAAGATAGCGTATGGCCGTGACACGAAATGCCCGACAATTTATGACTATCATCAATTTGGCGGAAAGTTGTGCATGATGAGATCACATCCAATCACGTTATATCCTCGCGCTTTTTGATGGACAGATTTGGCTCTGAGGATGGTTATACACGACACTCCAGGGATTTCACCATGCCGGAGGATCATTGGCACTCGGCCAGAGTAGATGTCTTACTAATGTGTTTATTATTGTATGTATACATGCCACGGTACATGGATGAGCTAGATATTGGAGTCATTATGGCAGTGAGAGCTCTGAGGGAGGGTCACACCATTGTATTGATGATCATCGTAGAGACGCTGAGGTCAACCACATATTATAGCACTTACCCTGTAGGGGGTATTCACAGGCAGCTCGGCGATGTTGTATGTGTGGTTTATGTCACACTTGAGACCGATTGGCACTTTTAGACGGCATGGGTATTGTTTCACCCATGAGATAGCTATGTCATACTCCTTTCAGCCTGCGGAGTGTACAAATCCTGCTTTTTGGTTCATTTTCCTAGCAGAGATCAGAGATCCGTTTGATATATTGTCGTGTACAGGGCTCAGCTCACCTTACAACTTCATCACTCATGATCTAGGCATGGATTATCTCCCTCTAGCTGGTTTGAGGGGCATGACTACTTACCACCCACTGGTCGTAATGTGTCAGTTTGACCAGTTCTAAGATTTCCATCCTTTTTAGGGGGCATTGAGTTAGCACTTAGCTTCTCGCCACTTATCAACAGGTAATAGATCTAGGTTGTATGCCTGTTAGGATCAGCGTAAGCTAGCTGAGTTTTCCGTCAGCCATCCAGGTTGTTCTTCAGAGTATTCCGCATGGATGTAGACAGAGACGGCACTAACTATGGCAGTATCCACAGTGCAGGGGATTGATTCTGATGAATGGGAGCCTATGGATGAGACTTATATTCCCATTGAGGAGGATTTATCTCTTTGGGTTGCTAAAGATTGATTGTGATGGATTCTCCCACCACGAAGTGCACTTGTGATTTAGCATTGATCAAGATGAGATCTGGAGCAGAGTCTACATCTGATGACCTTTGAGAGAGATCAGGCTAAAGCCTTGATGTTGACAGCTCTTCATGGGAGAGACGCCGCTCTATTAGAGAGGGATGAGGCTATATTAGCTAGAGATTCATTGATTGTAGAGCGGGATGCTGCTTTACCTGCCCATGATGTGGACGTCAAAGATAGTACTTACAACTGACATCCTTGCTGATATGGGTGCATACATTGATGAACATCATACTACCATGCAGTTAGCCTCGGATCTGGTAGCTCGTGTAGATACCATTGGGCAAGAGCTTGCAGTGTTACCTCTTTCTTTGGAAAGGGATGCTATATTAGATCTGATAGTCCGCATACATACAGATCCGTAGATAAACATGTATTTTCCTGCACATACTAGCTTAGCCATTTTGTCATGTACATCACATATTGTATATATCAAACAACACTATATATGGCAGGGAAATATATTTTAATTCACTTCCCTTTAAGTTATGCCTTAATACTTACTTGATATTTTCCTGTTTCTTCAGGGATTGTGATCTTGATGCATTCTGAACTAATCCTTGATGTATGGACATTGAGACGTCGTAGGATCTTTTAGAATGGATCATTGATTTATGTGTATCCCTACCATCTTTGGTGTCTTGGGACTGGTTTCTGTATTTAGATGTGGAGAGGAGTGTCTCCAGTACTCCTATTTAAGAGGAGCCTAGTTAATTCCATCTCTTATGGATTAGTGTTACTCTTCGAGGCACAACCACAGCTTAGATGGTCGTCAGATCTCTTATTTGTGAGGAGAGGTCAAGTAGTTCCATCCCTTTGGTTTGAAGATGATGAAATGTGGTGGATTGAAGTTTGAATCCAGTACCATGTGACAAGTATTTGTGTTTTGGTAGGGGGTTAGACCAAACCATAAATGACTTCCTACGTACTCCTATTGAAGAGGAGATCAGGTCTGCGTAGTTTGAACCTGGTGTAAGAGGTTCAACTCTGAATGTAAAAGGTTGTAGGAATGTTTTTGTTGTTTTTATTTATGTAGAGAAAGGGAAGAAATGTTTTTGTTGTTTTTGCTTTTATAGAGAAAGGCAGAAATGTTTTTATTTTTTTTATTACGACCGGGACATATAGAATATCGTTGCCTACGTACTCCTGGGTATCAGGGAGATCAGGTCGACGTAGTTCACCCCTCAAGACGATTTGCAGCCGAAGAGAAGTCTGAATCCCATGTGCAGGGGAAAGAAAGTTTGATCCCTTGTTTGGGACAATCTGTAGGTGAAAAAGTTTGATCCTAAGTTCAGGACAAACTGCAAGTGTGAAAAAGTTTGATCCTATGTTCAGGACAAACTACAGGTGTGAAAGGTTCAATCCCTGGTGGGATAACTGAAATTGTATGAATGGTTTAAAATGAGGTGAAACTAAGCTGCTTGCTTGAAGAGTATGTTTTCCTGAGGGGTTAGAAGAGTATGCAGAAGATTTTGTATGTAAGGAAGGGTTAGAAAACCTGAATGATTGTTGATCTGATGATCCAAAACTAGGATGTTTGCTTGATGCTAACCTTAGATATAGTACCGTTTCACGGTGTCCGAGTTGATGAGTTATGGAAATTCATCGCCGTCTATTTCCTGTAGTCTGAGAGCGCCTCCTGTCAATACCTCCTTGACAATAAATGGGCCTTCCCAGCTTGGAGCAAATTTTCCTTTAGATTGATCTGTGTTGTCAATAATCTTCTTCAAAACCAAGTCATGTTGTTTAAACTGCCATAGCTGGACTTTTCTGTTATAGGATCTGGCGATCCTTTGTTGATATAACTGACCATGGAAGATAGCCGCGATTCATCTTTTGTCTATTAAAGATAATTGGTGATATCTATCTTGTACCAATTGGTCTTCATCCAGTTGAGCGTCCATCAACACTCTGAGGGATTCCATTTCCACCTCTATGGGGAGCACTACTTCCATCCCATAGGCTAATGAGTAGGGGGTTGCCCCAGTAGAAGTATGCATTGAAGTTCTGTAGGCTAATAAAGTCAGAGGCAAGAAGTCAGGCCATCCTTCGTGATTGGCGGACATCTTCTGCATGATCTGGTTGATGTTTTTATTAACCGTTTCAACAGCACCATTCATCTTTGGATGGTAGATGATGGAGTTAAGGTGTTTGATGTGGAATTTTTTGCATAACTCCTCCATTGTTTTGTTGTTGAGGTTCTTAGCATTGTCTGACACAATTACATCTTGTCGTCCATATCGACAAATGACATTATTTCTGATGAAAGCAATGATAACTTCTTTAGTAACCCTAGGGAAGGAGGCTGTGTGAGACCCCGAATTTTATGAAATGAAAGTATTCAATTTTCTTATAATTATTCTACTTGGTAAATAGTTAAATTGATAAAAGTTTAAAGTTAAGGGTCATAATTGAATTTTTTTTAAATAAGCAAGTTGTCATAAAATAACCGGTAGCAAAAGAATACTAATACGCGTGGTTGTATAGTAGCACACGATATTTGTTGCCTCTTTTTCAGTTTCGATATAAGAGCTCTAACTCATGCAAGCATACATGTGTCAACAAGTAATACAGAGTAAGTAGAGTATCGATCCCACAGAGAAAGTTGTCAAATTTAAACTACTATGCATCAATTATCTCACTATATTCATATGCTTAAACTAACGACTAAAAGTGGTGAATTAAACTAATTGTAAACAACAACTACAATAAGAATATTAATGGAATAAATCAAATCTGAAAATTAACTTCATTTAATATTTCATCCAATCCCCACTATCATGCAAGAAGTGTTCACATATCACAGGAAAATAGTCAAGAGCACTAACAGAGTTATAGCCATTTTTCAATGCACTATAACCTACTTACACAACATCCACAGATGATAGACTCCATGTAATCATCAATACAACCAAAATCAATATATGTCTATGCGAAATTGCAATTATACTGAATTTAAGCACAAGCCCTTACTCTAACTCATACGGTGAAACAATGTATGTCTATCTGGTTCACAAAATACACAAGCCATATAAAACAGCACCATATTTGCATGCTATCATGATTACAATCCATACTCGCATGTTCATTGTCAATTCAATACAAGTATTGAAACGAATGGTGATCAGGCATTCATACATGTAAAACAATCACGATAGAATTCCCATATGATATGCAAAACAGCCCTAGCATTCAAGCATGCAACCAAACTACATATTAAAATCCGTTAGAATCCTATAATGGAGTTTAGTTCATAGCTGGACCAAAAGCTATTATGGGATCAATGCTAAACATGATTACAAAGCAAACAATTGAAAGATGATAGATAGAACGATCAAACCCAATTGCTGAATATAAACCAATGATAACATTCAAATCCTCATAATATTCCAGCAAAATAAAGTACTAATCCACCGTGATAGAGAATCCCAAGTAGAATTGGAGAAGTAGACGTTTTGGCTTCGTTCTACGTTGGAATCTCCCTCACAGTGTAAACCCTAGTTTCTATGATGAAAATACGACAAAAAGTATCACTCTTTTGTCTGACACCAATCCGAATCCTTTTTAATCCAATTCCGACTCATTTAATTAAAAAATAAAATAAAACAAATACACAGCTTCAGCATCGCGCCCCTCCAGTATGTTCCTAGCGCGGGCGCGAGACTTGCAGAATGTCATGCTCTCCAGCCGAGTACTGCGTCTTGCAAGCAGCGCTCTCGAGGCTTATATCACATACTGCGATGGCATGCACTTGCAATCTGCAGATTTTGGTTCTGGTTTTGATTATGTCATACTGCTACTGCTGCTACTTGTTCATTCATGCTTAATCCTCTTCCTTGCTTGATCTCCTTATTCTATTGTACCTTCATGCCATGCATATCCCCGCTTGTGCCTTACCTTTACGCATCCATTAGCCTCATGCCCTCTAATACCACCAAATTAGGTCGATTCCTGCACTTATTCATAAAAAGGAGTTTTAAGTAAATGCAATGCAAACTATCATGAAATGCAACTAAAACAGAATAAAATGTACTTGAGATGAGCATTGTTCGCATGAATTGGTATTCAATAAGTAGGTATAAATACCACTTATCAGTATTGATTATTGATGCTTATGTGAGAAGTCACTCAGTTATACTCAATTATCGCTACAATAATTGATGCATCATATCTCTCATATTATTGATTCAGTTATTGTCACACTATCATCTGCATAATATTTTATATATTATTAAATCAATAATTGAGACGACAAAGTTGTTCATATTATTATTTGCAATAGTGACAATGTCTAGAAGTTCTGTCAAGGAGAGGTTTGGTCACCTAATTGAGCTCCAATAAGGAGAAATCCTTACCGGAAAGCCCCCTTTTTCCTGGGAATGACCTGGTTGTTAAATATTGTGAGTTATAATATTAATGATGAATGTTATAAAAAAATCAAATTTGAGTTCAGAGTTGAATCTGGAGACGCGGGCTTGATATTTGAGTCCGGAACGATGAAACTAGTAGAAATAGACTATAAACACAAAATTTGTCGAGGTTGACTTTTTGGCCAAAAAAGTCAATAGTTGACTTTTTGGTCAAAAAAGTCAATAGTTGACTTTTTCAGAAAAAGTCAAACTTCGAAATTTAAAAAATGAAATTTTTGAGAAAAATATTTCAATTGTGTTGGGATTGTTAGTGTTAGTGGAAATTGACATTTATTTCGATAATAATTGATGTCTGGAGGTTATATTGACCAATCGGGTAATTAATCGAATAAATGAGCGATTAATTGCTATTAATTCACATGAATATAACTATTTGGTCACATGATTGTACTATTAATTCACATTATTTACTATTAGGGGAGGGGGTGCAAGTTTGATAATACTTGCAGGACTAAATTAAAAATGAAAGAAAAGTTCAAGGTAATATATTGTAATATTTTGAGCCCCAAAACGTGCAATTATCGAAACTATATTTTCCTATAAATAGAAGGTCATTCTTCCTTCATTTCTCACCAATTCACTAAAGCTATAGAGCAATTATTATAGAGAGCAATTCTTATAGTAAGGGGTATTATTTCTTTCGTATTCATGAAGATAGCTATTGTTATTCCATTCCTTATTATTCTGTTGGAATAACTTGTATACGCAGACTACCGTATACATGATGAAATTCTTCTGTTATTACATTCTATATTATTATGTTGGAATAACCTAGCTATGCGAAGTACCGCTTACATGGTGAAATTCTTAAGTTATTCCATTCTTTATTATTCTGTTGGAATATCCTGTCTGTGCGGATTACGCATGACCTGGTTCCATTCTTTATTATTCTGTTGGAATATCCTGTCTGTGCGGATTACGCATAACCTGGTTCCATTATTTATTATTCTATTGGAATAACCTATCTCTGCGGTCTATCGCATGCATGGTGAATTCCTCTGTTATTCCATTCTTTATTATTCTGTTGGAATAACCTGTCTATGTGGACTACCGCATGCATGGTGAATTCTTCTGTTATTCCATTCTTTATTATTCATTTGGAATAACCTGTCTATGTGGATTACCGCATGCATGGTGAATGATCATTTGTATTCATTCTTTATTAAATTATGAAAATGATCTGTCTACGTGGATTACCGCATGGCGAGTGAAAATCCATTTGCAGTTTCGGAATTTTTCTGACCCTCAAAAATTCTGGAAAAATTTGAAATGATAATTTGACGAGTTTTCTAGATTGTTTCCAAAAATGGCAATTTTTGGATGTATAGATTAAGAGTTATGAATTTTATAGGAAAAAATTATTTTAAAAGTAAACCCTTATAACTCGTTGTGGTTAACTCCAAAATTGGTGAAATGTTTATTGGGAATACATGTATATAATGAGAGTATACCTCGTAAATTTGAATTTTGGACAAAAGTACAATTTATGATAAATGTCTAAATATTCTCGTAGCTTTTGCCATATGAAAAATAGTAAATGAATTTTAAAAATTTTAAGAAAAATATATGTACAATATGGGACTATATTCGCTAAATCCCGTAAAAACGTGAAATACTTTTGGTAATTGATTTGGTATTTTTCATGAAAATGAACTAGTTATGAGTAAATGAATTAAATATGTTATGTGAAGTAACAAAATTGGAAAATATGATTTTATGGCTTGGGAATCCTATATAGGGTATATGCGGATTTTTGATGAGGGATTCGATCATTGGTGATGAAATCTTATGAGTATGGCATTTTTGAATGACAAAATTTATTATTTGGTAAAGTGTAAACAATTGAAATAAATTGTTTATAAGTTTAAGAAATGATTAAAATATTGTTATAATATTAATAATATCAGATTATGAGTTTATTAAGTGATTGATAATATTTGGATAAATTTAAAGTCTTTAATATTTATCATTGTTTTCGATTGATTAATGCTTATATTATTGTCATCATCCTCATGCTTATATTGTGATGAAAGTCATCTATGGCGTACGTGCATAGATGGACTTGGTATGATTATGACCAGGAATTATTTGTTATAATCATGACCGTAATGTTACAAATGATGTGATAAAAGTCCTCATTGGCCCGTAGTGCATTGATGGAAAGTTGTTGGTATGATTATAACCAGCGATTATTCGGTATAATCATGACCATTGTTGAAAACACGAATATCCTTGGCCCGTAGTGCATGGATAATTCGTGGTCGTAATACTAATAAATATCCTTGGTCGTAGTGCAGGGATGATTTGATGATGTGGATTAATTATTAAGCTGAGTCTCTGCGATAAAATATTGATTATACACTTTTAATTCGTAAAAGATAGTAGATATCATGCTCTACTTGACTCTTTTAAAATACAGTTGTATGTCTTTGGCATGTAGTACAAAGATGAATTGGTAATGAATATCTTCGTCGTAGTGCAAAGATGAATTTATTAGTATGATTATGAGTAGGAATTGTGATTTGGTATAACCATGATTTTTGATGTTTCTGGTGAAGATAGGTGATGAAAATTATCTTCGATCACAGGTGCGAAGAGGAATTTAGAATCACAATTATGATTATGAAGTTATTCATATAATTGTGGGATGAGAATTGTTGATTGATGTTACGAGGATAAAACATTATTGTTGGACTTTTAACATGGAGAAGATAATAGATCGATGGTCTATTTGACTCTTCTAATGGATTGCTTTCGTTGCAAAGCAACTATGGTTGAAAAGTTTTATCATCTACCATATGTTCTAAATCTCTGATTTATTACTGATGAAGGCTATTGATGATGTAAATTATTTTTAGTCATGATATTCTTTACTGGGCTATTTATGCTCACCCTTTTTGCTTCACAATTCCTTTCAGGTAATAAGAGTGTAGCTGGGTCGGGCGGGGGTAATAGGAGAATAGATCGTTGGTCTATAGCTGTTGAGGTTCTCCCTAAATAGTATGGAAATAATATTATTGAGAACTTTAGATAAGTGTGTTGTATTGTATATGTCATTTGATATTTAATTTTGGTGAACCGAATAGGGTGAGGTGAACCCAACTTTGGAAGGGTGTTTTGCCACTATCATACGAGATGTCTAATGATATACAACCTCGTGTTATCATAAGACAGGGTTGTGCACATCCACTTGCTGAATATATCTACGAGCACTACCTATATAATCCTGGAGTTTGTTTGAAATATGATTCTCAATTGGAGACAATGGAGATAATTATAAGTCAAGAGAAGACTCGCCATTGGAAATAAGATGATAGCAATCTTCTTGTTTTTCTTTGGGGACTATTGGGTCAACCAATGATAATTCTGAGGACATATGATATCTATCATAACCTAGACGCATTACCTCCCATGTACGAAGGTTTCCTTGAGTATTTTCCAAAGATTTTAATTTCTAAAACAATTATTAACTGTACTTTTATGTAAAGTACCATCGTAAGGTTGTGGTCGAGGCACCATGAGAGTTATATACATTTGTATTAAAACTCACAGTTTAACTGTGGTCGTATTCTACACGTCAGTTCAACAGTTGTATAAATGAGGTTTGTAAATGATTTTCATAGTGTGATATCTGGTGACTAAGAATGGGTCGTGTGGACCTATTTTGGGGGCGTCACAGGCTACTTCTACCCACTTGGTGAAGTAGTCAATCATGGTGAAGATAAAATGATGCCCATTATTGGCTTTGGGCTCGATGGGCCCGATCACGTCCATTCCCCACATTAAGAAGGGTCATGGCAAACTCATATTATGGAGTTCCCTTGGAGGGCTGTGGATAGAATTCCCATGAATTTGGCATTGATAGCACCTCTTGATGTGATCATCACAGTCAGCTTTGTGCGTAAGCCAGTAATGCCCTATTTTGAGGATCTTTTTAACAAGTAAGGGTCCGCTTATGTGTGGGCCACATACTCCACCATGGATTTCATCCATGAGTCTCTGAGCTTGGTCTTTGTCTAGACATCTAAGGAGACCTAATCCTGCACCTCTTTTATAGAGTGGATCTCCGCTTAGGTAGAATTTCATAGCCATTCGATTGATCAACCTTTTTTCAGTCGGGCTCACCTCAGCGGGTGTAGATCCATCTCACATATACTCCCTGATATGCTGATACCAAGGGTGTTGGACGGGAGGTAGCTCATCCGATACTTCTCCAACGTAATTCCCATAGGCTAGAGCCTTTTGTAGGTCCAATGGGATGTTTGCCATATTTTCCTTGTTATGTATGTTGATCAAGGAGGCCAAAGTTGCTACTACATCTGCAAAATCATTCCTACTCCGAGGAATGTGGAGGAAGTTTACTTCTTCAGACTTCGAAGCCATTTGTAAAACTTGCCGATGGTAAGGCAACAAATGTAGCTCTTTGGTTTGATAGATTCTCGTGCTTTGTTTGATTACCAATTCTGAATCCCCAAAGACACTTAACCATCAAATACCCATTGAGTGAGCAAGTTTTAGCCCCATGATATAGACTTCATACTCAGTTGTGTTGTTGGTGCTGAAAAACTGCAATTTGACAGCGACAGGATACTGCTCCCCCGTATCGGACACTAGAACTTTCCAGCTCCAGAACCTTTTGTGTTAACAGCTCCATCAAAATACATTTTCCACATATGGTATGCATCGTACTGATGGTGTTGCTGAATTGTCATGACCCCTTCATCGAGGAAGTATGTTTCTAAGGGTTTGTAATCCCTTGCGGGTGTGGCGTCTAGTTGATCCGCAATTCCTTGTCCTTTAATGGACTTTTGCGTCATGTACAAGATGTCAAATTGTTACAGAATCAACTGCCATTTGGATAGCCGACAATTCAGTATAGGCTTACTGAACACATATTTGAGAGGAACCACACGGGATATGAGATGGGTTGTGTGACCATGGAGGTAATGCTGTAATGTCATGGAAGCCCATGTTAAAGCACAAAAAGTCTTCTCAATTAGAGTGTACTTATGTTCACTGATGCTGAATCTTTTGTTGAGATAATAGATAGCTCGCTCATGGCCTCTATTGTCTTTCTGTCCCAGCATGCAGCCTATAGCATTGTCATTAATGGACAGGGACATGAACAAGGGAACATTATCCCTGGGAGGTACCAAAACAGTAGTGTTAACCAACTGCTATTTAATTGTAAGGAAGGCTTTCTGAAACTCATCTTTCCATTTCATGGAGGAGTTCTTCCTTAACAACTTGAAGATGGGTTCACAGGTTGCAGTCAGTTGAGAGATAAACATGCTAATGAAGTTGATTCTTCCCAAAAATCTCCATATTTCCTTCTTTGTCTGAGGAATGGGCCTTTCCTTGATGGCCTGGATTTTGGTGGGATCCAACTCATTCCCTTTGTGGCTGGCTAGGAAACCTAGCATCTTGTCTAATTTAACACCAAAGACGCACTTGGCTGGATTCAACTTCAAGTTGTACTTATGCAACCTTTTGAAAAGCTTTCTAAGATGGTCTAAGTGGTCTTCATCCCTTCGGGAATTGACAATAATGTCATCCATGTAGATCACTATCTCTTTATGCATTAAGTCATGGAAAAGAGCCATTATAGCTCACTGATATGTTGCTTCGGCATTGATGAGGCCGAATGACAACAGTCTATAGCAAAAGGTTCCCCAAGGCGTGATGAAAGCAGTTTTCTCACAATCTTCCTCAACAACCATACTTTGATGATACCCCGTGATTCAATCCGCAAAGGAGTACATGCCATATTGAGCAGTATTGTCAATGAGAATGTGGATGAATGGCAAGGGAAAGCTATCTTTAAGGCAAGTTTTGTTCGGATCCCTGTAATCCACACAAACTCGCACCTTTCTTCCTGGTTTAGGCATGGGGACTATGTTTGACAGCCATTCAGGATATGTGGACACCATGATGATTCCCGTTTGAAATTGTTTCACAATTTCTTCTTTAACTTTTAAACTCCACTCGAGTTTCAATCGCCTGAGCTTTTGCCTGACTGGCTTGAATCCCTCTTTAATGGGACGACGGTGAAGGACAATATCAGTGGACAAACCCACCATGTCTTCATGAGACCATGCAAACACATCCTGGAAATGGGTTAATAGCGCAACAATATCATTTCGTTGCTTTGGAGTGAGATCTGAACCAATCTGGATTAGCTTAGGGTTTTCTAAGGTTCCGAGATTGAGAGAGGTTGTTTGATCAAGATTAGGTTTAGGTTTGTCTTCGACCCATTCCTTAATCTCCTCAGGTATCTTAATGTCCTCTTGTACTTCCATCAAGTCTGAGTCCAACTTTACATCAAGTTACAGTCCTTATGGAGAAAAGGCACCTCATCAACAAGTACATGCACATCTAAATTCAGAATCCTGAAACAAAATATGCTTTCACTTAATATATGAACTTGTTCAATCATACAAAGTGTTAGCATGTACTGATAAAACAGCTGCTAATACTGGACAAAAAAATAAGTAGTTAAAGTTATATACAGGGAAGATGAAATTTTTGCCCATTTTACCCTCGTCGACCAATGCATAGAGTGTTGTTCCAATTGTCAAGGGTAAAGTCCCGATGGACTGAAGTGATGGAGGGGCTTTCATCGTCCTCCTTCTCCCTAATGATGACCATAACATCTGCGCAATCATCGTCTGGGGTGTATATGTTTGTATGTTCATCATGGACAATGATGCATATGTTTGACATCATCCTTGCTATGTCTTGATTACGTCTTCGTTCCCTCTCTTCCACTTCGGGATCAGGAATCAGGACCTCTTTTGCTTTAACCGGCATCGGTTTGGGAAATAGCATAACCATAATATGGGATGGCACCTTTACTGGAGACTGTAACAGCTCAGGAATTGTTGGTGGTGAAAATCGCCGTATGGCTGAAGTTGAAGGAATCTGTTTGTGCTTATGAGGATTTCTGTGACTGGAGCTAGCAGAATAGCCTAATACAGTTGTCCCTATTCGAGTGGGTACTTTAATCGAGTGCTTAATACCCTGATGCTCTTTGCCCAGCCCTTATCCAGGTTAATGACCTAACGACATCATCTCTTGAGTAGCCGACATAACCTCGGCAGGAATCTTGGGTGTGAGCGGTGGCGCCCTAATGGGATAGTAATGAGTGTTGCTCACCTCCAGGGCATGGAAACTGATTGACTTAATTTCTGAATTGAGGCTAATTAGTGGCATATCACTTTGTTCCGGACATTCCGGCTCAGCATTAACAATGACTAGGCTATTGTTGATAATGTATTTGAGTTGCTGATAAAGGGTGGAAGGGACGGCTCCAGCCATATGAATCCATGGTCTTACCAACAGTAGGGTGTATCCTGTGGCTATTCTGAGCATGTGAAAGGATACATTGAATGTGTGTGGACCAATCTCCACTGGTAATTCAATTACTCCAACGGCGTTTCGTCGGGACCCATCAAAAGCTTTGATAACCGAATGGCTACTTTTGATTGTCTTGGGGTTGATATTAATCTTCTCCAAGGTAGCATAAGGACAAATGTTAAGAGATGAACCTCCATCTATCAATACTCCTCCAACCATGTATCTGGAGGACAAAATCGTTATGTGCAATGGCTTGCAATGACCGATCCCTTCAGTGGATATATCGTCATCAGTGAAATATATCACATTATTGTTAAAAATGTGGTCAACCAGATGTTGGAATTTTTCCACATCCACTGATTTCGGTAAATGGGCTTCTTCCAAGACCCTTAGCAATATCTTCATGTGATCTTCGGAAGCCAAAACTAAGTCCAATATGGAAATTTATTGTGGAGCTTCTCTTAATCTTAAAACCACTTTGGCTTCTTTATGGCCCATGGTACAGAGAAATTCTTCAATCTTCTCCATGGGAACTTTCCCATTTGACTTGATGGCGGGCTTCATCACCCGATGGAGAAGATACAGTGGATTTTCCTTCGACACTACAGCAGTTGTATGTGATGTAGATCCTTCAACCTGAACATAATCCCATGGGACTTTGTACAGGCTGACAACAGGATACTATGGTCTGAATGGTAAGTTTACTGGCTCTGGTGCAGCCACATTCAAAGGATTCTTAGCTCCTTTGAGTTGGATTGTGGGTGGTTTAGCAGCTTCATCATCCTCAACAGAGATAACTGCTATGCTATCCTTTTATTTTGTAGGACATGTATTTCCAGTCTCGAGTAACAAAGTGTCATTGTCTGCCATTTGTAGGACACCACTTTCAATTAAATTCTGATCGAGGTGGCGGAGTGCCCAACATTCTTCTATGATGTGACCGCGAGTGGGAGTGATATTGGCATACTCTCTCAGAATTAAACCATTTGGAACGAGGATTGAATGGAGGTAGAAGGGATGTAATTCTTCCTTCATTGATCAACATTTGAAATATCTCCTCTATTGGTTGGCAAAGATATGTAAATTCTCGTTTGTTGGCAAAATCCTGATGGGCTTTGGCACTTGCTCTTTTTATAACTTTATCCTCCAGTATTTCACTTTCTGAAGGCGAGGATGAAATATTCATGACAAAAGGAAGGAGACTAACATGCTCCTGACTGGCTAATTGGCGTGTGACTTGGTGTTGATGAATCACCAGTTCTGCCAATTGATCTACTTGTTTGTAAAGAGCCTTAATCTTTCGCTACATCATAAACTAGAACTGCGCATAATCCCATCTGTCAGTGCTGTCTTTGCTGGTCTGGGAAGATTCAACAATGTAATTGGAAGTCTGTCCACTGCTCCAATTAATCATATTGAGCTCTTCTTCTTTGTGTTGAGGAAAAGGATTGTCTTGCACATGAGGTTGGTCGGGTTTAGTCATGACAATCTCCCCATTGTCGATTAAGTCCTGGATCTTATGTTTTAAGGCCCAACAATCCTGAGTGTCATGTCCCGGTTCCCCGACATGATAATCACATTTCCAAGTAGCATTAAAACCCTTCCCATTCGGGTTGGCTGGTGGAAGAAGATGTGTAATTTTCTTCTGAGTAGTCCGAAGAGTAAGGATATTCTTGAGTGAGTCCCCTAAGGGTGTGAACAATTGAGGGTGTCTGACTTCTCCACCTTTAGGCAATGGAGGGTTTGAATACTATGTTTGCAAAAAGAGTAGTTTCTCCTCTGAATAGACATATTCTGATTGTCTTTTTGACCTTGTAGTATCAAGGAAACATCTTCCTCTTTCTTTTTATGGACCCTCCGGGGGTTGTTTCCATAAGTTCCAAATTGGATGCGCTTAGCAACTACTTTAAGAACGGCTAGGTCTTGAATCTTTCCTGACTTTAATCTCATCTCAGCCATCTCTCTGTGTTTGATCATTTCAAAAAATGGCTTTCCAATGCTAGCTAAGACTCTTTCATAGAAAGGAGCTTCTTGTATGTCTATAAAGGTCATAACCATTTTTGATTCTGTCATGGAAGGAATAACTTGAGCAACAAGGCGCCTCCACCTTTGAGCATACTCTCTGAAAGACTCATTAGGCTATTTCTTTGCCTTGGTAATTTGGTACCAATCAGGAGCCATCTAAGATTGGAAGTTGTACTGAGTGAGGAAGGCATGAGCTAGTTCCTCCCAGCTATAGATCTTTGAGTTGTCTAATCTGGTATACCACTATCGGGCTTCTCTAGTCAGACTCTTCTGGAATAGCTGCATTCTGAGTTTCTCATCCTCTACATAAGATCCAAGTTCTCCTATAAATATCTTCAAATGTGTGTAAGAATCCCTAACCCATCATACTTTTTAAAGTCAGGAGTTTTGAACTTCTCTGGGTAATAAACACCAGGGAATATACAAAGGTCAGCATATGAAACACTCCCGTGTGCTCCAATTCCTTTGATAGAATGGATAGTTTCCTCCATTTGAAAGACATTCTTCCTGATATCACCAGTGTTTGTATCTTCTTTGAGATGGGTGTTTTCAGGGTTTTTATCGGTTGTATCCAACTGGAGTTCAGGAATTATATTATCTAAACCTTGTACTGCTCCTTGTGTAGAGGATTCTGTATGTACGGGTATTCGTGAACCCTGAGTAGATTGGTGTAGTTCTTTAAGCAGAACAACCAAATCTATAATTTGCTTGCTTAATACGTCAAACTCTTCTCGCGAGACAGGAGTAGGATTAGACTAGTCAGACGAAGACATAATTGGTTGTAGGCTTGTGGCCTTTTTGGATTTTGAGCGAGTAACAGGCCCAATTATTTCCTTATAAAAACTTATGTAGTTTAGTCTTAGGGAATGTATAAATGTTTACATGCTATCGTAATGTGTCCATTTTAGGAATATTATCCTACAAAACGGGTGTCATTTGATAGCATGCCATGTATTAATATGCATGTGTAAAAATCTTTCATATTTTCCATTACATAAAGATGAACATGGAATGAAATTACAAGTAATTGAAAATGGAAAGCACGAAGAGAATTTCCTCCGCGTTTGGTTTATCAGAGGCTGGCCTATCTTAGGTTACTCTCGCAGCTTTTTGGCATGAAGGTTCCTAGATCATCGCAATCTACTCGACGGGAAGTTAATTCGGTCTTTCAACTGGAGCGACTCTGGGTGGTGCCTTTCCTGAGCCTCATTGGAATTAGTCTTCCTATGAGTCCAGTAATCAAACACCGATAGGATAGCCTCCTGGTGGAGGAACCACACAACATACATTCACATACAATGTGTCTCACCGTTTATAAAGATGATGACATGTGCGAAGCACTGATATCACAGATAGATATTTTGCAGTGCAGTAATTAAAATGCATTCATACACATTCATCAAAATGTAAATACTACATTCACACAGAAGCATATAACAGTTTTGAAAAGCTTGTAGTAGCGGCTTAAGCCCTCTTACTAGTGTCCCCAGCAGAGTCACCACATGTCGACATCGGGATTTTTATTTGTCCCTTTTCTGTTCTTGTTCTTTGGTGTTCTCATGTTATGTGAGATTTATTTGAAAAAACAAGTGAAAAGGTCCAAACATGTATATGTTTAACGATTTGTTGTAAGAGTTACCAGTTGGTGTTTTTAACTAGTTGCACCAACGCAACCGAGAAAAGGTTTGCACATTGACCCAGTGATGTGACACTGCTAAATTGGTTTGTGAAACCGAGATTCATTTGGGTTCGGGGGCTTGATTATGTGGAGGAAAGGTGTTAGGCACCCCCCGACATCCGTGTTACCACGGTGACCGCCACTTTTTAAGAAACTGTTATATGAATGTATGTGTGTGTGTGTGGATCAATGTGCTGTTATTTGGAAGTAGTGTGAGGCCTCGTTCCCACCTATATACAAAGGGTTTGAATTTGTATGAAAAATTCAGTTTTAAACAAGATATAGCACTGAGGTTTTATAAAAGAGGTTTTTTCAAACCTTGTGCTCAATAGTAATTGAGACCTTTTCATACTTCCATTTTATTATTAAATGTTCAGCTTGGTTGCTTTTATTTTTGAGATGTGAAGCATCTTCAAGAAAATAATATATAAAAGTGCCGAACTCCTCATGGGCAAGAAAATCATCTAAGGAAATTCAAACACCGTGAATAATTTACAAGCTGCTTATAGCTGAAAATGTCCATCACGGGAACCGAATCTAGATTCAGTAGACTGAATATGTGATCACATGATTCCTATGCTCATATGATGTCATAGTTTATATGAAAAGCGATGGCAGATTATATATATACAAGATGTATATATATATATATATATATATATATATATATATATATATATATATATATATATATATATATATAGTACAGATCAACCACCACGTAAGCACCTCTATATGGGGAACTAAATGCAAATATATAAAAGCGGTAAATATATATATAGAGAGAAATGATCAACCGCCATGAAGCACCTCTATGGGAGATCGTAAATGCAAATAAAGCAATAAATACGATCAACCGCCAAGTAAAACTCTGTGGGACTAAATGTAAAGAAAGCGATAAAAAGCGATTAACCGCATGTGAAGTAAACTCAAAGTGGACGGAATGTAAATAAAGCGAGTAAAAGGCCACGAAGTAAACTCCGAGCACGATAGAAATATATATATATATATATATATATATATATATATATATATATATATAAAAGCGAGAACGCGCTCAGGATGTAAAATCCGAATCACCTAACAAAGTCCGACATCGTTCATATATATATAAATGTGTGTATATATATATATATATATATATATATATATATATATATATAAGCAAATAAATGCTCCGGACATATGTCCAGGCTCAATCGAGGCATAACTCGATAATGTTAGTTCATATATATAAATATAAGTATATATATACAAACATAAATGAAAACAACGGACCAAAGTCCGAGTATACACACACAACACGACTCTCAATGTGAAGAAAAGTGTTTGCAAAGATGAAGAAAAAGGCTTTATAGTGTGTAAGAAGGCTTACAATGGGCTACCAAAGAAGACTTCTATGATTTTAAATGGATGAATAATGGGCTCCCGCCGGTAAAAATATAGTTATATGTGAGCTAACAAGTGTTTAAAATGAGAAAGCACTCAATATGAGGTGTGTACAGAGTAAATTTGACAGGGTTTCCTCGCTTTTTTTCTCTTGAATAAGGCCACTCCAAGCGCTATATTTATAGAGTGGGAGTCAGTGTACCTATGGTCACACAGACACATACACTTCATTTGCCTGTGGTGCCTCGAGCTCCATGGGTCATGCCATCCCGAAGTACGTGCACGCGTGCAACGTGATGTCTGGTCGAACTTACAGAACTTCAATTTGAGCATCTAATTGAGGTGTATAAGACATGTTTTGGACTGCTGTTATCGAGAGCTACGCAATGACATGGGATTAGAGGTTGTACAAAGTGAGGAAGATGGAACCATGTCCTATCTCTTCAAGTTTCAAATTCTATTTGGTGTTCTGCCTTGCGTAGTAGTCACTCGGGATTGCAACTCCTTGGTTCTTGTGGGACATTATTGTGTAGAATATATGTTGATTGTTGTTTGTTGAGATGGCACCATGCGGGGTTGAAGTGGAAATTTGACGACTTTGCCCTTCACTGGGGTTATCTCGGGTTTTGGCAGATAAAGCAGACGTTGCTCAGGGTTATCTCTAAGATTGGACTACTGCAAGTGTTGAATGCCCTTAGGGTCGTCTCTGAGATGTGCCTGTCCTTCCAGGGTTATCTCCAGGTTTGCACATTGAGTGCCTCAGTGTGAGTCCCGAGGTTGAAGATGACTGCATGGGTTGAAACGAGCATCTCCGGAACTACAACTGAACTCCTTGAGATTATCTCCAAGGTTGATGTTTATCTTTCCCGGTGTTGTTTTTGGGACTGAGACTGAATATCCCAGGGTTATTTCCGAAATGAATCAGCCTTCTCCGGTGGATTTTTTGGTATTTGCACTGCTATCCTCGGGGTTATCTCTGAGGTGGGGAAATTATACTCTCAATGTATTTTTTGGTGGTTGAAACTGAACTTCCGGTGCTATTTTCAGGATTAAGTTGAGCTGTCTTCCAGGGTTATCTCTGAAAGAAGATTCTACACTTCCTTCAATGTTAGTAACAGGTAGGTAGAAAATTTCGAGTGTCTACATACATCATGTAGTATTCATAGATATTAGTTTTGATACGATAAGGTTTTCTTTGAAAAAGTTCTCTAACACAAAGACTAACAAGTTTGTTATGAACAAAAGAACTATAAATACTATATCATGCTCATTTATCTTCAAAATCAGTCATGTGTATATACTACTAAGCTCAAAATTTACTGAACATGAGTTTCAACAATGTTTGTTTTCAAAACGTAAAGTTCTTATTAAAAATCTTCTACTAAATCATGTTGATCACTTCATAACTCATAAGAAAGCTTTGTACTACATGTTATACTTATTTTTCATATATACATAAATCATAGAATTAGGTTAGCCACAACCTAGCCCAACAAAAATCATAATCTGGTTCTGAAGTCTGGCGCAGCTGCATTGTACCCTAGTTTAAACTGGGCGCAGCTGCGCCCTTCCTGGACCAGACCCAGAAAGGTACTCTATTTTACAAAGTCTGAAACAAATGTCGATTCATTCTCATTAATCATTCTTAAACTCAGTCTTAGAGGTTCCACATACGTATTTACACTTCACTAACACTTTGGTAGCATAATTTCAAATCAATTTACAAGAATCTAATAGAATTTCCATAATTTGTAAACTTTGAAATTAAGTGTCTAAAACAAGAGTTTACCTTCTAAGAAGATTAATTTCCTTAGTTTCTTCCCTCTGAGATTGCTAGACTCTTCTTTGAACAACCAATACTCACACTCAATTCTCAGTATTTCAACAGACAATTATAGCAACGGGATGTCAATAACATAGCTTCCATTTTATGGAGTAAAGATGGACTGGCTAATGAGTTTATACTGAGGTTGTAAACCGTGGTGTATAAGAAGGAAACAACAGTTAACAAAGGGTTGCTCAACCACCCACCATCAGCCATTTGCCTAGCTAATGATCATTGCTTGGACGTTACGTAAATAGGCTATAGGTTACTGTTCATGTACTGTTTGTTCAACTGAGCTTCTCAATTCTCAGCAATGTGATTGATTTTCTTAGCTCAGTTACCTTAATTTCCAAAAATGTAATTTTAATGTACAATTGTTACTATATTAGGAAAATTAGGGATTATTTATGTACTTACATCATATAATCCATGTACATTAGGTACACGTAATAAAATAACGCAATTAGGTATTATTGTCCGGGTATCTCCCATAGACATTTTTACTACTCACATAACCATATAATAACATTATTCAATATTAAATGTTTATTTTAAACATTTAATTCCTTTCCCAATTTTAGGAATACACAGTTACTTAATTATTTATGTATTGAAGGTTACAAATGATTTCATTGTACTACTTGGTACTTCATGTCATTCATATGTATTCTTATCATATGCTTTTATTAATGTCACATATTACAATAATGTTTTATTTTATTTCTACAGTAATAACCAACCTTTTCCAGATTTCACATCGGGCGTATTTTACTATGCTAGTTTGTATCATTGGGAGGGCTTGATTCTTGGATCCTCGGCAAAGGCTAAACCGGTTTAGCTTCTAAGTGGTTCCAACCTCTATCACCACACTAGTTTTACACGACATGAATTAACTTCTATATTCGTGATATTACTAGTTTAAGAGTTTAATCATTCCTTAAATGGAATCATATAATTACTCATAATAAATCTTTCTCTTATTAACTATTTCTCTTTTAATTCACTTAGTGAATTTCCTCATTCCACATTATGCCACACAATGCATTTCACAATTCTCATCATCAATTCCACACTTCTTAATTCTTATAGAAATTCAATTTACATTAAATGAACTACTCATCTTACAACACATCAATATTTATATTCAAATAAATATTCATTTTCTTATTATATTAAATAAATATTTATTCATGAATTTCATGGTTCTTACAGCAGCGCGACTGCGCCAACACCAAGCACAAGTATAGCTTGCCTACACCAGGTCTCAATGTTCAAAATCATCTGGCGCGCCCGTGCCACATTCACTACTACATCAAGTACGCCACGCTTAAGCAATCGGCGTCATGTGGGTTTCCCATTCAAATACTGATGGTCGGTCGCTACCGAGTCAAGGCCAGCGATTGTTAAATACTTAAAACGTGACCTATTTCAGTTACAATCCTTCCTTCAGTTGAGCACCCATAGAGTTCCTAACACAACTCAACCATCTTTCTCCTTTCTTACTCCATTTGATCCCCGCATATACAATCCTAACCAATGACAATCTCTCAAACTTCTCTCCTAATAAGTCTCTGCATGGCAACTTATATCTAAGGCATTAAAAGATTTTCTTCTATACATCACAAATCAAGTTTGGGGGTTCTTCTTCAATGATTAGGGTTTGTTTAGAGCATTCAAAGGGTTGAGTTAGGGTTTAATTCAATTGGGGTATACAGAGTTCCAATCAGGGTTCTCATCTTCTCACATCACAGTTAGGGCTTCTCTGTCAGCACTCATGGCACCCAAGCGAGCACGATCACGCTCTCCTAAATCTTCTTCCAGCAGCAGTAAAGATGAAGACAGTTTGGACCTCACCAAATGTATTAGTCTCAAGGCTCAAATAGAATACTACAGGATTATCTCAAAAATGTTTGTGAAAGAAAGGGGATTTTAGCCCGGGAAATAGGATGGGCAGCTTTGGGAGATTATTAGGGAATGATGTTATCTGGGGGTTGTAGCTAGTCCTATGCCTGTGTCGATGGCTATCATGCGCGAGTTCTATGCGAATGACAAAGAAACACAGAGTGGCATATCCTTTGTTAGAGGCTGCCAGGTGGATTATCACTCACAGGCGATTCGGGAGGTATTCCATCTGCCCTACCCTCCGGCTGGCCAAGCCAATTGGGTGGAAGCTGCAAGGTTTGAGATGGACTTAGACAGGGTGATCAAGGATTTGTGTGTGCCAGGCACCAAATGGAACTACAAGCAAGGCACGAACCAGCCCACCAATTTCCCAAGTTCAGCGCTGAACTGTTACGCGAAGGCGTGGAACTTGTTCATCTGTGCCAAGTTTATGGCATGATATCCCATCTGAGAGGGCGATAATACTATGGGGAATTATCACAAGAAAGTATATCGATGTGGGCCACTTCCTCCATTAGAACATGCTTCGTTACATGAGGGGGAGCACCACTGGTATTATCTCCCATGCCTCAGTCGTAGCCCATTTGTGCGCAAAAGCTATAGTGAGCTGGGTGATGAGCAGCTACAAATGCCAAGCCAGGATATTACACATGCCACATTTCAAAATTTTGATGACTAGGCTGGTGGCATAGCGCACGCTCGAGGAAATAAGTTTATTTTGCCAGCTCCATCGTCAGTGTCGTCTCCATAGCAAACCTCTCCTCCCACCACCTCTCGTGCCACTTTAGAGGCTGATGATCAGAGGTTAAGGCGATTAGAGAGGAAGGTGGACGCGTTGCACAACAATTTTTTGGCGTTTTCACATGGGATGTCTAGAGCTTTGGCCAAAGCATTTGCATAGTAAGGAAATATGGTTGGTTGCTTTTTGGTTCTGTCGTGCCGTACCCGCCGCCAGATTCTCCACCCGAGGAGGGTTACCATACCGACACATAAGGGAGTTTCCTTACCCTTTACGTTCATTGAGGACAGTGAATATGCTAAGTTTAAGGGTATTGGGTCTAGTCAGTAGTTTAGAGCATGTAGTGTAATTGGATCATATATTCATGTTCCATATAGTTAATTGCCTGATAATATTAATTTTGTAGTAAAAAAATTTCTTTTTATTTGCTTATTATCTATTTAGGTTCCATAGCATTGCATAATCCCATGTTTTTAGTTAAGTTAAATTCTAATTTGGCCAATGATGACATAAAAAATTTGATTGATTTTTGAACTGGATTGATATTTTAGCTTAGTTATAATTTTATACATGATGTAATCCATGTTTGTTGTTTAGATGTTACCGGGTAGCACGCCAGTGTTCATATTTTATTGTTGGTTAAGATTGGCATGCTTGTCTGCTGAGAGGAAAATGATGTTTTTAATGATAGAACTATTGTAGGAAGTGGGTAATAACTGCTAGACACTGAAACTAAAGTTTTGGGAATACTTAGGGTATACTTTCTATCTACTGCTAAAAAAATGAGAAAAGAAGAAAAATAAAAATGAATAAACTGGGGCTAGTCTTGTTTTGTGGCCTTTGCTATTTTGAGTAAGTAAGCCCGAGGGGTTGTCTTTACACCTAGCGTCATAAGGTCTTGATGAGTTGGGAGTCATTGGTCAAAAGCTCGCTAAGGTAGCAATGTATAGCCTAATGGAATGAGACATTGCACAGCTTTGGGAATTATAAAAAATTAATAAACACCGTGGGAAACTGTGAAAATCACCCTCGTGAGTAAAATAAAGCAGAATAAATCCTATATTTAACCTTAGCTTGTACTGATGTGTTGGAATAGTTGTTGTTTAATTTTTATGCATAGTTCTTGATTTGAAATATCAGTTTTCATTCTTAAGTAGTATAGTATGTGGTATCTTCACCATTACCAAGCTTATATGTGAACACAACACACACACACATCATCTCTATAGCAGGTTGGGATTATCTGATTGTATGTCATTATGCCTTTAACTTAGTTCGATGCTTTGTTCTTAGATCTTGATATTTCTCTGAGGCATATCTTATTGGAATTCTTGACATGGCTGAAAATCTGGGGATTCATTTGCATGATAGTGTAATTGCATTGCATGTAATTTGCATTTCTTAGTTCGTATTTGTGTTTATTGCTTGAGGGCAAGCAATAGTTCAAGTTTTGGGGTATTTGATAAGTAGGTTTTATACCTACTTATTGATATCAACCTGCTTGAATTATGCTTAAACTTAAGTATGTTTAGTATTATTTGATCTCTTGTAGATGTTTGTTTTGTAGGTTGCATCAAAGAGACTCCAAAGGCATGTTGAAGACATGGCATGGTGAACTTGTTCTAAAAGGAAAAATGTAGCTGAGCAAGAGCTTAAGAAAATGGCATCAAAAAGGTCAAGTGATGGACGATGAAGGCAATCGAAGAAAGAAGAAAGCAGTGAAGAAAGAAAAAGAAGTTAGTAGCAACAGCGTAGCAGTAGAACACCAGTAGCAGCAATACCAACAGAGTACATCAGAAGAGGCCAGCGTGACTGTGCCCATCAGTAGGCCAAACCTGGCGCTCCCGCGCCAGGAGAACCACAACTGCAGACACAGCGCGTTCGCGCCCAATTTCCTATACTCGCCCACGTGGTCGCATCATTCAGACTTATTATAATTGCTGACTTTTCATTTAAGATTGTTGTAGCGTATTTACTATATAAAGGTGCGTTTGCTAGTTACGAGAGATAGATTTTATCAGTTATCTTTTGCTATTTTAGTTTTGATAGATGCTAGAGAGATTCCATAGCAATATTCTACTATTTTGGCTTCTCTATCTAGATCTAATAGCTTGTGAATATTGGATACTACTTTGGTTTTTCTTGTGGATTTGAACTGAGTTGGAAGCACATTTGGGAGTAGAGTTTAATCAGATTTGCTATTTCTTTTCTCTTTAATCTCTTTGTTTCCATTGAATCTTCTCATTCTTGGCTTAAATCCTATAATGGTTGTTGATTCAAGGATGAACTAACCACCATTATGGGATTCTAATGAAGTTTATTATGTAGTTCGAATTTGTATGCCTATTTGTGATGCTTGTATGATTATAGTTGGATTGCCTAAATAGGTTGTGCTTATTCCTTGGATGTTTGATCAGCATCTACCCTAATAACTTGTATAGATTTGAAAAAGGAAATATAAGTTCAGATTTAACCATGCTAGCATATGTTTATGAGATTTACATGTGTTAGATTTCATGATTTGTAACCCGAATAGACATATACCGGTTTACCATGTGTAGTCATTGGTGAGAGCTTGCTCTTAAATCGATATTGCTTATAATTCACATAGACATATAGTGGGTTAGGTAATATTGATGTTCATATGAATTCTATCTCTTTATGGATTTTGTGTGATATGGACATGGTGTATTGAAAAATAGTCATGTTACACTTTCGTGCTCTGGACTAGCAGTTCATATTAATTAATCAAGCATAACAAGAGGTGTACATTCTGGATAAAGTATTAAATGACATTAGGATCCCATATCTTTTCACTTTGAATCTCTTCGTTTATTAATTAGTTATTTTGTGTTGATAATTATTCTAGTCTTTAATTTACCTTCTATTCGATCGTTTAAACAACCAGAAATAGCTATAAAGCCATTGTATGATAGATTAGAATTAAACACCTTTCTCCGTGGGAATGATACTTGACTTACTCTATATTACTTGTTGACCGTGTATACTTGCACGAGCTAGTGTTTGTTTTGTTGAACCCAAAATAAGCCCAACAATAAGATTTGTTTGAAAAAAACAAGTTTGAAAAGGTCCGACATGTATATGTCGACGATTTGACTGTAAGAGTTGCCAGTTGGTATTTTTAAATCGTTGTACCAACTCAATCAAGAAAAGGTTTGCACAAAGACCTAGTGATGTGACAATGTTTAACTGGTCTGCAACACAAAAATTCGTTAGGGTCCGAGGGCTTGATTAAGCCGAGGGAAGGTGTTAGGCACCCTCTGACTTTCATGATAACACGTTTACCGCCACTTTCCAATTTAAACTTTTATCTGAATGTGTGTGTATGTGTTAGCTCTATATGCAGTTGTTTGGAAGTAGTGTTATGCCTCATTTCCACCTATATATAAATGGTTTAATTTTTGTATAAAAGTTCAATTTTAATGAGATATGGCTGTGATGTTTTGTAAAACAGGTTTTTCAAACCCTTATGCTTAATAGTAATTAAGGACTTTGAAACTTTCATTTTATTATGTGTTCGGCTGGATTGCTAGTATTATTTTTGAGATGCGAAGCATCTTCGAGAAAATAAAATATATAGCAGCGCCAAATTCCTTGTGGCCATGAAAGCCATCTAAGGAAATTCAAACACCGTGAATAATTTACAAGCTGGATGCAGCTGAAAATGTTCATCACGGGAACCGAATCTAGATTCAAAAACTAAATCTGTGATTACACGATTCCTAGGCTCACATGATAAAGTAATATGTACAAAAGCTAAAACAAGAACTAGATTTGAATAAATCTAAACTATTTCAGCTTCATCGGTTCCAGTTT
The DNA here is from genome assembly GCA_020205605.1 of Panax ginseng. Lineage (NCBI taxonomy): Eukaryota > Viridiplantae > Streptophyta > Magnoliopsida > Apiales > Araliaceae > Panax > Panax ginseng. The sequence goes on along the minus strand of CM035131.1, from coordinate 126,623,782 downwards.
AGTCACCATGAACTAGTTAAAGTGAGAAATAGCAAGATTTAGGCAAATCTAACTTGCATGAGTTGAGAAACACTTATATATATATATATATAAGTTGTAAAATATATATATATATATATATATATATATATATATATATATATATATATATATATATATATATATATATATATATATATATATATGAACAATACATGACGCCACCAAATCTTGGTAAGGGTCTAGTGCTCACGATCCATCGTACAAATAACATCTAACTACCTATTCATTTATGAATATTATCAAGCATACCATTAGATAATATAATTAATAAAATATCCCAGGTTGTCTAACCTTAACAATAACATACATACCTCTAAATATACTAAAAGCTTTACACACAATAACATAATAATTAAAGTTGTAATAACTATTCCTGAATTATGTCCTTGCCTTTGTCTTTATCTTCTCCTCCTACTACCTCATCATTAGCTGAAATTTTATATTTAAGCAAGGGTGAGCAACGAGTTTGCTCCTGTAAATATTGTAAGATTCGGTTATGTAAAATTCAGTTATATCAATAAAAGTTTTTCGTTCTGAATGTGTTATGTGTTAATATATTCTCTGTTTAACAAATTTAACCAAATAAAATTTTGTCCGAAAAACATCGTGTTTGACACCTCGTTCTTAAAATTATTCTTTCGTAATTGGACTTTTCGGTAAATTTGTTTTGATAAGTTTCTTAGTTGTTCTTACACTGATAAAACGCTTTGTTGTGCTTGTTAGGATTAACAAGAAATCTAGGTTAGTAACCCTAGATTAACAAACCCTAACCCTGATATGGAAACTAAACCCTAATTTGCAAATCTAACCCTAAATAGATTATCTTAACACCTAATTATTGTTAGTAAACTTCAATTAGGTACTAATAAACATCATTTAACAATCCTAATCATTAAAAACAAAATCCTAATCAAGATTCGTGAAGAGTAGAGCATAATTAAGCTATTAAACTAACCTAACTAGCTCACAAGTAGGTTAGGAGTCACCATACAAGTCCCTAGGCTGGACATGACATGTAACTCCCAAGCATGACAATAGTCATTAGATTAGATATTTGAGGAGGCAAGTTGCTTGAAAATATCCAAAAAGCCAAGTTTAAGAATTCGATAAATAGGAACATTAGGACTGAGCAAACTCGTGAAATTTCTATACCATTATACACTTACTTACTTACCAAATCAAGCATGGGTGATAGCAGCAACAAAATCAGAAGCTAGAATCGAAAATCAATCAAGAAAAGGTTCAAACCCTAGTTCATAATTAGCTCTTTGATCCTTTGTTAATTTTATTGTATAGATGTTTAGAAATATGTATTAGTACGTTAGACAGTATGTTAGATTAATAGAACACGTTTTCATAACATCTAGATGCCTTAATTAAGTGTTTTTAGAAATCTGGAAATTTTGAAAACCAAGTCTGACAGCCGAATGTTAGGTCTTGTAGTTTCATTTGTGTTTATGTTTAGATCTGTTAATTATATGTTACTTGTATCCTGTTAGTAGGTATTTAATGTGGAAAGGAAAATAGGTTCATTAGAACCTTAGATTTGAAGTTATAAGTGGTCAAAGTGCGTTGATCGTTCACGAATTGCAGTTTTTTGAGTTACCTAGAAAACTTAAGAACAGTCGAACTAGCTACTTTGACCAAACTTTTTGATGATCTTCTGTTTGTTGTTTTTGTAATGTTTTGTATTAGATTAACACCTTGATATATGTACTACATATTTATGATCTTAAATTGCTTAAATAACTCATAGGATTACTGGAATTAATGGTCAAAAGTCGTTGACCGAGCTTGACCAAGTTTTTTGGGTTGCCTAGAAAACTGAAGAACACAAAGAACAACCTTTGGATGTACTTTGACCAGCAAAATTAGAGACCTTAGATTTATTCTTTGTTCATGTTAGTGTTATATATATGTACCCTGACATATATACTACATGTTACAACAAACAAAACACACATCTAATACACAGAATCGAAGATATTCAAGCCACAAAATCGTTAACCTGGCCATTAACCTTTGTTTTGGGTTGCCCGAAACTCTGAAACGTACTGAGCGGTGACTTTGAGCCTCTATAACTTCTTGTTATATGTGGGTTAAAGCCTGTAATTTGGTTCATGTTGTACTACTGTAAGAGTACTATAACATCAACACTTGAACAAATCAAAAATCATAACCAGTAGCTAGATAATTCGTGGTCAAACTGGTTACTCGAGCATGACTTAATTGTTGCCCAGAAACTCAAGAACACCTACAGCGACACTTTTTGTCGCTGAAGGGCTTTAGCGACAGAGAGAAATTTATTTTCTAAAAATTAAATTATAAAAATTAGAAATAATTAATAAATAAATATAAATAAATACAAAAACAGTTTTAAAAATTATATTAAATAATTATATTTAATTTACGATATTTTACATAAAATCAATAAAATTTTATTTTATTTGGATATTATTAATAATTATCTTAATAATAAAGAAATTAGAATAATTATTTAAAAATACTAAATAATTATTGAAAATTAATATTAATAATATAAAATCATAATAAAATATTTAAAAAAATAATAAACAATGTTTTATAAAATTTTAAGTAAATATTAATTACCTAAAATAGAAATAAATGATTTAAAAATCATTTAAAGGATAAATAAATGTTTTAAAACTTCTAAAATTATTATAAAGGATAAATAAATTATCCGAAAATATAATAAATTTTATAAATAATATTTAATCCATTTATCAATTTTTTTAATATTAGGTAAAGACTTTGAACATCAAAACCTTATCGAATCTAACCCAAATTTATATAAATATTATATTTGAGTATTGTTATCAATACTAACGTGTTAGATTTATATATATGAACATCGTAGATATTTATTAAACGAATTGAGTAGCATAACTTGACTGATCTACGTTCAGGCAAGTTCTTCTTAACCCTTAAACTACTTATGCAAATTTCTTAAACCTATTTACTCGTTGAACAAGATTTTTATCTTGATATGATGTTGATATAATATACTACACCTATATTTGAATTACCTATAACGCCCTAGAAGATCGAACCTTTTGTAAATACTTTTAATAACGAATAAAATAATATTATTTATTATTATTACGTGTTGATAAGATGAATGTTGTTTTATAACCTAGAAACGTCAGAACGTCCTAGTATTTTAACTACGTGAGAGAATTAAAGTGTTTGAATTTTTAAGAAGAAAATAAAAGCTTTTTGAGAATTTTTCCAAAAAACACTATTCATCATTTTCTGCTCGGGAATTATTTTTGAACTTTCGAGAAATGCATGACATTATAATATCAAGGGGAGATGGATTATGTAATAATAATCTAAGTATAGAAAATGCAATGTTTCATATGCGGACTTAATTAGAGAACGTTAGGAATATTAAGCGTTATGAAGAGAAAGTATTAATCGTATGATGCGTAGCCATTATGCAGGGTATTGAATGTAAGTATGATACGACGTATTATACGGATAAGTACGGAGAATGGAATAATGTATGTTATGAATTAGTATACGAGCTAGCATACGAGAATTATACGTGTAATATATATATGTCAAGGTTTTTAATTAATTAGAAGTGCAATAGAAAGTGATATGCAAGCCCAAGTGTTTGTTAATCATGAGTCCAAACTAATGAAATATAAGCCCAACAAGAATTAGCTAAGTAATGAAGCATAAGCCCAATGGGTTAGCCATGATCCATGGAGCAAACCAAGAGTGATATGGGTAGACTTGATGGGCAAGAACTTTATGTGTTGATCAAGAATAACATAAGTGTTGTGTTGGGCAAGAAAAAGAAGTGGCTAGCAAGTTTACTTAGTTGTAAAGTAAGGAATAGTAAGGAGGTTAGTAAAGGAGGTGGAGGGCCTAAATGACTCTTATGCCCTAGCTTTGTCAAGCCTATAAATAGAGAAGCTTGGATTCAATTGTAAGACCCCAACTTATTATGAATAAAATTAAATTTTCTCTATTTATTATCTTGAAATAATAAGGAGTTAATTTGATATAATACTTTGGTTATGGGTGAAATGTGCAAATTTTACAAAATAAGCAAGTGGTTATAAAATATTCATTTCTGTCGGAGAATATTCGTTTGGTCGTGGAATATTCTTTTTATCGGGAATATCCGTACGACGACACAGTCATTTATGGGCCACATAACAAAATAACTGTCGGATGAAGAACACGACAAGTTTGAGTTTTTATAAATAACGGCGTAGTTGTTACCGTTAACTCTGTTGGAATACCCGGTGGTTAAAATACAGTAATACGCATGGTTGCACAGTAGCACATGGAATTGCACAGTATTTTTGAATTATTGATTCTTACGTAAGAAGAAACTACTCAATAATTGTTACAGTAGTTACTGTTCAACATTTTATTTTATAGATTCAATAATTGCTGCATTGATATTTTATATTATTGTTGTTCAATAATTGTCACTACACAATATTTCCCATTATCATATCAATAATTCATATTATTTGAATAATATTATTAGATAACGTTATTGGCAATGTCTGGAAAGTTCCGTCAAGGAGAGATTTGGTCATCTAATTGCGCGCCAGTAAGAAGAAATCCTTACCGGAAAGCCCCCTCTTTCCTGGGAACGGCCTGGTTGTCATAATTGTGATTTTGTAATATTATTTGTGAATAATTAATTATTAATTTATATGATAAGGAAATATTTATTTAATGTGGATATAAATCATGGATTTATTTATGTGGTTATAAATGAAGGAATTAATGTTGAGGTGTTGTATCAGTATTTTGTCGTATTGGAGGTATTAAAAGATCAAATTGGTGTTCTTAAAGCTCTATTGCATGAGTAATAATTTTAATCCGACCGTTGGATCATTGTGATTTTTGGATATGTTATACATATATAAATTGAGTATATGTCCACAAATTTTGAACCGTTAAAAATGAACATATGATTTGTTATGAATTTTAAGAGGTGACTGATTCGGAAATTAGGTTTATAAATGATTTTGGTGGAAAATTCTAGAATTGGTGGGCTCCACTTTTAGTTGGTGAAGAAATGTGCTGAATTTTATTTCAAATGTGGTGGGTGGCAATAGTAGCAGGTAAAGCCATCAGGTAGCAGGTCAAGTCTGCTTCGGCGTGCTAACATTTTCCTATAAATAAAGAGCTAAGTTAGAATTGAAAATCACATCAGAAACATAAGTTTTCTCTCTTTCTCTCTTTATATTATTGAGCGTATTTTGTGAGTATTTAGATACTTTGAGAGTTGCTATTCAGTACAAGTTTCATTCAGCATCATATCCGACATTTCATTCCGAAGTACTATTTCTTTGAGGTAAGGGATGCTATTTTTTTCATAATGATGTTATTCTTTCAATATCATTATACCAAAATATTGGTATGGATTTTATTGTGGAATTTCTACCTTTTTGTGTCGGGGTTACTATTCACGTATACGACATTATTCACGTATACGACACTATTCACGAATACGACACTATTAACCGAAAAATGAAAATTTTCCTTTTTGTCCAAGATGTCTATTATGGTTACTATCTTTGATTGTATCCATGTTTTGATCTTTATTTTTGAATTCTACTTCACAATTGGTTATTATGGAGTATTTTTGCACTTGGATAAACTGTTATATGAATCCCTAATATTTGTTCTTCTGTCTCGTTGGATTCATTTTCTTTAAGATATTTTTCATCATCCTCAGTCATAAATGATGATATTACTGAATATCTTTGGCCTGTAATGCAAAGATGAATGATTAACTGATGAATATCTTTGGCCCGTAGTGCAAAGATGAACAAGTGTTGAGATGAACATGAACAACTGGTGATACAAATGAATATCTTTGGCCTGTAGTGCAAAGATGAATATTTGATTAAAGATATATATTGATTGTTGTTACAGGGATAAAATATTGATGATGGACTTTTAAATCTTAGAAGATAGTAGAACTCATTCTCTACTTGACTCTTCTAATGAATTGTTGTTTCCGCTACAGTTGTTGATCTAAAACTTGTTGTCTATTATATTCTATCAGATTTTTCCCTGTTGAAGACTAAGGATAATTTTTTGTATATTATCTTAGTCATTATATTCTTTACTGGGCTAGTTGTGCTCACCCTTTTCCTTTTTGTTCCATTTTTTTTCTTAGGAGGTGAGAATTTAGCAGGGACTAGCTGGGGTATGGAGTGATGATACAAGATAGTTGTTTTAGTAGTCCTCACTATTTTGTAATATAGTGCTTCAATAATTGTAATGAGGACTTTATTTGGGTGTGGATATTGTCTAGAAGACAATATTCGTATTTAAACCCACGGCATGTGTTGTCGTATTTTGTACGACAATTATAATAATGAAGTTGTAGTTATTCTCTGTTCCATGTACTTGGCGACTCAGAATGGGTTGGATGGATTGGACCTATTTTGACGGCGTCACAGTTTGTATCAAAGCTTAGGGATATGATCCTTGGCTGAGATGTGGGACTAGAACTAGGAGGGGAGAGACGGGTAAATCCTTCGCTAGTGTGTCTTACCTAAGCTTATTTGTTGGTCGGTCATAATATAGGGATGTTATGTGATATGTTAATTTATTTAATTAACCCTTGTTTTATGGCAGTATTTAAGAATGGAAGCTGAGAACGTTAACAATGGAATGAATGAGATCGTGGAGACACCTCTAATCACCAACCAGGATAATGTCATGTCAGGAGAAGAAGGAATTAGAGATATCCATGTGGTAAGTGAAGAATTGATAGCTGCACCCGAGATAGTCGCAGAGGTAGCTGGTAAGAGCGAGGAATAAGAGGAAGAAGAGGTACCTGAGGAGAATTTATTAGAAGAATTTTATGATCGAAATTTAGAATTGCAAAATCATATTCATGAGTTAGAAGAGCAGGCTGAAGAACAACAGGCAGTCGTGGAGCAAAAGGATGCAATAATTCAAGCTTGTGTTACCCGATATGTGATGCTTGAACAGAAGCACTCTTTGGCAGAGTATAAGAAGATAAAGATGGAAGCTGAGCTGAAAGAGGAAACAACTGAACGAGTGAGAATGAGTGATACATGGGTAAAAGCCGAACGACGCATTGATATTTTGGAAAGAGATGTCCGATATAAGAAGGCAAAAATAGATGATATGTATTTCTCTTTTTGGACAACAATTGAGAGAACCCAACATCGAGTTTTGAATTACCCTGTACATTGCGGTCAACCTCAATTTGATATGGATCGAAGATTAATGATTCAGATCATGAAACAGGAGTATGATGAAGCAGTTGAAGGTGGAATATGTCCTATAGAAAAGTCAATCTCAACGGTAGTGATGACACCAAATGCTGCACCAGACAAGTCAAAGCCGGGTAGTTCAAGGGAGAACGGTTGTCATAACTTCCCAACAAGTGAGGAACCCAAATGAAGTTATCACGGGTTAGTTAATTATAAATTCTTGCGAAATATATACCTTATTAGATACCAGTTCTACCCATTCTGTTTTTTTTAAACTGGACTCCGAAAAAATTAGACTTTGACTTATCTGTGGAGACTCCGTTAGGAGAAACTTTTATCATATCCACTGTTTATAAATCTTGTTTGATCCAAGTGGGCATAATCATATTACTTGTTGATCTTATTTCTTTAAAGATACTAGCATTTGATGTAATTTTAGGAATTGATTGGTTAACCACTCATCATGCCAAAATTGATTGCTTTTGTAAGGTTGTTAGTTTTCATATTCCTAAGCAACCTATTATTCAAATTCAAGCAATCAAACCATTGAAGTCAAACACTTTCATATCAAGCCATAAAGTCATTCGTTTATTAAAAAATGAATGTCAAGCTTTCTTAGCCATGTTATGGATTTAAACAAAAATACGTCAGATTTGAATGATATTTCTGTTGTTAGTAAATCTCCTAACGTATTTCCTGAGTGTGATATTGAATTTTGTATCTACTTTGAACCCGGTACAAAGCCCATTTTTAAAATCTCATATCGAATGGCTCCTATTGAACTTCAGGAGTTAAAAACCCAAGTACAAGAGTTGGTACTCAAGCCTCTATCTGGTAACTTCCTTTGTGAAATGTACCAAAGCCAGACTCTCTGTAGGGGACTCTATATTTGTGTGGTGGTAAAACAATAGGTGTCAGTGTGACGTGCTATCCAAGATTGGGATATGAGTCACAGTTGAGAGCAACCTAAGTCAGTAATCGAAATATCTAGCTTTCTAGGCTTAGCTGGTTACTATCAGAGACTCGTGGAAGGAATTTCTCGAATTGCTACTCCGTTAAATTAGTCGACTCGGAAAGATACAAAATTCGTATGAAGTGAGGAATGCGAGAAGATTTTCAAAGAGCTCAAGAAGCGACTCATTTAGGCACATGTTCTGACCATACCATCCAGGAAAAGCAAACGTGGTAGCTGACGCGTTGAGTAGAAGATCGTACGCGAGTACAAGTGTGATATTGTTGAACACAAAGACCTATTTTGTATAATTTACAAACAATAAAGATAGAATTAAATACTCTAGGGATCCACGTTATGATGTTAAATATACGAGTAGAATCGACTTTAATTGATAAAGTTAAAGCTACTCAAGCTACACACCAGAGCTGATGAATATGAAGAAGAAGGTGCAAGAAGGCGTTATTCTAGAAGTAAGAGTCGATGAAGAGAAAAAAGCTCAAACCTTCGATTCATTTGAAATCCTCGATCGAGTAGGAACTGTGGCCTATAGACTCGCCTTAACACTAAGTATGACGCGTGTTCATAACATTTTTTTACGTATCGATGTTACGTAAATATGTGGACAACCCAAACCACATTATTGCGTTAGAACCAGACGAGATAGACAAAGATTTAACGTACGAGGAGGTATCTGTTAAGATCTTGGATAGGAAAGAGCATGTCCTACGCACCAAGGTTATACCACAAGTTAAGGTTTTATGAAAGAACCAAGCTATTGAAGAAATGACCTAGGAGTTAGAATCGGAAATGCAAGCGAGGTACCCTCACCTGTTTGAAACACCAAGTACGTACGTCAATTTCGAGGAAAAAATTTCATAAGGAGGGGAGGTTGTAAGACCCCAACTTATTATGAATAAAATTAAATTTTCTCTATTTATTATCTTGAAATAATAAGGAGTTAATTTAATATAATACTTTGGTTATGGGTGAAATGTGCAAATTTTACAAAATAAGCAAGTGGTTATAAAATATTCATTTCTGTCGAGGAATATTCGTTTGGTCGTGGAATATTCTTTTTGTCGGGAATATCCGTACGACAGCACAGTCATTTGTGGGCCCCATAACAGAATAACTATCGGATGAAGAAAACGACAAGTTTGAGTTTTTATAAATAACAGCCAGAAGTTATTACAGATTAACTTCTGTTGGAATGCGGTAGTTAAAATACGATGTCTGGCGTGGTTACATAATAGCACGATATTTCACAGTATTTTTGAATTATTGATTCTTACGTAAGAAGGCACTACTCAATAATTGTTACAGTAGTTATTGTTCAATATTTTATTTTATTGATTCAATAATTGTTGCGTTGATATTTTATATTATTGTTGTTCAATAATTATCACTACACAGTATTTTCCATTATCAGATTAATAATTCATATTATTTGAATAATATTATTAGATAACATTATTGGCAATGTCTAGAAAGTTTTGTCAATGAGAGGTTTGGTCATCTAATTGCACCCCAGTAAGGAGAAATCCTTCTTAGGAAAGCCCCCCTCTTTCTTTAGGAGCTACTGGTTGTCATAATTGTGATTCTGTAATATTATTTGTGAATAATTAATTATTGATTTATATGACAAGGAAATATTTATTTGATGCGGATATAAATGATGGATTTATTTATGTGGTTATAAATGAAGGAATTAATATTGAGGTGTTGTATCAGTATTTTATCATATTGGAGGTATTAAAAGATCAAATCGGTGTTCTTAAAGCTCTATTGCATGAGTAATAATTTTAATCCGACCGTTTGATCATTGTGATTTTTGGATATGTTATACATATATAAGTTGAGTATATGTCCACAAATTTTGAACCGTTAAAATGAGCATTATGATTTGTTATGAATTTTAAGAGGTGGTGATTCGGAAATTAGGTTTATAAATGATTTTGGTGGAAAATTCTAGAATTGGTGGGCCCCACTTTTGGTTGGTGAAGAAATATGCTGAATTTTATTTCAAATGTGGTGGGTAGAAATAGTAGCAGGTAAAGCCATCAGGTAGCAGGTCAAGTCTGCTTTGGCGTGCTAACATTTTCCTATAAATAGAGGGCTAAGTTAGAATTGAAAATCACACCAGAAACATAAGTTTTCTCTCTTTCTCTCTTTATATTATTGAGCGTATTTTGTGAGTATTTAGATACTTTGAGAGTTGCTATTCAGTACAAGTTTCATTCAGCATCATATCCGACATTTCATTCCGAAGTACTATTTTTTTGAGGTAAGGGATGCTATTTTTTCGTAATGATGTTATTCTTTCAATATCATTATACCGAAATATTGGTATGGATTTTATTGTGGAATTTCTACCTTTTTATGTCGGGGTTAATATTCATGTATACGACATTATTCACGTATACGACCCTATTCACGAATACGACACTATTCACTGAAAAATGAAAATTTTCCTTTTTGTCCAAGATGTCTATTATGGTTACTATCTTTGATTGTATCCATGTTTTGATCTTTATTTTTGAATTCTACTTCACAATTGGTTATTATGGAGTATTTTTGCACTTGGATAAACTGTTATACAAATCCATAATATTTGTCCTTCTGTCTCGTTGGATTCGTTTTCTTTAAGATATTTTTCATCATTCTCAGTCCTAAATGATGATATTACAGAATATCTTTGGCCTATAGTGTAAAGATGAATGATTAACTGATGAATATCTTTGGCCCGTAGTTCAAAGATGAACAAGTGTTGAGATGAACATGACCAACTGGTGATACAAATGAATATCTTTGGCATGTAGTGAAAAGATGAATATTTGATTAAAGATGTATATTAATTGTTGTTACAGGGATAAAATATTGATGATGGACTTTTAAATCTTAGAAGATTGTAGAACTCATTCTCTACTTTACTCTTCTAATGAATTATTGTTTCCGCTGCAGTTGTTGATCTAAAACTTGTTATCTATTATATTCTATCAGATTTTTCCCTGTTGAAGACTAAGGATAATTTGTTGTATATTATCTTAGTCATAATATTCTTTACTGGGCTAGTTGAGCTCACCCTTTTCCTTTTTGTTCCATTTTTCTTCTTAGGAGGTGAGAATTTAGCAGGGACTAGCCGGGGTATGGAGTGATGATACAAGATAGCTGTTTTAGTAGTCCTCACTATTTTGTAATATAGTGCTTCAATAATTGTAATGAGAACTTTATTTGGGTGTGGATATTGTCTAGAAGACAATATTCATATTTAAACCCACGGCATGTGTTGTCATATTTTGTACGACAATTGTAATAATGAAGTTGTAGTTGTTCTCTATACCATGTATTTGGCGACTCAGAACGGGTTGGATGGATTGGACCTATTTTGGGGGCGTCACATCAATTGTTTCTTGTTTTTTTTTCAACCAACAACCTTCCTTATAAAGCAACTTAAGTGTTAAAGAGAATAAGCACTTTATAAGCCAAAACATCCTTTGCTAGATTTTCAAAGAGAAGAGAAGTACTAGTCTTCAAGGGTAAGACTCTAGCCTAATACATCTTTTATCTCTATCATTGTAGGGTGATAAAAAAAGTGTAATTGTATGCTAAGAACATATAAGAAGTGATTAATGAATGAACTTAAGCCGATTAAGTAATGAATAAGCAACTAGAACTTAAATAAGTTGATAAACTTATGAAGAACTTATCATAATTTTATCATATGATGTTAGTATGTTCAATATGGTATGAGAACATTGAGTAAAGGACTTAAGTCCATATTAAGTCAAAAGCAAGGAAATTTGTAGTTTATAAGTTGATTAAGTTATTAACTTATGAGAATAAGTCAAAACTTACTTTGATAATAAGTTGGTGTAATAAGTAACTTAAAATGTTTGTATGATGATTAAAATCCATTTAGAATGATAATCAAAACATTAGTAATGAGGTTTCGCCGGAATTCACACGATTGGACAATAATCGTCGATTTAGTGAAATTCTCAGAATGGAAGTTGTATTTTGTGTTTGAACTCGAAAATGTTAATTTTCGATGGAGACAAGTCATATTTGGCATTATTGTTTTCGTTAAAAATGAACTAATAGGTTAAATTTTACCAAATGAAGTCGAATAGATAAAATTCTTGCATGAACTCATAGAGTATGTAATTTGTGAACCGTAGGCTTTTGAACGAGCCAATTCAGACTTATAACGAAGAAGTTATGCGTCCGGGAGTTTCGCAAAATTACAAAATCTGCAAAAATTGTTTGAGGCACACAGAGTCCGTGCTTGCAATGACTAATGACTTTAAGGCCAGCGTCATACGCTTACGAGCCCAAGACAGGCACATCTGCTAATCTGGTCTTGGCAATGTACGCTAACATAACAAAGGAGACTCACGCCGCTTGTGCACGAAGTCCGGACTTCAGATATCGTTAACTCAAGCATCCTTGGTAGCAACTTTTAAAGAGGAAAGGGTGAAATGCAGTACCAACCCTAGGCTTTGGATAATAATGAAAGTTTACAAGTATAGCATGAATAGTAACTCATTAATAATAAACTGAGGAACTTAATAAGGTATGGTAAGCTATTGTTAAACCTTATTTGTGTTGTCTAAAGGTTGAAGATAAGTAATCAATCATGAATGTAACGAAAAGCCAGAACCAATAATAACAAATCTAAGTCAGGATTAGATTGAGATGAATGGTATGATATAGTAGTATACCTACTTGATTATATATGACCTAATATGGTATGTTATATGATCATATATTGTAGAGACTTAGAGACTTAAAGTGTACATGTGATAAACAGTAAGCAGACGCTAAAGGCAAGTATTCTAACCCTTGTTCAAGTTCAGTCTGGACAACCTTTGAAATTCATGTACTCTTTCACATGAAGTCTTGTATGAGGAAGTCAAAGCCAATTCTTTCGGCTAGACTTATGTTATGATTCTATCAAGCATGTTTAATGTTTACCGAGTTATATTGATGTGGTTTTCAAATGAAGACTGAGTATGCTAAAATGTTTTTGTCATTTAACGACAAGCACATGAGCTTGCCACAACTTAAACGTATACATGTTTAATGAATGTAGTGTTGATCAACATAGAGTACTATAGGCTGATCACCTAGACGTGCTCGTAAGTAATGTCGAACTTACGGACTTAGTGTCGGGATGTGCTTTTCAAAAGAACTTATGAAATGCTCAAGGTCTTGGACCGGAATTGATGTTTTACTGAATATTATTGTTGTAAAACGTTTTGAATGAAAAGAAGTGCTATTTTGAATTATCAATAGTACTGTGAATTATTATTCGATTATTGAAGATATACAAGTTTTATGTTTCAAGCATGTTGTTTATTAGAATTGTAGTACTTGCTAAGCTAGTCATGTTCACTCTTGCTTAAACATATATGTACACAAATTTAAGATCGAATCTGACCAAGAAGGTCTTTAAGGATAAGGGCAAGGCAAAGACAAACCCTTAAATTACTTACGTAATAGTATATGTGAATGTTTGTAATATATTGAATATTATGACAATAACAGATGCATGGGTTATAAAGAGCCTGGGGAAATATAATATTATTTTGAATATATAGAAGACATATCCGTTCTTTTGAGACTTTTCAATTGAATATATATGTGAATGGTAGTACCGTGTAGCACCATCTGTCGGGTTGGAAGATACCCAGATTTGGGGGCGTCACAGGTTGGTATCAAAGCATTAGGTTATAAAACTTAAGCGGGGATTAAAAATCTTAAGTCATAACCTTAAGAGAAGTTAAAGTAGTACAAGAAGAAAATAACCTTATAAAAATGCATTATGATTATATTATGTGTTTTTATTATTCTACTGACGTGTACTAATCAACTTAATCGTTTTGTGTAGATATCAGGAGTAAATGGAATGCATGTAGATGGACAGACTGTTAGTTAAGAGTCTGTGAACCAAGTAGAGGTTATACCAAACCCCATAGCGGCAGAGCCTGAGTTAGTTGTTATTGAGTCTGAAGACTCAGAGGATCCTTGTAAGACCCCAACTTTTATGAATAATGATTAATTTCTCTCGAAATATATTTTTGAATATTATTGTGTGGATATAATATAATGTTATAGTTGTGGGTAATATTTACAAATTTTGCAAAGTAAGCAAGTGGTTATATAATATTCGATTGGTCAGGGAATATTCGTTTTAACAGGGAATATTCGTACGACGGCACAATCATTGGTGAACCCCACAACGAAAGTATTGTCGTAGTTAAAAAATGACACAATTATCTTTTTATAAAAATAACGGCGGAAGTTTTACCGTTAAACTGTTGAATTACCCAGTAGTAAAAGTACAGTAATACGCGTGTTTGCATAGTAGCACGCGATATTGATTATTTATGATTACGTGAGAAGTCACTCAGTTATACTCAATTATTACTACAATAATTGCTGCATCATATCTCTCATATTATTGATTCAATTATTGTTACAGTATCATCTGCATAATATGTTATATTATTAAATCAATAATTGAGACGACAAAGTTATTCTTATTATTAAATTGCAATATTTTCAATGTCTAGATATTCTGTCAAGGAGAGGTTTGGTCATCTAATTGCGCGCCAATAAGGAGAAATTCTTATCGAAAAGCCCTCTCTTTCCTGGGAACGACCTGGTTATTAAATATTGTGAGTTATAATATTAATGATGAATAAGTTCGTGTTGATTAAAGATAAAATTGATGGTTCCATTGTGTTGGAATTATTAGTGTTAGTGGAAATCGACATTTATTTCGATATTAATTGATGTCTGGAAGTTTTACTGACCAGTCGGGTAATTAATCGGATAAATGAGCAATTAATTGCTATTAATTCACATGATTATAACTATTTGTTCACATATGTGTACTATTGATTCACATTCTTGTACTATTAGGGGAGTTGGTGCAAGATTGATAATACTTGCATGACTAAGTTAAAAATGGAGGTATAGATGGAGGTACTTTACTGTAATTCATATTTTCGCATGATTATAACTATTGATTCACATGATTGAACTATTGATTCACATTATTTACTATTAGGGGAGGTGGTGAAAGTTTGACAATACTTGCAGGACTAAATTAAAAATGAAGAAAAAGAGGAAGGTATTATACTATAATATTTTGAGTCCCAAAATGTGCAATTATCGAAACTATATTTTTCTATAAATAGAAGCTCATTCTTCCTTCATTTCTCACCAATTCACTAAAGCTATAGAGCAATTATTATAGAGAGAAATTATAGAGAGAAAGAAGAAGAGAAGTCTGCTACCTCACTATTCCAGTATCCAGTCTTCTTCTACGGCAAGGGGTATTATTCTTTCGTAATCATGAAGAGAGTTATTTTCTCTCAATACTCATAAGAGTTGTTATTCCATTCTTTATTATTATGTTGGAATAACCTGTCTATGCGAAGTACCGCATACATGGTGAAATTCTTTTGTTATTCCATTCTTTATTATTCTATTGGAATAACCTATCTGTGTGGTCTATCGCATGCCTAGTGAATTCTGTTGTTATTCCATTCTTTATTATTCTGTTGGAACATCCTGTATGTGCGGATTACGCATGACCTGGTTCCATTCTTCATTATTCTGTTGGAACATCCTGTATGTGCGGATTACGCATAACCTGGTTCCATTCTTTATTATTCTATTGGAATATCCTGTCTGTGCGGATTACGCATGACCTGGTTCCATTCTTTATTATTCTATTGGGAATAACCTGTAACAACCCGGAGAATCCGGATTATTCAGAATTTAAGATTTAAGAATTAATTATTAATAAAATAAATTTTTATTGATATTATTTTGTGTTATGTGTTTATTAATCGTTCTATAACCTAGAATGATTATTAATCTGGAGGATTCTGGCTACGAGCTAGATTGAACAAGTAAGAATTTTCAAGATGAAAATAAAAAAATTTCGGGAACAAAATATTTCTGGGGAAAAAGACGAAATAGGCACTATTCACCAGACGAAATCTAAGGGTTAGGGTTTGAATAACCTAAGCCTTTTTGAGAGTTTGGTATGTCAAAATGATATTCCGTCGAAAGATTTGACGATAATATATCGTGAAAAGTTAAGTAAGCCGATAAAAGTTTTTCTCAAAAAATGTGCAGAAATCGGTCGAAATAAAAATGACGAAAAGTACTGTTATGTACTTTTCATTCGTTTAGCTATGTTAGGGGAAAACGTGAAGGAAAATGCTTGACACCAAAAAGTGTTTTTTAGTTTTTCTGAAATCCGAAGAATACATAAAATTTAATCGGTAAAGGAAAGACGAAATATTCAAAAATATTTGGATTCCGAGAATCGCACTTTTCGAACTGTCGGACGAAACCCAAAAGACAGAACTACGAAACTTAAGGGCTAAGTAAACTTGAGGGCTAAGTTAACTTAGTCTTTAAGCCTTGAATAGTAAGGAGGTTAGGGAGGGTAAAATGACTAAAATGCCCCAAGCCTTGGTTTTCTATATAAACAAGCCTTAAGCTCATTTGTTTGGATTCTTGAAAATCCTACACTTTGAGAGAGAGAGAGAGAGAGAGTTCGGATGGGATGAAGAAGTGAAAAGGAAGAGGAAAAGTTGGCTCGTGAACAAACTTTGTCTGACAGAAGGAGATCAAAGGAGAAAGGTAATCTGAAACCTATTCTCTTAGAAATTTTCTTTATGTTTTATGTTTTAAAACATAGTTTAATGAGAATAAGGAGTAAAGGATGTTAGAAATGATTTCATATGGTTGAAATCATAAGAAAAGAAGAAATAAGAAATTAGAAGTTTAGTAAATAAATTTCTTAAGGAAGTGTAAGATTCGTAAGGATTTTGAGCAATCCGAATGAATATTATGAATGTAGGTTAAATAAGTAAGGAATGATGTTCTATAACATCAAATTCCAAGAAAAAGTGAAATCTTAATCCAAAATATCGATTAAAAATGAAGAACGAACGAAGAACACGAAGAACGTTGTTGATGGAAAAATTTAAAACCATCGTAGTATAATTGTTGTTGATGGACAACTTTAAAACCATCGTGTATAATTTGGATGATTATTGCTTGGTTAGGAATGGTAGAAATGTTCATGAAGAACATATTAAAATGTAGCTATAACGAAGTTATGGAAAAATTTTTGTAAAAGACGAATGAGAATTAGAAAGTTAATAAATGAACTCGAACGTGTAGGGTTTCATAAGAATGTAAGAGAACGTATAAAACGTGAGTCGTGGACTCAAGAACGAACGAATTCTGAGTTAGGATGACCGAATTATGGACGAACGAACGAAGAACGTTAAAAACGTAAAATGAACAAAGAGTGAAGATTAAGCCAATTGATTGGCATGTTAGCGGATTCAGAACAAAGTTCTGTCCATGGGTAATCAAAGTACATAAGATAAGGAAGAAAATGGCTTTGGAACGACCTCGTTTTGAGTTATAATGAAGAAGTTATGAGATCAGAAAGTAAGCGTCTCAAAATGAAATTAACACTTAGAAATTTTTTTGAGATGAATGGCTTGGCGCTGCGGTGCCAGCCATGCCTCGTAAGGTGGCGCTGCAGTTCCAGATCGGAGAGCCAAGCATCTTTGCTAACTCATCTGCAAAAGACGCAGTCTTAGTGCAAATAAGGAAAGTAAGAAATGCCAGTCTGAAGCAATGCCGTAAATGAGATCTTTACTGCTCAAGTACTAGGGGATGTGCAAGAAAGAAATAAGAACATAATGTTCAACTAATGTAACACTTAATCAAGTGTATTAAACCTTTGATGAAGGTCGAACAAAAAGATTAAACGAGATTAAAAGATACAAAATGTAGACGTGGGTTACGGAACCTATATCCGGGGACCGTAGTCACAATAAACGAACGTGAGGGATTGCTATGATTGTGATTCCTTAGATGTTGAGTGACAAAAGTAATGAATAACATTTCGATGTTATGTTGTGGTAATGAGATATAAGTGTAAAGCGTATAGACGCTGTGAATGCAACGTTATTGTGATGAACGATCAGTCTTAGCATACAACGAACCATATAGCTTTGACATTAGGAAAGAATAATGAACATGGGGTTTAGGTAACGAGTAATGAATGAAGGCCAAATATGAGTTGGATGAGTATGTTAGAATGAAATGTAAGCATTGAACACTTTAACCAACATGAAGGTTGAGTGTATGCGAATACTAAACGGGTAAAACCTACACTCCGTGTATGGTTTGACCGTAGGATAATCAAGATCGATGATTAAACTTGTGAACGGTAAAGAAGCTGAATTAAGGACAAGTTCGTATAACGTAAAAGAAGCCGAGTTAATGTTTATAACTTGGATAACGTTCCGAGTTAAATGAATCGGACGTTGTAAGATAAGAATAAGGTAACGTAAGATACTTAACGCAATAAATGCGTAACCTTCAGAGCTGGGCTAAACAATTCCTTCAGAGAGCGAAGGTATATAAGAAACTGGCAACCGATCTAACTCACTGTGATGGTAGTGTAGATGAGACGGGAACTTGTTTGTTGGTTGTTTGTGGGAAACCACTCGAGTACCATATGGACTACCAAAACGGAGAAGCGATGTGTCTTTGAGTCCTAGAGAAGTTATAAGAAGAAGATAAGAATGTAAATCATCAAAGATGAAGAAAGTTTTGAGTAAGACATCTCTGTATGTCATGAAGCCATAAACCGGTAATAAAAGTTAGTCGCGTAAAATTATATTGCAAGAACGCGAACCCTAAGAAGTAAAGTTAAGTAAACCAATGCATAAGTTAAATATATATGACTAATTGGTGTATGCGTTATTTTTCTTATGTGTTATAGGGATTGGAATGAGCAGTTCAGCGTAAGCTGTAGCTATGCGTAAGGCAAGTTTCCTAACTTCATTCATATTTTAAATGAATGCTAGTTTCTAAAACTTCTCAGATGTTGAACTTGAGAAGTTCTGTCTATGTACGAATGTGTGATATTTGTACAATGTGTTAGAATGTATGATGCCTTTAGCCACAATGTGAATACTTCGGCGTTTCTATGATATAAAGCATTACATGATTGAAGCATTCAATATGAAGCATCATGTTCTGTTTATACATGAACCGTTATTGTTAAGTCTGGGCTATTGATTCTAGCCAGACGGAATGTGTATGGAAGAGAGTACAAAATGAAAGTATTTTAAAGTGAATACGACTAATGTTTTAAAGTGATAGGAATCGACATTTTTCCTATTGTTCAAGCTGCTTCATAACCTTTGTTCGGTTATCAAAGTTCCAAAGAAATGTTAAACTCTTGAAGTTGTATGTTCAATTTCATTATGACTTCTTTGGGCAATTGAATGCTCACACTTGCTTTAAATGAAAAATATTTTCAGCAAACGATGTTAGAAGAACTTAAGGATCCGTAAGGATCAAGGTGACAGTATCGGATGAAGTGCCATTAGAATGTGAATGAGTGAAAAGATCAGTGAAGACTTGTAATGTAGAAGATGGAAATTAAACTATAGACTAGTTTACTGAATTGTTATGTATCCTTGGTGGCGGATAAAAGTCACTCTTGTAAGATGAAAGGAATAATGTATTTATCATTATTTGTTATGAGAAAGGTTATAAGGTTTTAGAACCTGGGAATTTAGAATGTATGTTATTATATTACATTATATAATGATGTATGTTTGGATGAATGATGTACTAGTGACGTACATAATCCGGGTGTGAAGATAGACCGGATTTCGGGGCGTTACATAACCTATCCCATTGGTCTATCGCATACACAGTGAATTCTTACATTATTCCATTCTTTATTATTCTGGTTGGAATAACACATCTATGTGGATTCTGGCATTATGCATGGTGAATGATCATTCGTATTAATTCCTTATTAAATTGTGGAAATGATCCGTCTACGTGGATTACCGCATGGCGGACGAAAATCCATTTGCAGTTTCATATATTCTATTATACTCACTTGGTTAAAGTTTTGGCATCTATACTCCATGAAATTAGTAGAATATCCTGTATATTTGCGCTTCATCCAGTACCTTTTCATGGAAATATTCTTCTGAGCATTCTTAAATTTTACTCCACAAAGCAATATAATGTTGACAATCTAGACGTAATTGATTTCAGGATAAATTAACTTATAAATCTTTAAAATTTATTCTTGAACTTGTTTTATTGAATTATTATGTCATTGTCATCATCATCATCCTTATATTATGATGAAAGTCATCTTTGGCTTACGTGCATAGATGGACTTGGTATGATTATGACTAGGGATCATTCGGTATAATCATGACCTGTAATGTTATAAATGATGTGGTAAAAGTCCTCAGTGGCCTATAGTGCATTGATGGCCAGTTTTTGGTATGATTATGAATAGAGACTATTCGGTATTGTTATGACCATTGATGATTTAATTAATATCCTTGGCTCGTAGTGCATGGATGACTCGATGATGTGGTTTATTTATTAAGTTGAGTCTCAACGGTAAAAATTGATGAAAACTTTTTAAATCATAGAAGATAGTAGATATCATGCTCTACTTGACTCTTCAATGGATTGCTTATTCATTGCTGATTAAACTTGATGTCTATTGTATTTTATCGGTTTAACATTGTTGAAGACTAATGATAATTTATTACGCATTATCTTAGTTATAATATTTCTTCTTTGGGCTAGTTGAGCTCACCCTTTTGCTTTCATTGTTACATTAGGAAATGAGAAGCGTGGTCGGGACTAGTCAATGGGAGCGGAGTGATGGTCCGAGATATGGTGTATTAGTAGTCCTCACTATTCTATAAAATAGTGTGACGATAAATGTAATGAGGACTCTATTTGAGAGTGGATATTGTCTAGAAGGCAATATTCTTTTTTAAACTCTCAGCTATGTTTTCTCGTATATTACACGACGGTTGTATAATTAAGTTTGTATTTGTATTTTGTACCATGTATTTGGAGACTCAAGATGAGTGATGTATACCTATTTTGGGGGCGTCACAATCATGACCTCATGTTAGTATTCGATGGTATGATAGAGGATAAAGTGGAGGCAGTGTCATTTAATCCCATAGATATAGCAGTAGAGATATCTCCTGGGGGGTCGATGATGTCTCTGTTCATGCCGGTATTGGATAGAAATATTCATTACTGTTAGGAGGTCAAGGAGCTAAAGGCAGAGCTCCAAACTGTCATAGAGGACAAGACTAATGTGGAGTCCATGTGGGAGCAGGAGCACGATGAAAGGGTTTTGGCCAAGGACAAGGTCCATGAGCTGAAACATAAGGTCTTTGAGCTTAAGGAGGAGCTAAAGACGAAACATCAGAAGATAAGGAGAATTTCCTATGTTCATAGGAGTTCTCATATAGATTTCAATGACGGTAGTTGGATGTCCTGTGAAGAAGCTGGGGAGATGCAAGCATACTATCGATCATGATATCATTCTGAGGTCTTGCCAAGGCAGAATTCGATAATGCCTTAAGGCAGATGTAATCTAGTACTAGCTAGAGTAGTTTAGGTATATAAAAATTTTGTAATTAGTAGTGACGTAAAGCCCTCTTTTGTATAAGAAGGGTAATCTTTTGCAAATCCCAGTTTTTGAAAAAGTAATAGCGGGAAAGTAATGAAATTAGCTTAGGCTCTGTAATGTAAACAATGTAGTATTATACTACAAAGAATGAATATAAACCTTTTTATGGAAAATAATGAGTAATGTTTGTTGAAGTTATTGTTTAAATATTAAATAATAACAAATAAAGAAAGGAATAATAACGAAATGTGTTTATCAGACGTAAAATCTGCCGTAGAAGAGTGCAACGTAACCAAGGAGCTAATGTGAATCAACCGGAGGGAGGTCCGATTAACCGATGCAAGAGTTTGTTAATTTATTAACAGCTGCCTTTAATAGAACAAGGGATAATATCCCTGTAAATCAAGGAGTAGCAGGAGCTGCTACCTTAAAGGATTTCAAGAGCGTGGGTCCACCGGAGTTCAAAGGAACTATGGACCCTATCGAAGCCCAAACGTGGGTGAAGGAAATAGAGAAGGCATTTGTGATAGAAAATGTCGACGAGGCCCAAAAGGTTGCCTTTCCAACCTATATGATGAAGGGAGAGGCCAACTTTTGGTGGGAAGCCAATCAGGCTAGGGCCGGGATTGAGAATCTGACGTGGGAGAGGTTCAAGGAGATATTTTTCGAGAACTAATTTCCCACGAGTATGCAGGGAAGGATGGAGATGCAATTTTTGGAGTTGAAACAAGGGGACATGACGATTCCCTAATAAGCCGCCAAGTTTAATGAACTGGCGAGGTTTGCTCCACACCAAGTGGATACCGAGGTTAGGAAGGCGCGACGGTTCGAATTGTGCTTGAAACCCTGGCTCTATAATGGTATTTCGGTGTTTCAAAGTACTTCATTTGGAACTATTTTAGAGAAGGTGATAATCGCCGAAGGTGGTAGTGAGGCTATGAGTCAATACCACAAGGACAAGAAGAGCAAGGGGAAAGTGGATGGGGAGTAAAGGTTGAAGGAGCCAGAGGAAGGTGTTTAGCTCTGGGAATACCGGAGTGAAGCAAGGAGACCCAAAGAGGAGGATTGAGGCCTGCAAAACCTGTGGGAAGACTCATTTAGGAGTTCGTCTCAAGGGGAAGGCCGTTTGTTACAACTGTGGACAGGAGGGGCACATTGCACCAAACTGTCCAAGTCCAAAGAAGAACCATGGGTGCTTTGTGTGTGGGTCAACTGACCACATGGCAAAGAACTTCCCGAAGAAGGGGACGGGAAGGAACCGGGGCGCTAATGGCAATAAGTTAGCTATTAGTGGTCCAGCACAGCCGGGTAGGCAGATAGGCCGTACCTTTAACATGACAGTCCATGATGCAGTTGCATCAGGGGACGTCGTCGAAGGTATTATTTCGATCAATGACATAAATGCTTACGTGTTGTTTGATTCGGGTGCTACTTGTTCGTTTATAGCATGCGATTTTTCTAGACGATTAGGATTACTTCCCGAAAAGTTGTCTATACCTTTAAATATTAAGGTAGCAAACGAAGAAATAATTCCTATTGAAGATGTTCATAGGAGTTATTGCGTAGATATACGAGGTTATAAATTATCGCTAGATTTGATACCGATAAAGTTAAGAGAATTTGACGTAATTCTCGGAATGGATTGGTTAGTTAACCATGGGGCAATTATAGATTTTCAAAAGAAATGTGTGAACATTAAAACGTTAAGACAACCTCAGGTAGTATTTTACGGGAATAGATCACCGGGACGTTCGTGTTGTCTAACTATGACACAAACTAGGAAATTACTGAGGAAGGGATGTGTAGGTTATCTGTGTCATGTTGTTGATACCCAGAGAGTGGTTGCAACCATGGAACAAATACCTATAGTGAGAGAATTCGCTGATGTATTTCCGAGTGAATTGACGGGTCTTCCGCCAGATAGGGAGGCAGACTTTTTAATAGACATTGTGTCAGGAGCGGCACCAGTTTCTAGGGCACCTTATCGTATGGCACCAGTGGAGATGAACGAGTTGATGGTGCAGTTACAAGAACTTTTGGACAGGAAGTACATTCAACTGAGTGTTTCGCCGTGGGGAGCACCTATACTGTTTGTCAAGAAGAAGGATGGATCGTTAAGACTTTGTATCGACTATCGAGAGTTGAACAAGTTAACGATAAAGAATAAATACCCATTGCCGAGGATCGATGATCTTTTTGATCAGTTGAACGGGGCTAAGTATTTTTCTAAAATAGATTTAAGAATGGGGTATCACCAGTTGAAGGTTAGGAAGGAGGATGTACCAAAGACAGCATTCAGGACTCGATATGGTCATTACGAGTTTCTGGTGATGTCTTTTGGGTTGACTAATGCACCAGCTGCATTTATGGATATGATGAACAGAGTGTTCAAAAAATATTTGGACAAGTTTGTCGTGGTGTTTATTGATGATATTCTAGTCTATTCAAAGACGCCAGAAGATCATGCTGAACACCTAAGATTAGTGTTGGAGACGCCAAGGAAAGAGAAGTTGTATGCAAAATTCACTAAATGTGTGGTTAGAGAAGGTACAATTTTTAGGTCATGTCATTGACCGTGAGGGGATTTCAGTAGATCCAGCGAAGGTGGAAGCCGTGATGAATTGGGAACAACCGAAAACGCTGACTGAGGTGCAGAGTTTCCTAGGGTTAGCGGGTTACTATCGGAGATTCATCCAGGATTTTTCAAAGATAGCTACTCCGTTAACTAACTTGAAAAGGAAGACGGTGAAATACATGTGGAATGATAAGTGCGAGGATAGTTTTCAAGAATTGAAGAAGAGGTTGAGTGAAGCGCCTGTTTTGTCATTTCCCAATGACACAGGAAATTTTGTAGTTTATAGTGATGCTTCACATAGAGGACTTGGTTGTGTTCTCATGCAGCATGGCAAGTTCATTGCATATGCATCTAGGCAGTTGAAGGACTATGAGAAAGTTTATCCTACTCATGATTTGGAACTGGCCGAAGTAGTTTTTGCACTAAATATATGGAGACATTATCTTTATGGAGAAAAATATGAGAAATACACGGACCACAAGAGTCTAAAATATATCTTCACACAAAAGGAGTTGAATATGAGGCAGAGGAGATGGCTGCAGTTGATAAAGGGTTACGACTGTGAAATCCTTTATCACCCTGGAAAAGCCAATGTAATTCTCAAACACATTAAGTAGGAAGGGAATTCGGGAAAAGTCAGATTTGTTAACTAGCTCAAACTGAGTTGATAACAGAGATGGCTAGGATGGAATTAGAAGTGAAGCTGCCAAGTGAAGTAGGACAAATGTTGTTTACGACGGAGATGCAATCTACCATCGTAGAAAGAGTTAAGAAGGTGCAACTCAAAACTGATGAGTGTGACCGGATAAAGGAGCGGCTAGCCAATGAAAAAGATATCAATTATAGTCTTGATAATGAAGGATTATTAAGATTTGAAGGAAGAATATGGGTTCTGAAAGAGACGGAATTAAAGGAGCAGGTGTTACAAGAGGCTCATAGTTCGAGGTTTTCGATTCATCCAGGTAGTACTAAGATGTATCAAGACCTTCGACAGAGTTTCTGGTGGCCGAACATGAAGAGAGAAATAGCGGAGTATGTGAGTAGGTGCTTGACTTGCCAGAAAGTTAAGGCCGAACATCAACGACCAAGTGGCTTGTTACAGTCATTAGAAATTTCGGATTGGAAGTGGGAAAATATCACGATGGATTTTGTGGTGGGACTTCCAACTACAACGAAAGGGTACGATGCGATTTGGGTAATAATGGATCGATTGACGAATTCGGCTCACTTTTTACCAATTAGGGTTAAGTATAACTTAGATCAGTTAGTTAGACTCTATGTTAAGGAGATAATTTTCGGACATGGAGTACCAGTATCGATTGTGTCAGATCGTGATCCACGATTCACATCGAACTTTTGGACAAGTCTACAAGAGCAGACGAGAACGTAGTTGAATTTGAGTATGGCGTATCATCCACAAACTGATGGAAAGAGCGAGAGAACATTTCAGACGTTAGAAGATATGCTAAGATCTTACGTCATGGATTTCAAGGGTAGTTGGGATGATCATCTACCATTAGTGGAGTTTGCGTATAACAATAGTTATCATTCGAGCATAGATATGCCACCTTACGAAGCTTTGTATGGGAGGAAATGCAGAACATCACTATATTGGGATGAACTTGGAGAACGCCATATGTTGGGGCCAGAATTGGTGCAGCAAACAGCGGGTATTGGTAAGATTATACAGATACATCTCTTGGCAGCTCAAGACAGATAGAAAAGTTTACGGATTCGTATAGAGAGAATAGAGAATTTGAAGTAGGTTCATACGTATTTCTAAAAGTATCTCCCTGGAAAGGAAAGATACATTTTTGAAAGAAGGGAAAGCTAAGTCCAAGGTTTATAGGACCTTTTGTGGTATTAAAACGGGTGGGTGAGGTAGCTGATATGATAGCATTACCTCCAGACTTAGAACGAATACATAATGTGTTTCACGTGTCAGTGTTATGTCCTTATAAACCATATTATAAACACGTGATATAATATGAGCCTATTCATACCGAGAAGGACTTAATGTACAAATTAAATTGTCGATAGAAAGGAACAAGTTATGCGGAACAAAGTCATATCTTTCGTAAAGGTGATATGGAAAAACCACGATGCAGAAGAAACAATGTGGGAGTTGGAAGAAATGATGAAAAAGAATTTCCCTCATTTGTTTGTGTAATTTATTTTTTATATAGCGAGATTCTGGGGACAGAATCCTTGTAAGAGGGAGATAATCCTTATAAAGGTTGAAGATAAGTAATCAATCATGAATGTAACAAAAAGCTGGAACCAATAATAACAAATCTAAGTTAGCATTAGATTGAGATGAAGGGTAAGATATAGTAGTATACCTACTTGATTATATATGACCTAATGTGGTATGTTATATGATCATGTATTGTAGAGACTTCGAGACTTAAAGTGTACATGTGATAAATAGTAAGCAGATGCTAAAGGAAAGTATTCTAACCCTTGTTCAAGTTCAGTCTGGACAAGCTTTGAAATTCATGTACTCTTTCGCATGAAGTCTTATATGAGGAAGTCAAAGCCAATTCTTTCGGCTAAACCTATGTTATGATTCGATCAAGCATGTTTAATGTTTACCGAGTTATATTGGTGTGGTTTTCAAACAAAGACAGAGTATGCTAAAAAATTTTTGTCATTTAATGACAGGCACGTGCCACAACTTAAACGTATACATGTTTAATGAATGTAGTGTTGATCAACATAGAGTACTATAGTTTGATCACCTAGACGTGCTCGTAAGTAATATTGGACTTACGGACTTAGTGTCGGGATGTCCTTTTCAAAAGAACTTATGAAATGCTCAAGGTCTTGGACCAGAATTGATGTTTTACTGAATATTATTGTTGTAAAACATTTTGAATGAAAAGAAGTGTTATTTTGAATTATCGATAGTACTTCGTAACTATTGTTCAGTTATTGAAGATATATGAGTTCTATGTTTCAAGCATGTTGTTTATTAGAATTGTAGTACTTGCTGAACTAGTCATGCTCACTCTTGCTTGAACCATATGAACACAGCTAAGATCGAACGGACCGAAGGCTCCGGCAAGGATAAGGGCAAGGCGAAGACTAACCCCTAAATTACTTATGTAATAGTATAGGTGAATGTTTGTAATATATTGAATATTATGACAATAATAGATGTATGGGTTATAAAGAACCTGGGGAAATGAAATATTATTTTGAATATATAAAAGACATATCCATTCTTTTGAGACTTTTCAATTGAATATATATGTGAATGGTAGTATCGTGTAGCACCATCTGTCGGGTTGGAAGATACCCGGATTTGGGGGCGTCACATTACCTCTTATTGTAAGGTTATTGCTATAGCTTCAGCATAATTAAGAAGTGAATTGTTTATTCATATTGATTATTAAGCTTAAATTGTTGTGTCAAACCAAATTGTTTGGTAAGACAACTTATTCTGAAGTTTGGGTATCCCATATGGGATCTTTCGGTCGTTAATATATTGACACTAATTTGGGTGGAATTGAGCACTGGTAGGATGAGATGCATACTCCTAAGATGTTGAATAGGCTGATCCTCTATCTCATATCTAAACCAAATTTCTAAGTTTGTGTGACTGACAGAAATACAAATCCATAGTGAAATGGTAACAACTATCAGTCGAAAATTGAATTGTTGTATTTCTTCAAATCATATATTGTTATAAATACAAAACTTGTTGAGCATGTCATAGCTCACCCTTGCATATTATTCCCTTTGCAATTTTAGATGGTAACCCTAAAAAATCTGGAGTAGATAAAGGGAAGTGTCCCTGTTTAGATTAGATTATATTCTTGACTATTTGAAAACTTTGTAATAAGAAACTCGTTATGAGAATCATATAATCGAATCTTAATATTATTATATATATAACATCTTTTATTTTTGCAACCGTGTTTTCTTACATATATAGATGTAAAGTTAGATTTCTTCGAATCTAGTTGAGATCCTTGGGAACTATTTATCTGAGTAAGGGTATTAATAGCATGGACTGTTCATGTTGTTATTGATACTTTGGATTTTGGATAGATAGTTACTATCGATACGATAGTATAAATTCGCTTGGCATAAACTATACATCTGGGTGAGGGTATTGGTAATAAGGACTGTTCATGTTATTACTGGTACTCTGAATTTCAGATAGATAGACTCTAGTTACAGATACAGTTTATATATCCAAGTGAGGGTATCCAAACAAAGTAATGGTTCTCTTGAGAATTGATATCTGTTATGGGATACTTTGAATTTTTGATCTATGGGAATTATATCTTATAGTCCCTCTATTTAATGTAATCTTGTAATCAGATACCATAGGTGTATTGATTTAAATGCATTATATTAATTCATTATAAACACCATATCGGATACCATGGGAGTATAGATATGGGGGCGTTACAATTTAATGATGTTATTACTAAAAGTATTATTAGTATTACCTATCTTTTTCCCCAGGTTGTTAGAAAAAGTATTATCGCATTTCTGTTTGTTATTAAACCCACCTGAACTGGGTTATGTTCTAACTTTCCCTTTTTCATTCTGACTTTTCTTATCCTGGTGAAATTTAGCAAGACTTTCATTCTCACTTTCGGCTATATCTCTTTTCATAATAAATGTTATAATTGTGGACAATTGGGACATTTTTCTCCGCAGTGTCCTCTGCCAAATAAAAATAAATGTTTTAATTGTGGTTCATTGGATCATTTTTCAAAGAAATGTCCCAAACCTAAGAACCAAGGAGGAAAGGGGAATAGAGTACCAAAAAATAATCAGTCAACAGTAGCTACAGATGGGGTTCAGAATCGACCTACCGCGAGAACATTTAATATGTCGGTGAGGGATGTTGTTGCTTCACAGGACGTGGTGACAGGTATCATCCCTATTAACATTTTAAATGCATATGTGTTATTCGATTCTGGTGCTACATGTTATTTTGTGTCTAAGAGTTTTTCTAAAAACTTGAATATACCTTCTAAAAATTTAGAAAAACCATTTTGTGTAGAAATTGCTAATAATGAAAGGATTCTGGTTAAAACCATATACAAGAACTGTTGTGTGGTAATAAAAGGACATAATTTTATGGTAAATCTTATACAGATTTAGTTAGGAGAATTTGATGTAATTTTAGGAATGGATTGGTTAGTTAATCATAACGCGATGATTGATTGTCATCAAAAACGTATAAACCTTTTGACTGCTTCGAAGTCAAAGGTAGTGTTCAACGGTAGTTGTTCACCTAAGCAATCTCGATGTTTAACTATAGTTCAGGCAGAAAGATTACTTAGAAAGGGTTGTTTAGGGTATTTGGCCTATATAGTTAATACTCGACTGGGAAGGAGTAAAACTAGATCAAATACCAATAGTTAAGGATTTTCCGATGTATTTCCTAGGATGACTTACCGAGTTTACCTCCGGATAGGGAAATTGAGTTTGTCATTGATCTTGATCGAAGGAGCGACACGCTTTCTAAGGCACCATACAGAATGACACCTATAGAACTGAAAGAGTTACTTATACAACTATAGGAACTCTTAGATAAAAAGTACATACAACCTAGTGTTTCACCCTAGGGAGCACCAATATTTTTTGTAAGAAGAAGGATGAAATTATGAGACTATGTATAGACTATAGAGAGCTAAATAAATTAAGTATTAAAAATAAATATCCTTTACCAAGGATTGATGATTTGTTTGACCAATTAAAGGGGGATGAACATTTTTCAAAAATTGACCTTAGAACAGGTTATCATCAATTAAAGGTAAAAAAGGAGGATGTGCCAAAAACAGCATTTAGGACACGCTATGGACATTATGAGTTTATTGTAATGTCTTTTGGATTGACAAATGCACCGGCAGCATTTATGGATTTAATGAATCGAGTGTTTAAACCATGATTAGACAAATTTGTTGTAGTGTTTATCGACGATATTCTGGTATACTCAAAAACACGGGAAGAGCATACTGAACACTTGAGGGTCGTTTTGGAGATACTACGAAAGGAATAACTTTATGCAAAGTTTTCCAAGTGTGAATTCTAGTTGAAGAGAGTTCAATTTTTAGGTCATGTGATTGATAAGAATGGAATATCTGTAGATCCAACTAAGATCGAAACGGTTGTGAATTGAGAACAACCAACAACTCCAACAGAAGTACGAAGTTTTCTTAGTTTAGCAGGTTATTATCGACGGTCTATAAAAGATTTTTCAAAAATAGCAACCCCATTAACCAATTTAACTTAAAAAGCGGTAAAATAAATGCGCCCCGACGAGATAAATGTGAGGAAAGCTTCCAAGAGTTGAAGAAGCGGTGAGCATGGTTCCGATGTTATCCTTACCGGATGATACAAGAGGCCTCTTGTAGTATTTAGTGATGCATCACACAGAGGTTTAGGGTGTGTGTTGATGCAACATGGGAAAGTGATTGCTTATGCATCACGACAACTCAAAGATTATGAGAAGAGGTATCCTACTCATGATCTAGAGTTAGCCGCGATAGTTTTTGCTTTAAAAATTTGGAGGCATTACTTGTACGGGGAGAAGTGTGAGATATATACAGATCATAAAAGTCTAAAATATATTTTTACACAAAAGGAGCTAAATTTAAGATAGAGAAGATGGTTATAACTGATAAAGGATTTTGACTGTGAAATCTTACATCATCCCGGTAAAGCCAATGTTGTAGCTGATGCGTTAAGTAGAAAGAATCAGGAAAAATTGAATGTATTAACCACCAATGATAGGTTAATAAAAGATTTTGAAAATTTAGAAATTGAGGTGGAATGTCCAAAAATTATACATTTTAGAGGGAGTTTCATCTCTTCTTAACAAAGTCAAAGAGATACAGGAAAAGGATGAAGAATGTCAGAAGTATAAGTCTAATTTAACTCATGACAAGTATAACAAATTCAGAATAGATAAAGATGGAATAATAAGATATGAAGATAGAATCTGGGTTCCATTAAACCAAGCTTTAAAAGACGAAATTTTAAACGAAGCTCGTAATTCTAAATTTTCCATACATCCTGGCAGTACAAAAATGTATAAGGATTTAAGTCGATACTTTAGGTTGTCAAATATATAAAGAGAAATAGTTGAATGGGTAAGCAAATGTCTCACGTGTCAAAGGGTTAAGGCTGAGCATCAAAAGCCGAGTGGTTTACTTCAACCCTTACCGATTCCTCAGTGGAAGTGGGAACATATAACCATGGACTTAGTTGTGGGCCTTCCAGCTACACAAAATGGCCATAATGCCATTTGGGTAATAGTTGACCGTTTAACCAAATCAGCTCACTTTTTACCTATTAAAATTACTCATAACTTGGATCACCTTGCCAAACTATACATCAATGAAATTATCTCTAGGAATGGAATGCCTGTTTCTATAGTATCAGATCGAGATCCATGTTTTACTTCAAATTTTTGGAAAAGCCTTTAGAAACATTTAGGAACACAATTAAGATTGAGTACAACTTATCATCCTTAGACAGATGGACAGAGTGAGAGAACCATATAAACATTAGAGGATATGTTAAGAACGTGTATCATAGACTTCAAAGGAAGTTGGGAAGATCAGCTACCTTTAGTCGAATTTGCCTATAACAATAGTTATCATGCTAGCATAGGTATGCCACCCTATGAAGCCTTATATGGGAGAAAGTGTAGAACACCTTTATGTTGGGATGAAGTCAGGAAAAGACAAATGTTAGGACCTGAAATAATTAAACAAACAACTAAAACTATCAGAATTATACGTCAACGATTACAAGCATCTCAAGATCAACAAAGAAAATACGTTGATCCGCATCGTCAACAACGAAAATTTAACGTAGGAAGCCACGTATTCTTAAAGGTATCTCCTTGGAAGGGCAAAATACGTTTTGGCAAGAAAGGAAAACTAAGTCCGAGATTCATTGGACCTTTTGAAATTTTGAGAAGGATTGGTGAAGTTACTTATGAAATAACACTCTCTCCTGAGTTGAATCATATCCATAATGTGTTTCATGTGTCCATATTATGAACATAAAAACCTAATTATAAACACGTTATAAATTATGAACCAATTCAAATAGAAGAAGATCTTTCTTATGTAGAAGAACCTGTGCAGATCGTCGACCGTAAAGAACACGTCCTGAGAAATTAAGTTATAGCATCGGTCAAAGTAATCTGGAGAAATTAGAACGTTGAAGAGGCTACATGGGAGCTCGAAGATAAAATGCAAGAGAATTATCCTTAACTATTTACTTAACTTATACTGTAATTTCGAGGACGATATTCTTATTAGTGGGGGTGAATGTAAAAACCCAAGACCTTAATAAGATTCGGTTATGTAAAATTCAGTTATATCAATAAAAATTTTCCGTTCTAACTGTGTTATGTGTTAATATATACTCAGTTTAACAAATTTAATCTATTAAAATTTTGTCCGAAAAACGTCGTGCTTGACACTTTGTGCTTAAAATTTTTCTTTCATAATCGAACTTCTCGGTAAATTTGTTTCGACAAGTTGATTTGTCGTGCTTACACTGACAAAACACTTTGTCGTGCTTGTTAAAATTAGCAAAAATCTAGGTTAGTAAACCTAGATTAACAAACCCTAACCCTAATTAGCAAAACCCTAACCCTAATTTGGAAACTAAACCTTAATTTATAAATCGAACCCTAAATAGATTATCTTAACACCTAATCATGGTTAGTAAACTTCAATTAGGTACTACTAAACATCATTTAACAATCCTAATCATTAAAAACAAAACCCTAATCAAGATTAGTGAAGATTAGAGCATAATTAAGCTACTAAACTAACCTAACTAGCTCACAAGTAGGTTAGGAGTCACCATACAAGTCCCTAGGCTGCACATGACATGCTTGTAACTGCCAAGCATGACAATAGTCATCAGATTAGATATTTGTGGAGGCAAGTTGCTTGAAAATGTCCAAAAAGCCAAGTTGAAGAATTCTATAAATAGGAACAATAGGGCTGAGAAAACTCACAAAATTTCTAAACCATTATACACTTACTTACTTACCAAATCAAGCCTGGGTGATAGCAGCAACAAAATCAGAAGCTAGAATCGAAAATTAATCAAGAAAAAATTCAAACCTTAGTTCATAATTAGCTCTTTGATCCTTTGTTAATCTTGTTGTTTAGATATTTAGAAATATGTATTAGTATGTTAGACAATATGTTAGATTGGTAGTTTTTATAACATCTAGATGCCTTAATTAAGTGTTTTTAGAAATCTGGAAATTTTGAAAACCAAGTCTGACAGCCGAATGTCAGGGCTTGTAGATTCATTTGTGTTTTTGTTTAGGTCTGTTAATTGTATGTTACTTGTAGCCTGTTAGTAGGTCTTTAATTTGGAAAAGAAAACAGGTTCATTAGAACCATAGATTTAACTGGTCAAAGTGCGTTGTCCGTTCACGAATTACAGTTTTCTGGGTTACCCAGAAAACTCAAGAAAAGTCGAACTGGCTACTTTGACCAAACTTTTTGATCATCTTCTATTTGTTGTTTTTGTAATGTTTTGTATTAGATTAACACCCTTATATATGTACTACATATTTATGATCTTAAATTTCTTAAACAACTCATAAGATTACTGGAATTAATGGTCAAAAGTCGTTGACCGAGCTTGACCAAATTTTATGGGTTGCTTAGAAAACTGAAGAACACGAAGAATATCGTTTGGCTGTACTTTGACCAGCATAATTAGAGACCTTAGATTTATTCTTTGTTCATGTTAGTGTTATATATATGTACCCTAACATATATACTACATGTTACAACAAACAAAACACACATCTAATACACATAATCAAAGATATTCAAGCCACAAAACCGTTGACCGACCATGACCACTGTTCTGGGTTGCCCAGAAACTCAAGAACAACTTTGATAGTGACTTTGAGCCTCTATAACTTCTTGTTATATGTGGGTTATAGCCTGAAATTTGGTTCAAGTTGTACTAGTATAAGATTACTATAACATCAACACTTGAAAAAATCAAAAATAGAACACCTACAACGACATTTTCTATCACTGAAGGGGTTTAGCGACAAACAAAAATTGATTTTCTAAAAATTAAATTATAAAAATTAGAAATAATTAATAAATAAATATAAATAAATACAAAAATAGTTTTAAAAATTATATTAAATAATTATAATTAATTTATGATATTTTTACATAAATTAAATAAATATTTTATTTTATTTGGATATTATTAATAATTAACTTAATAATAAAGTAATTAGAATAATTATTTATAAATATTAAATAATTCTTGAAAAATCATATTAATAATATAAAAATCATAATAAATGATTATAAATTATTTAAAAATAATAAACAATGTTTTTTAAAAATTTTAAGTAAATATTAATTACCTAAAATAGAAATAAATGATTTAAAAAATCATTTAAAGGATAAATAAATGTTTTAAAAATATTTTAAAACTTCTAAAATTATTATAAAGGATAAATAAATTATACGAAAATATAATAAATTTTATAAATAAAATTTAGTCTATTTATCAATTTATTTAATATTCATTAAAGACTTTGAACATGAAAACCTTAACTTGAATCTAATCTAATTTTATATAAATGTTATATTTGAGTATTGTTATCAATACTAACGTGTTAGATTTATATATATATATGAACATCGTAGGTATTTATTAAATGAATTGAGTAGCATAACTTGACTAATCTACGCTCAGGCAAGTTCTTCTTAACCCTTCAACTACTTATGCAACTTTCTTAAACCTATTTACTCGTTGAACAAGATTTTTATCTTGATATGTTGTTGATATAATACAATACACCAACATTTGAATTACCTCTTATTGTAAGGTTATTGTTATAGCTTCAGCATAACTAAGAAATGAATTGTTTATTCATATCGATTGTTAAGCTTAAATTGTTGTGTCAAACCAAATTGTTTGGTAAGATATCCTATTCTGAAGTTGGGTATCCTATATGGGATCTTTCGGTCGATAATATATTGACACTAATTGTGGTGCAATTGAGCACTGGTAAGATAAGATGCATACTCCTAAGATGTTGAATAGGTTGATCCCCTATCTCATATCTAAATAAAATTTCTAAGTCTGTGTGACTGACAGAAATACAAATCCATAGTGAAATGATAACAACTATCAGTCGAAATTTGAATTCTTGAATTTCTTTAAATCATATGTTGTTATAAATACAAAACTTGCTGAGCATGTCATAGCTCACCCTTGCAAATTATTCCCTTTGCAATTTTAGATGGTAACCCTAGAACATCTGGAGTAGATAAAGGGAAGCATCCCTATTTAGATTAGATTATATTCTTGTCTATTTGAAAACTTTGTAATAAGAAACTCGTTATGAGAATCATGTTATCGAATCTTAATATTATGATATATATATATATATATATATATATATATATATAACATCTTTTATTTTCGCAACCGTGTTTTCTTACATATATAGATGTAAAGTTAGAATTCATCGAATCTAGTTGATCCTTGGGAACTGTTTATTTGAGTGAGGGTATTAATACCATGTACTGTTCATGTTGTTATTGATAATCTGGATTTTGGATAGATAGTTACTATCGATACTATAGTATAAATTCGCTTGGCAAAGACTATACATCTGGGTGAGGGTATTGGTAATATGGACTTTTCATGTTAATAATGGTACTCTGAATTTCGGATAGATAGACTGTAGTCACAGATACAGTTCATATATCCAAGTGAGGGTATCCAAACATAGTAATAGTTCTCTTGAGAATTGATATCTGTTATGGGATACTGTGAATTTTGGATCTATGGGAATTATATCTGATAGTCCCTCTATTTAATGTAATCTTGTAATCAGATACCATGGGTGTATAGATTTAAATGCATTATATTAATTCGTTGTAAACACCATATTAGATACCATGGGAGTATAGATATTGGGGCGTTACAGCTCCAGAAGTTACAGTATTCAATAAGAAATATGAATCAAGAATATTTAATTCTAGATTCGATAAGAATTCATTAATACTCAACTGATTTTGAAGTAGCTGAATAAATCATAAATCCGTAACAAGACTTTATCTACTTTCGTGTTAAACAACAATTCCATGATGAAAGAGTAAAACTCTTACAGAGTTTCATGATGTTCAATTGATTAACAAGAGATAATAACACTACAATAACAAAGTGGGATATTCCCATATTTCACGTTGAGTGATCACAGTGGGATCATGGACTAATAGAGAAATTATCAATATACAATACAAAACCCAAGAATTACAAGTTAGCTATAAAAACTAAACTATAACTCTCTGCAAGTACCTAGAGTGGCCAACCCCGTTGTACCCGATATTATGCATAATATTCAAACATAGCGCAACAGATGGATGGCCGACCACAAAATTCCCTTTTATATAAATATTATTCATCTCAGGCTTACATCAAGAGTCCGTACCACAACAATACGGTTTGGATTTAAATAAATACTATAATTTCAACATCTAATATCTATATCGATCTAGCTGAAATAATTGACATTGATCTTTCAATAATAATTGAGTTTAAATACTAGAATGTATCAAGTTTCAACAAATGTTCATCTCGCCAAAACAAATAGCTAAGACATAGCTCAAAAACTGTTCAATAATAGGCAAAAATCAATTACCCTATTTACAATCAAGAATATTATTTATAGATATGAATAGCCAAAAATAGTTATTCACCAGTCACGCTTTTGAAATTTAAAACTCAGTTTAAATTAATGAACTTTCACTAATTGCGAATAATCAATAATAATTTCAGACGTGATATAATCAGAAGTAATTACCCACTTAACATGATGATAAATAATAATTCAAATTTCAGTTAAAGACATTTCATTATATACAAATATTCAATAACAATAGTAGATGTGGAATAATTATCAATAATTATCCACTAACAGGTTTAAAAAAAATAACTCAAGTTCTAGTTAGGAAACTTTCTTTGGTCGTTGACTACTACTAAACTTAACTTCTTTTTTAAGACCTATCATTAATAAGATCGATCTATCAATTAGCACCACATATCTAACTTGTTATACCATTATTCCATAATAATTTATCTAACATGTAATCACATAATCAAACACCTTAAATCTTTAATAATATTATTATCCTTTGATAGTATTTCAGTTATCTAACCTTATACATTAAGACTTAACACTTACTATTTCATTTTATAAGTTCTTCTTTAAAATCTAATAAGTCAAATAATAATTCAGCAGTCTGGATTATTCAAACCGACCAATCCAGCAAATGTGAGAACCCGAGAATTTAAAAAAATTTAAAAATTTGAATTGATTTATTTAGGGTTCAATATTAGAACCTAGACAGAAAATTAATGTATGCGTTTGATATTTTTGGGAAGGAATTTTGAGGATTTCAAAATTCTATGAAGGCTTTTGGTGAATTATTCAAGATTAAGGGTATATATGTATATTTTTTTTGAATATGGTATTATATGTGTACAGAATGTGGTTAAGGGTCAAGGGTTGACCATATAAATTTTATCAGTGTCGAAACCCTATGTATATATTTAGAACGTCCACGTTCAGTTAGAAAATTTTTACGATTCATAAGAAACCCTAGAAATCGGTTCTGGAAACCCTAATTCAGATATTAAAATCCTAATTTGGGAATTTAAATGCTATGTATAAGGTTTTTGTATTTTAATTACAAACCTAATTAAGGATAACCCTAATGATTAATTAGATTTTCTAATAATTTAGAAAACCCTAATTTTTAAAGTTTTAAACCCTAATTGTTCCGTTTGAAACCCTAATGGACCTATTTGCTAAATTAGCAATTTTAATTAGGAATTATTTATCCTAATTAGCAAGATTTAAAGTATGATTGGGAAATTAGAATTTATTTAGAAAATCCTAATTATAATTTAGAAATATTAATTTTTCTATTTTGAAAACCTAAATTGAAAAAATTTAAAAATTGATTTTGAGAACCTTAGGTTTTAATCCTAAGGGTTAAACCCTAAACCCTAAGGGTTGGGGTAAATGACAAGTATCCCATTAATTTTAAAAGCGAAATGTCCAAAATAACCTTTTTCTTAGTTGTTAAGTAATTAGATTTGCAAGATCTTGTGAGTCATCAAGCCTAATGTGTAGCCATGTGCCATAAAATAATTACAAGATCAGTTTTGGGCCAGCTAGCAACTTCTTGGTTCATTGAATCCAAAGATTAAACCTAAAACTAAAGAAAAGTAAATTACTTTACTCTTCATATTATCCAAGACATCCTCTCTCTATAATTTTCGAAATCTAGAGTGAGAGAGAGTGAGAAACTAAACTATGATCAGTTCATAGCAAGCCCATAACAGAATCATGAAATTAGAATCAAGATCAAGGCTCAAAAAGGTATAAAAACCCTAAATCTTAGAAATCTTATG
The DNA here is from genome assembly GCA_020205605.1 of Panax ginseng. Classification (NCBI taxonomy): domain Eukaryota; kingdom Viridiplantae; phylum Streptophyta; class Magnoliopsida; order Apiales; family Araliaceae; genus Panax; species Panax ginseng. Next base: position 126,584,945 of record CM035131.1, on the reverse strand, counting down.
ATCTGAGGTTATATGTTGTAATTGGTTGGATAGATATTTGCAATAAGGTGTCATTTAGTGATCTGGGTTGCTAGGACCCAGATCCATAACATCAAAGTGCTCGAAATTAAAGATTTATCAAATCTGGAAAAGTTAGAAAAAAAGTTTTCGACACCCATATGTCGGACCTCTTAGATCTGTGTGTGTTTGATGTTTGGTGTATTTTATGTTATAGATTTGTTCTTTGTAGTAAGGGCTTTAATATGGAACTTGAAGCAAGCCCATATCCCGAGTAGATTCAAGATATGACCAAATTCAAAAGGCGTTGACCAAGCAGAAAAAACTTTTAAGGCGATTTAGAAAATTTCGAAATTCGACAAGATATTTGAGGCCTCTGATCTTACGGAATTTTGATGTTTAGGCCATATTGTTGTAATAGAACTATAGCTTGACATGTTGACTATCGATTCATGCTCTTAAAATACTTAGATCCATATCGAATCAAAGTTATGAAAGGTCAAAAACCACCGTTGACCACCGAACTTTGAACGAAATCTGGAAAACTTAAAAATCGTGAAGAACAAAGCGTCTTGACAAGGTTTGACCAGCCATTATTTGTTATTTGTGAAGTTTTTGTGATGATCTGATGGTATAGACTTGTAGTCTGACATATCTACTACATATTGGAACCTTAACATGACATGAAACATGACCGGAACATTAAATTAATCGAGTGACAAGAAGGCTAGCTGCTCGGACTGCCTGGGTTCCTGAAGAACCTAGGTAACGTCTGACAATGTTTTAGTTTGCCCAGATCTTGCTGTTTTGTGGTGGATTGGCCAGGATCGTTGTTGATAGTTATAGTATTACACTTATACTACAATTATAACACTTAACCAAGTCCAGAAACCCTTTGATCAACGATCTAGCATTGATCAAAGTGGGCACCTTGGTGTCTGGCGTTAAATTCTGGGTTTCCTCAAGAACAAAGCTGAAGAACACTTTCAGCGTCGGTTGTGTCACTAAAGCCACCTTTAGTAACACTTAAATTCAGAAAATTATTTATTTTAATTAATAAATAGATAAAAAATAATTTTTAATTATTAAAAATACATAAAAAATTATAAAAAATTATTTTAAAGCCTGAAAAATAGTTTTTAATTATTTTAAGTATACTTCAAAAATATTTAATATTTTGGAATATAAAAGGTATTTATTTATTTAATTATAATATTAAATAAATTATATAAAAATGGTTTTAATTCATGAAAAATCATGAAAAATTATATTATGATATTAGAAAATATTTTAAGTTATTTTTATGACTTTTAATATTTTGTGATGTATTTCATTAATAAATTCATATTAATGGTAATTAATTTAATAAATATATTAAATAAATTATGGAAAATAGAATTAATGATTTAAAAATCATATAAAAATGATTTAAGTGTTATAAAAATATTTTAAGTTATAAAATATAACTTTTGATATTTTATCATAAAAATATTAATATTTTAATATTAATAGCAATTATCGGATAATGAATTTAAGTGTTTAAAAATCATATAAATATGATTTTAAGGTATTAAAATACTTTGATATATTATAATTATATTATAATATTATGCTATGATTTTCATTAATATTTAATATTAAATAAATATTAATGATTAAGGAATTATGTGGTATTTAATATTAGATAAATACGATATAAGTGATTGAAAAATTTTGATAAATGATATTAATTATCTGAAAATTATTACAAGTCTATGAAAATTATTTTGACTGCTAGGAAAATTATCTAAGATATTTTTAAGTGTTTAGGCAGAATTTAATTGAACTTCAACTCGATGTTTGTCTGACTTGACCGTCGGGATGTTAGAATTTGCTCGGGTTCAACTAAGACTTAAATAGTCTGACTTGATGCTAAGTTTTATGTGCTGAATAGACTAATAGGGTTATGTGCTATGTGTTTAGGTTATTCTATGTATATAAATATATCAGTATTATATTGTGATGATATTATTCTAATATTAGAGATCTATATTTACTAATATTAGGTCTTCGGATAAAGCGATATAGAATGCGTAACGGTAATCAACGGTCCAGGCCAGTTTTAATTAACTCTACTATGAGTTGTTTCATTCAGATATGCTTATGGTTAATCATTGCTGATTGCCATTGTAGATTTGTACTCTGTACATATTGCATTATAAGTCAGGTATGAAAGGCTGATCACCTTCATTACCAGTTGGTCCATATATATTTGTTCATGTTCAATACTTGTTCAATCAAAATTTTGTTCGTGCTAATTCACAACTATATTGATGAATTGTAGCCAGCTTATTATTCAAACTCTTTCAATCATGATATATCTTAATAAATTTAAACTTGTTGGGCAACTTTCATGCTCACCCTTGCTATATCATGATAAACATTGCAGATTAAGACGAATGTGTCGGATACATGGAAAAGATAAAGACAAGTTCAGCTTGGGATTAAATGTGCAGCTAATTTGTAATAGTATAGTTTGATAATAATGTATGTGTTAGTCAAGTTATGATTTGGGTATAAGTTAAGGTTACTCGATTTTGGATAAATAGTGTGTAAAGTGTATTGTATAAACAATTTATGTTTATATCTTCCGCAAATATTTATAGAATGATTGTACCGGATCCGCAGTGATTTGGGACCCAGATTCGGGGCTTTCACAGTTGGTATCAAAGCTATTGGTTATATACCTAGGGTAGTGATACCTTAGTCTAATAACCGCAGTGATTAGGATAAGTACTAACTCAAATAGAGTTAGTGTGTCGGTAAGATTCAAAGACGAATCTCGGCAAGTTATAAGATACAGAGTTTCCTAACTCTGATAATAAAAGTGAATAGTAGTGGTGTATAGATAGAGTCTAAAAGACTAAAGGTACAGGGATAGGAGATCGTCAAACAAAACGATCATAGTATAGAAATGAATCGTAACATATACGATGAGATCACCCCGTGATCTGATATGGATCAAGTAAATTAATGATTGGCAAGTTTACAGCAGGATTGCTGTGTGTCAGTTGTACTATGAATGGGTACAAATTCAAAAAAAGATTATGAATACGAGTTGAATGAAACTCGTATTGAGAAAGGAGTTAGTATTAGGTGGGGATTTCAATTGAGGACTCATGTTAGCAGCTAAGTTTTATGATTCTTCGTATGGAAGTTGAATTGTACTTGGTGTAACAACCACGTAGTTTCTGGCACTGATACTCATTGAAATGTTTGTGTCGCGCTATTTGTTATATGCAGGTTGAGAGGGTGATTCCTTTCTCGGTGTATAATGAGATAGATAGGTTCTAAGTAGAGAATATCAGGTTAAGTACGAGTTCTTAAAACTCATACTTATGGTATATTCGTGACTCATGATTATATGAAATGTTTATGAACCCCTCAGCGAATGGACGCGAAAGGTCTGACTAGGACAAGTTCTTAAACTCATATGATTGTGGCAAGTTCCTGAACTCATAAGTGTGGTAAGTTTGACGAACTAGGTATAGTTTTGTGTGAATGAAGAATTGAGGATTATAGGAATAGAAAGATTACTAAGAAAATGATTATTAGTGGAGACATAATTTTTCCAAAACTCCTAGCTATGCTAGACTTCAAAATTTTGACATCAAGCTAAATACGCACTATGTGCTTTTTAAAAATAAAAATATTTAGACTCGTAATCATTTTTGAAACGGTTTAAAGTATATTGTATGTTACTTATTTCAGCTAGACACAAATGATTTGAAATATCAAAATATATTTTTATTTATCACTTATGTACCATGTACCTGGTGCAGAGATGATAAAAAGGTGATGGAGTTATAAATACAAGAATACATAGTGTAAATTTGATCTAAAATTATTGTTCCACTATTGTATGATGTGTTATGACAAAGTCATACGATGACGGCATCCTCAAACGGACTGTTAATACAGTACGGCATCATGACGTCATTCTCGAAAATGTTTTCAAAATTTTAATTTGCCAACGAGGTTTGGCTACACTTAAATAATTCGATTGAATTGAATTATTAATATGAGTCTACGCTATTCGATTCAGCTAGACTAATGTTATGAAAACTCTAAGTGTTCATTGAGAAAAATTTCCTGAACCAAATTGTTTTGGTACGGAATTCTATAATAAGACTGAGGTAAAATTTTGTGCCTATGGCAATGATGAGAAATAGATCGATCAAAGAAGATTACTTGGCAAGACAGGCATACCAAAGCTAATTACCCTCTATGTCGTAAAGTAAGTTATGACGGTTTGCGGATGAATTTCCATAAAACCTTTGCGAAAGTGACAGACAAATAGTCTATGTAACTCCTCAGTACAATTTTAAAATATTACTCTTGTGAGTGGTGTATTGGGTAGCATGTGATGATATGTATGAATGGTGTAAGCTGTATGGTATACAGTGTAAGTTGAATTCCGGGGACGAAATTCTTAGAAGAAGGGGTGAATGTGACAACCGGAGAATTTAGAAAAAATTAAAATTTTGAATTGATTTATTTAGGGTTCAATATTAGAACCTAGACCGAAAATTAGTGCATGCGTTTGATATTTTTGGGAAGAAATTTTGAGGATTTCAAAATTTTGTGAAGGCTTTGGGTGAATTATTCAGGATTAAGGGTATATGTGTATATTTTCTGTGAATATGGTATTATATGTGTACGGAATATGATTAAGGGCCAAGGGTTGCCCATATAAATTTTATAAGTGTCCAAACCCTATGTATATATATTTAGAACGTCCACGTTCAGTTAGAAAATTTTTACGATTCATAAGAAACCCTAGAAATCGGTTCTGGAAACCCTAAATTCAGTTTCGGGATTTTTTTTTTAAAAACCCTAATTCGGATATTAGAATCCTAATTTGGGGATTTAAATGCTATGTATAAGGTTTTTGTATTTTTTAATTACAAACCTAATTAGGGATAATGATTAATTAGATTTTCTAATAATTTAGAAAACCCTAATTTTTAAACTTTTAAACCCAAATTATTCCGTTTGAAACCCTAATGGACCTATTTGCTAAATTAGCAATTTTAAATAGGAATTATTTATCCTAATTAGCAAGATTTAAATTATGATTGGGAAATTAGAATTTATTTAGAAAATCCTAATTATAATTTAGAAATATTAATTTCTCTATTTTGAAAACCTAAATTGAAAATATTAAAAAATTGATTTTGAGAACTTTAGGTTTTAACCTTAGGTTTTAAACCCTAAGGGTTGGGGTAAATGACACAAGTATGCCATAAATTTTAAAAGCCAAATGTCTAAAATAACCTTTTTCTTAGTTGTTATGTAATTAGATTTGCAAGATCTTGCGAGTCATCGAGCCTAATGTGTAGTCATGTGCCATAAAATAATTACAAGATCAGTTTTGGGCCAGCTAGCAACTTCTTGGTTCATTGAATCCAGAGATTAAACCTAAAACTAAAGAAAAGTAAGTTACTTTACTCTTCATATTATCCAAGACATCCTCTCTCTCTAAAATTTTGAAATCTAGAGTGAGAGAGAGTGAGAAACTAAACTAAGCTAATGTTAGTCATAGCAAGCCATTAATAGAATCATGAAGTCAGACTCAAGATCAAGGCTCAAAAAGGTATAAAAACCCTAAATCTTAGAAATCTTATGATCTGAGGTTATATGTTGTAATTGGTTGGATAGATATTTGCAATAAGGTGTCATTTAGTGATCTGGGTTGCTAGGACCCAGATCCATAACATCAAAGTGCTCGAAATTAAAGATTTATCAAATCTGTAAAAGTTAGAAAAAAGTTGTCTGACAAACATATGTCAGACCTCTTAGATCTGTGTGTGTTTGATTTTTGGTGTATTTTATGTTATAGATCTGTTCTTTGTAGTAAGGGCTTTAATATGGAACTTGAAGCAAGCCCATATCCTGAGTAGATTCCAAGATATGACCGGTCAAAAGGCGTTGACCAAGCAATAAAAACTTTCTAGGCAGCCCAGAAAATTTCCAGAATTTCTGACAAGATATTTGAGGCCTCTGATCTTACGGAATTTTGATGTTTAGGCCATATTGTTGTAATAGAACTATAGCTTGACATGTTGACTATCGATTCATGCTCTTAAAATACTTAGATCCATACCAGAATCAAAGTTATGAAAGGTCAAACCACCGTTGACCACCAGCTTGGAACGAAATCTGGAAAACTTAAAAATCGTGAAGAACAGGCGTCTTGACAAGGTTTGACCAGCCATTATTTGTTATTTGTGAAGTTTTTGTGATGATCTGATGGTATAGACTTGTAGTCTGACATATCTACTACATATTGGAACCTTAACATGACATGAAACATGACCGGAACATTAAATTAATCGAGTGACAAGAAGGCTAGCTGCTCGGACTGCCTGGGTTCCTGAAGAACCCAGGTAACGTCTGACAAAGTTTTAGTTTGCCCAGATCTTGCTGTTTTGTGGTGGATTGGCCAGGATCGTTGTTGATAGTTATAGTATTACACTTATACTACAATTATAACACTTAACCAAGTCCGAAACCCTTTGATCAACGATCTAAGCATTGATACTAAAGTGGGCACCTAATGGTAATCTAGAATTATAAATAATGGGTTTCCTCAAGACTTAACTATAAGAACACTTTAATACTATAATTATCGGTTGTAGTCATTAAAGCCACCTTTACTAAATCCACTTAAACATTTAAATTCAAAAATTTATTTATTTTAATTAATAAATAGATAAAAATGGATATTAATTATTAAAATACATAATATATTATAAAAAAAATTATTTTAAAGCACGAAAAATAGTTTTTAATTATTTTAAGTATACTTCAAAAATATTTAATATTTTTGGAATATAAAAAGGTATTTATTTATTTAATTATAATATTAAATAAATTATATAAAAATGGTTTTAATTCATGAAAAATCATGAAAAATTATATTATGATATTAAAAAATATTTTAAGTTATTTTTGATGACTTTTAATATTTTGTGATGAATTTCATTAATAATTTATTATTAATGGTAATTAATTTATTTAATAAATATATTAAATAAATTATGGAAAATAGAATTAATGATTTAAAAATCATATAAAAATGATTTAAGTGTTATAAAAATATTTTAAGTTATAAAATATAACTTTTGATATTTTATCATGAAAATATTAATATTTTAATATTAAAAGCAATTATGTAATAATGGATTTAATTGTTTAAAATCATATAAATATGATTTTAGGTATTAAAAATATTTTAATATATTATAATTATATTATAATATTGTGTTATGATTTCCATTAATATTTAGTATTAAATAATTATTAATGATAAAAGAATATTGTGGTATTTGTATTAGATTATTACGTTATAAGTGATTGAAAAATTATGATAAAGATATTAATTTAAGAAAATTATTTTGAGCTTATGAAAATTAATTGAACTGATAATATGATTTTTAAGATAATTTTTAACGTTTAACCAGAGTTTAATTGAACTTAAACTCGAGTAAAGGTCCGGGTTCACCCTGGGATGTTAAATGTGTCGGGTTCAAGTCGGACTAAAATTGATGCTAAGTTTTATGTGTTTTATATAGTGATAGGTTATGTGTTATGTGTTTAGGTTATTCTATGTATATATATATATATATATATATATATATATATATATATATATAATAGTATTATATTGTGATGATATTATTCTAATATTGGATTTCGATATTATTTTTATATTAGGTCTTGGATAAAGCGATATAGAATGCGTAATGGTAATCAACGGTACAGGCAAGTTTTAATTAACTGTACTAAGAGTTGTTTCATTTAGATATGCTTATGGTTAATCATTGCTGATTGCCATTGTAGAATTGTACTCTGTACATATTGCATGTATAAGTCAGATATGAAAGGCTGATCACCTTCATTACCAGTTGGTCCAGATTTATTTGTTCATGTTTAATACTTGTTCAGTCAAAATTTTGGTCGTACTAATTCACAACTATATTGATGAATTGTAGCCAGCTTATTATTCAAACTCTTTCAATCATGATATATCTTAATAAATTTAAACTTTTTGGGCAACTTTCATGTTCACCCTTCCTATATCATGATAAACATTGCAGATTAAGACGAATGCGTCGGATACAAGGAAAAGATAAAGACAAGTTCAGCTTGGGATTAAATGTGTAGCTAATTTGTAATAGTATAATTTGATAATAATGTATGTGTTAGTCAAGTTATGATTTGTGTATAAGTTAATGTTACTCGATTTTGGAGAAATAGTGTGTAAAGTGTATTGTGTAAATAATTTATGTTTATATCTTTCGTAAATAGTTATAGAATGATTGTACCGGATCCGCGGTGATTTGGGACCCGGATTCGGGGCTTTCACAGCAAACCAGATTGCAATCTAGCAACTGAAGTGTAATCCAGCAAACTAGATTCATTTGGTCTTTAATCCAACAACCTGGATTCACTAATCATTTAATTTAGTAAACTGTTTTTCAATCCAGCAAGCTGGTTTTATCTGATTTTCAATCCAGCAAGCTGGATTTATTAATTCTTTTCACAAAAATACCAAATTAATTTATTATTTTTCTATACTTTGGCCAAACATATATACATATAGTATATACACAAACAGATTTTTTCTGAAAATTTTTAACTCCCTTTAGTATTTTTTAAAAATCATTTTTATCTCGTAGCTTAAGAAATTAGCTCTATCATGCTCAACTCCAAAAGTTCCCATCTCTTGTCATAATCTTACACGTGTTATCATGACCCTCCAGTTTAAATTTTGTGGCCATCGGAGTCATAGAACTCCGGTTATAGCAAATGTAGTCAAAAAACCCAAATAATGAAATGACCATAACTTGTTTAATTTAAATCGGAATAAGCTCATTTTTGGACATGAGCTACTTTATATCATATATTTTCATGTCCTAGAAGGACGGAATTTATTTCAAAAATTAAATGGCCAAAAATACCCTTGCAAAAGCTTGGGTAGTTTGCCTACTTTGCTAAAAACAGTCCATACAAAAATCTACAACTCCTTTTTTAGTGATTCCACTTGGAAATTTAGAAAACTCATAGATATAACTTTAGGACTTAACCACACTCATAAATTCAAAATATAATAGGAGATATGGTCGTTTGAATTTCATGTTTTGTTTTCACAAAAATCTTATTTTTAACTCTTGGTGATTTCTAAGAAAACTTCTATGTTCTAACATAATAACCAACATAACTCATCATAATACTTACTAATACTTCATACACCCATGGATTTATCATGATGCATGATCTATTTCATCAAACACAAGATAAACATAATCAAGACTAAGAAAAATTAGGGTTTTCTATATTTTGAAAAACCTAGTTTCCATTTCATACATTAGATTTTGATCCTCAAAAGGGTTAGATCTAAACATGAAACACTTATATACACATAGATCTAAGGTTTTAAATCTCAAGATCACAAATTTATATAATCAAAAATCAAATCAAATCAAAAAGAAAATAAACTAGATTAAGGTTAAAAAATTTATACCGTTGCTAGATTTCCTTTCTTTTTCTTTCTAAGTTTTGATTATGGGGCTAGATAGCTTTTAAAATCTCCCCCTCTCTCTTCCTTAAGGCTGGCCCAAAATCATTCTCTCCTGGTTTTGTTTTGTTCTTAACTTTCTAGGAGATAAAAGCAAAAAAAAAACTTTTGCTAAATAATTAAATGGGGTATTTATAATGGGGAAAATATATATATATATATATATATATATATATATATATATATATATATACATGTATATAATCTCCCAAGATCTCCCATTCTCATCTCGCTTAGTCATTAGTGGTTGCTTGTAGCCTTAGCAAAATATTGCTTGCAAGATTGGTTATAAGTTGTGTTTAAATGAAAAATTGACATGTGGGAAAATTGGTGACCAACTATGTATATTAAAAGAAGTTAACATGATTAAAGCACATGTTAATATCCTAAGTGGTAAGTCACAAGGTTTGGCAAATCTTTTAACTTACAAGTTAAATAAAAGGATATTTTAGTAATTTTACCTCCAAAAGGGTATTTTTGTAATCTCCCATATAATTTTAAGGGTAGTTTAGTCATTTGACATGATTCCCTTTAATCTTAACCCTTAGCGTCTTATAATCACCATCAGAGTTTACTAGTTAGGGTTTAGGGTTCCAGAATAGGAAATTATGGTTTTTAAAAATATAATTAGGTTTTCTAATCAATCGTTAGGGTTTCTTAATCACATATTAGGGTTTTTAATCTACCATTAGGGTTTACTAAGGTTAGACCTTATCTGATCAATACTTGATCATTAATCCTATACAGCACAAACACGTAATCATATATACAATTATAATAATTGTATTAATACTCAAATCTCTATCTGTAATTAGGGTTAGGGTTTTCATCAGCTGATCAACATAACTTACTCATCTCACTTAGTCAAAATAATAGTTTGACAATCTTGCTAAGATCATATCACAGATACTTAACATAATATTGATAATCAATACCAATATTAAATAATAATATGTACAATGGTACGTCCCTCCCTGAGATCCCGCACTGCCATAACTACATCGGTATCTAAATGATCCATGTAAGTGGCATGTATAAATAAGCCATTGCATATATCATGAGAACGTCTACTCTAGAAATGCGCCACTGATCCTCCGATATGGTGAAATCCCAAGAGTGTTGCGCATAACTGTCCGTATAACCAAATATGTCTATCAGAAAACACACAGACATCATATGGCCGGATGTGATCTCATCCCGAGCTACTCTATGACTTAACCTGGTGAGGGTCATGAACTGTCAGCTCATATCCCCGGTAGCCATCTGAGTACAAGTCCTGTCCAGTAGCAAATTCGTTAACCGCTCATACTCCTCTAAGGTGGGAGTCAACTGCTAGGTCTCAAACCGGAACACCTGCCTGTCCGGTACATATTGCTCTAGCATGCCCTCTACAAAACCCACAGGAACCTAGAACATCAGGAGGGTCATGGAGTGCTGCAATAGCTGATCTACAGTCACCTGATCTGGAGGTGACAAACTATCATATCATGATCTCAAACATGAGGCTACCAATACTGGTGGGGTATGATCAATGTGATGCCCCCAAAATACGTATACATCACCTATTCTGAGTCGTCAAATACATGGTACAGAATACAAATACAATCATAAATATACAACATGAGCTGTGAGTTTTAATACAAATATTGTCTTCTAAACAGTATTCAAACTCAAAATAAGTCCTCAATACATTTATTTTCACACTATTTCATAGAATAGTGAGGACTACTAATGCTATCATCTGAACGGTCACTCCGTTTCCCGACTAGTCCCCGCTACGTTCTTATTTCCTGAAGAGAACAATGAAAGCAAAAGGGTGAGCTTTACTAGCCCAGTAATAAATATTATGACTAAGATAATGCAGAATAATTTATCATTAGTCTTCAACAGTGTTAAACTGATAAAATATAACAAACATCAAGTTTAACTGCAGCGGAACAAGCAATCCATTAAAAGAGTCAAGTAGAGAATAAAATCTACTATCTTTTATGTTTTAAAAAGTTTTTCATCACTTTTATCGTTGGGACTCAGTTTAATAAATAATCCACATCATCCCTGCCCTACGGCCAAGGATAATCATTAGTATCACAACCACAAATTATCCATGCTCTACAGGCTAAGGATATTCGTGTATTCATCAATGGTCATGATCATGCCAACAACTGTCCATCAATGCACTATGGGTCAATGAGGACTTTTACCACATCATTTGTAACATTACGGTCATGATTATACCGAATAATCCCCGGTCATAATCATACCAAGTCCATCTACGCACTACAGGCCACAGATGACTTTCAACATAATATAAACATGAGGATGATGATAATGATATAAGAATTCAATAAAACAAGATCAAGAATTAATTTATCCAAGAACTATTAACGTCCAAATTGTCAACATGATACTTCTTTGTAGAGTAAAATTCAAGAATGCTCAGAAGAATATTTCCATGAAAATATACTGAATGAAGCGCGAATATTAAGGATATTCCACTAATTTCATGGAGTATAGAAGTGAAAACTTTAACCAAATGAGTATAATAAAGAATGGAATAACAAAAGAAATCACCAGGCATGCGATAGACCGTACAAACAGGTTATTCCAACAGAATAATAAATAACGGAACCAGGTCATGCGTGAACACACAGACATGATGTTCCAACAGAATAATAAATAATGGAACCAGGTAATGCGTGAATTCACAGACAGGATATTCCAATAGAATAATAAATAAAAGAACCAGGTCATGCGTAAACGCATAGACAGGATGTTCCAACAGAATAATAAAGAATGGATAACAGAAGAATTTCACCATGTATGCGGTACTTCGCATAGACAGGTTATTCCAACATAATGATAATGAATGGACTAACAGAAGAATTTCACCAAGTATAGGGTAGCCCGCGTATACAAGTTATTCCAACAGAATAATAATGAATGGAATAACAAAAGTTCTCTTCATGAATACAAAAGAAATAATACCCCTTACCTTAGAAGAAACTGGATATAGGAGTAGTGAAATAGCAGAATACTTTTCTTCTTTCTCTCTATAGTTTCTCTTTCTAGAGTTTCAGTGAATTCGTAAGAAATAATGAATGAATGAACTTCTATTTATAGGAGAATGGACTAAATAGTAACTAATTCATGAACGGTCCAGATTGATTTACTTTGCAGTATTAATAAAATATTCTAATAAAACAAAATCTTTTAAATAAAATATAATATATTCTATTTAAAAATCAAATAAAACAAAACTTATATATAATAATAACAACACAGTACTCTTCCGTGAATTCATTATAACCTCTTCTGTCAAATTTTCAAACCTATATAAATATAATACCTTATAGTACACTTCCCGTGCCACCATAACTCATCCCCCCAACTTTCATTAACAATTATAACAATATATATATATACACACAACATCTTATATATATATATATTATAAATAGCATAAACCATGTCTTCCTTTTTCTCTTACCAACCCGTGACCAGAATTCAGTAAGAATCCTCCCACCTAAGACTTTTCCTTCCAGTGGGCCCCACATGTGGCCCCCACATGTGGGCTGTCGACGTCGGGATTTTTGAGTGTCCCTTTTTGTTACTTGTTATTTGGTGTTCTCATGTTAATGTGAGATTTGTTTGAAAAAACAAGTGAAAAAGGTCCGACATGTATAATGTCGACGATTTAACTTTAAGAGTGGCCAGTTGGTGTATTTAACTGGTTGCACAAACGCAATCAAAAAGGTTTGCACATTGAACCAGTGATGCAACACTGCTAAACGGGTCTGTGAAACCGAGATTCATTTGGGTCCGGGGGCTTGATTATGTGGAGGGAAGGTGTTATGCACCCCCTGACATCCGTGTTGCCACGGTGACCTCCACTTTTCAAAGAAACTGTTATATGAATGTGTGTGTGGATCAATGTGCAATTATTTAGAAGTAGTGTTATACCTCGTTCACACCTATATACATAGGGTTTGAATTTATAGAAAAATTCAGTTTTAAACAAGATATAGCAATGACATTTTGTAAAAGAGGTTTTTCAAACCCCGTGCTCAATTGTAATTGAGGCCTTTGATACATCCATTTTATTATTAATTATTCGGCTTGTTTGCTTTTATTTTCGAGATGCGAAGCATTCTCAAGAAAAATAATATACAGCAGTGCCGAACTCCTCATGGGCATGACGGCCATCCAAGGAAATTTAGACACTGTAAAATAATGTGCAAGCTGCTTACAGCTGAAAAAATGTTCATCATGGAACCGAATCTAGATTTAGTAGACTGAATCTGTGATCACATGATTCCTAGGCTCACATGATACTGTAATTTGTATGGAAAGCAATAAGCAGTTATATATATAAAAGCTGTAAATATATATATACGGACATGATCAACTCCCACGAAGCAACTCCATGGGGGATCAGAAATGTAAATATATAAAAGCAATATATATATATATATATATATATATATATATATATATGGACATGATCAACCACCACGAAGTAAATTCCAGGTGGGATGAAATGTAAATAAAGCTGTAAAAAGTGATCAACTGCCGCGAAGTAAACTTCAGGCATGACGAAATGTAAATAAAGCTGTAAAAGAGATCAACTGCCATGAAGTAAACTCCAAGCAGGAAAAAATGTAAATAAAGCTGTAAAAGGCCACGAAGTAAACTCTAGGCCTGACAGAAATGTAAATATATAATATATACATATATATATATATATATAAAAGCAGTAAACACACTTGATGTAAATCCATGCTCATCAGATATGTCTGACAATAGTTATATATATAAGTGTATATATATATATATAAGCAAGTAAATGCTCCGGATGTAAAATCCAGGCTCATCAGATATGTTTGACAACAGTTATATATAAAAGCAATAAATGCTCCAGACCGAAGTCTAGGCTCAATCGAGGCATAACTCGATAATGTTAGTCCATATACGAAATATATACATATATACGTATATATATGTACAGACAAAAATGAAAACCACGAACCAAAGTTCAGGAAAATGCACACAACACGACTCTCAATGTGTATAACAGTGTGTGCTATTATGAGCAGAAGGCTTTATATAATGTGAGAAGGCTTACAGTGGGCTGCCAATATAGACTTCTATGACTTTAAATGGATAAACACTCGGCTCTCACCAGATAAAAGATAGCTATATGTGAGCTAACAAGTGTTTAAAGATGAGAAAACACTCAAAAGATGTGTATACAGAGTAAAATGGACAGGGCTTTCTCGCCTTTTCCTCTCCTTCTCTCTTCAAATGGCTGACCCTAAGGCTTATATTTATAGACTAATGGCCGCAGGTACACCTGCGGTAGCCGCGGTTATACCTGCCACTGGTTGTGGTACATCCGAACATCGCGGGTCCCGTCGTCTCGAAGTACATGCACTCATGCACTGTAATGTCCACTCGAACTTGTAGAACTTCAATCCGAGCATCCGAACGAGGTATATCTGACCTTCTTCAGACCACTTGTGTCGAGAGTTATGCAATGACATGGATTAGAGGTTGTACGAAGTCAGGAAGAGGGGTCCATGCCCATGGTCTTCAAGCTTCAAATTCTATCCAAAGTACTATCATGCGTAATAGTCACTTGGGATTGTTACTCCTTGGTTCTTATGGGACATCATTGTATGTATGTATATATAAAGTGTTGAGACGACACACAGGTGTTGAAGGGGAAAGATGATGTTTGACTCTTCGTCGGGGTTATCGCAGGTTTGAGTTGAAAGTAGACGTTGCTCAGGGTTACATCTTAGATTGGACTAGTTATTGGTATTCCGCGATATCATCTTGTGAGAGAAAACATTGAGGCAGTAAGGCAACTTTTTGACTCCTCACCGGGGTTATCGCCAGTTTGAGCAGAAAGAAGACGTTGCTCAGGGTTACATCCGAGACTGGACTGCTTGTTTGAATGCCTCACTGTCTTTTTTGGGTTTTCCTGTCTGCCCATTGTTAGCTCTGGGTCTGAGGTATGAGTGCCTCGGCAGGAGGTATGAGCTTGAAGCTGATCGCATGTGTTTGAAACAAACAATTCTGGAGTTATCGTCGAAACTGCAAAAGCATCCCTTGGGCTATCACAAAGGATGGAGTCGCTACTCCCAATGTTGGTTCTGGGACTGGAACTGAATGTCATAGTGTTATCGACGAGACAAAACTGTCCTCTCCGGTGTTATTGCCGGTCTTTTGATCTGCATACCTTGGGGTTTTCTCTGAGATTGGAAATGACACTCAAGTTTGTGTTCCGGGTTTGAACTGATGTTCCTGATTTATGTTACGGGTTGGAACTGAACTTCCGGTAGTATCCAGAATGGATGTCAATTGTCTTCCAGGGTTATCTCTGAAAGACGAATCTGCCCTCTTGCAATGTCAGTAACAGGCGTGCAGAAAATTTCGAGTGTCTACAGATGCCCCTCTTTATAATATTCATGCAATGCAAGGCATGGATAGGATAAAGAATCCTAGACACTTGAAATGCAAGCAAGATAAACATGATGCTATATGCAGCAACATGATGCAAATGTATGATGCATGATTGTCAAGTAATCTTGTTGGGATGACAATCAGTGATGGCTTGGATATGCAATCCAAGTCTCTAAGGATGTTGACGTTGGGGCTATCACCAAAGTCTTGAATCCTAGACATTGGCTTATATTCCATAGAGGTACCTCTTGTGTATAAGAGATCTGTGGGGATAAGGCTTTGTCTATTTAAGGATGTGTATAACATATTTCCTCATTCTGTTGGAGTTACTGCCAATAGTTTGTCATCGTCAAGGTTGCCCAACCTTCGTTGATGTGTGTATCACCAGATAGATTCCTGCTGGGTGCATTTTCAAGGTTGTTTGACCTTCATTGATGTATGTGTCAATGGTAGCATTGCGTTGTAACCCCCGCTGGGGATACGTAAATGAGTTGCTTCAATTGGTTTACTTGCAATCGGCTGACATGACGTTAAGGTTGCTTGACCTTCATTGATGTGTGTATCAATGGTTGCATTGCGTTGTAACCCCCGTCGGGGATACGTGGATGCTTGAAAGATGTGCGTTGTGACTCCCACCGTGGATATTTCATCAATTGATAACTTCGGCGTTGTAACCCCCGTCGAGGAGGTTAGGGTTGTGACCCTGCAAATGACGGCATTAGACCTTTGTGGGGTACTGCCGAGCATGATCTGTGAAAGCTGAGCTCATTGGTATAGTATACCCTACATTCAGGCAAATACCTTTGAGACGACGAGAGTTTAACTATGACCGTCGAGAAACCAGGATTTCAGGCTATTCCCCTCAATCGCGTAGCATTTTTATTCCTGATTTGGCCTTTTCCGCTTGTGAGACCTCCTTTGCAACTCTAACTGGAGTGAGACGGAGGTGTGGGACCTATGTAGAAGTGCTACAGGTACACCTGTAGGAGCCGCAGGTGAGCCTGCGGCCAACTGTGCCTATATATAGGTCAATGGTTTCTTTCATAAGTCATTTTCAAGTTGCGCAGCGAAGGAAATCTGAAAGCTCTTCTTCAGATCACGACTTTCAGCAACTTTCTCGCATATTCTCGCCACCATACAAGGCGTTCTTCAACATCACCGTAACGTAAGCATGTATTTTTTCCAATTTCTATCCGTTAGAAAATGACTTATCACATGAAATGCATTTAGACACATAGTAGTGAATATGCATCCTGATATGACTTGATAAAAAATATTCAACATAGCAAATGTTATTATTAAACCATGTTGAACATAATGATGTGAAAAAATTTAACTTTTAAAACAGTCAAATTGGCACCTTTTACTGTCATTTCTTATCCAATCTGAGGACAAATGAGTAAAGGTAGAAAAGCAAAATAATCCTGGTAATTAGACTACACTTAAAGATTTTTTTACTTTGATGTGATAATGCATGTAGGATGTATATGACTATGTATAGGTGTGCTACTGAATGGCCACCTAGTCATGCCTATGTGCATGTGGATAGTCCCATTTATAAAGGGGGCTATGGCAAAATTTTCCCAAAATTTAGGTATTGGGTAGTCATGCATTTTTAACTCTACTGTAGATGTATGTTAAAACAATGCATTTTGAAAAGCTCTAGGTAAGAAATTACCACACCCTTTCTGAGGTGATTTGGAGACTTATTGTCTAGATATTATGGATCTGGATCAGCCGAGTAGTTCCCGCAGGACCACTTCTGGTGTATGGAGGAGAGCTTCTGAAGAGCCTCAACGTCGTTCTGTCAGACAACCTCGTCATTTAGCGGAGGCGGTAATACGTCCTATTCTGGTTGAAGTGCCGAATGTTGAGGACGAGGAGGAGGATGTACCAATCGAGGTTCCTGCTCAAGCTGTAAGTGTTCCCCGTAGGGAATTGCCATGTATTCAAGTGGAAAACCCAGCTCTTCTTGGTGACTTGAGTAGGCATCATTCAGTATACCTGCATGCAAATGAGGTATGAAGTTAGATCTTTAATCTTCCTTATTTCCTATTGATGAGGAGTCAAGGATTCTGATGTTGATCTGCATTTGATGTAGGTTCCCGGCTTCACACAGCCTCGAGGGAACTGGTTTAGCATCCACTCTATGTATCAGGCTTTGCATGATGACTACAGAGCGATCATCCATGGCTGGGAATTTGGGATGTTCTTCACCATTCTATCCCATCGCTTTCCCTAGGGTTACCTCAGGCATTATCTGAGCGGTGGTTTCACCAGACTCAGTCACTCCATTTGTTTAACTGTTAGGTGATGATGACGCCGATGGATTGGTGGTTTATCATGGGTATGGAGTTTAGAGGGGAGCCGGTGCTTTGCACTTCGGATATCACCCCTACTGCCGTCAGATCCTTGTTGGGAGTTCCGACGAAGGAGCTCAAGGGCAGGACTATTTGTACGGGTCCTTTGAGCGTAGATGCTATGAGTAGGTTGTTGAGAGAGCCCATAGCCGATGATGTGAGAGTCAGGGATTGCATTCTTCGGTGATTGTTCCTGATGATTATTAGTGTGACGCCCCCAAAATAGGTCCATTCCACCCAACCCATTCTGAGTCGCCAAATACATGGTACAGAAATAACTACAACTTTATTAATACATTTGTCGTGCAAAATACGACAACATATATCTTGTGAGTTTAAATACAATTATTGTCTTCTAGACAATATACATACCCAAATAAATCCCCATCATAATTATTGATACATCATTTTACAAAATGGTGAGGACTACTAAACAACTCTCCCTAGAACTTTCATTCCATACCCAGACTCGCACTCGCTTATATTCTCGCATCCCGAGAAGAAAAATGGAAAAGGGTGAGCTCGACTAGCCCAGTAAAGAATATTATGACTAAGATAATATACAACAAAATTATCGTTAGTCTTCAACAGGGAAAAATCTAATAGAATACAATAGACCACAAGTTTTAAATCAATATTCGCAGCGGGAATAATAATTCATTAGAAGAGTTAAGTAGAGAATGAAAACTACTATCTTCTATGTATGAATTTTAAAGTTCATCATCTATTTTTATCCCTGTAACATCAATCAATATATATCTGAGATCAAATATTCATCCTTGCACTACAGGCCAAGGACATTCACCAGTTGGTCATGTTCATCTAAACACCTGTTCATCTTTGCACTACGGGCCAAAGATATTCATCAGAAATCATTCATCTTTGCACTACGGGCCAAAGATATTCATCAGAAATCATTCATCTTTGCACTACAGGCCAAAGATATTCAACAATATCATCATTTAAGACCGAGGATGATGAAAAATATTTTTTAAAGAAACGAATCCAGTGAAACAAAATGACAAGGATTAAGGATTAAGGATTCGTACTTTGTTTTATCCACGTCCAAAAATACCTCAAAAATAATCATAGTGGTGTAAAATTCAAGAATGATCAAAACATGGATACAATCAAAGCTAGTATCCACAATAGATATTTTGGACAAAAAGAAGAAATTTAGTTTTAATTGAATAGTCTTAAGTGATTCGTGAATAGTCTTGCAGTATCGTGAATAGTGCCATACACGTGAATAGTAACTCCAGAGCACCAAAAGATAGAAATTTCACAAAAAACATCTTCACGCTTTGTGAATAGTATTTCGTGAATAGTAACTCGTGAATAGTAACTCATGAATAGTAACTCATGAATAGTAACCCCAAACACGAAAAAGTTCCAAATTTGATAAAAGTTCCAACCAATATTTCAAAGATAATGATATTGAAGAAATAATATCATTTGAGAAGAAAATAACATCCCTTACCTCGAAAAGACAAGACTTCTAGTTGAAACTTTGGATATAGGCTATGACTTGAACTTGCAACCAGTATAGCAATACTCAAAGTATACTCAAAATACTCACAAGAATACGCTCGATAATATAGAGAGAAAACTTGATTTACGGTGTGATTTTCAATTCTAACCTAAGCACTATTTATAGGAAATTGCTTAAAACACCAAAGCAGAAAATTTAATATAATATTAATATATTTAATAAATTCTCTACGCCCATCTAGACAATTTGATCTCAGCCATCAACACATGTTAAAGATGCCCAAAAACATTTAAAAAACGTTTTGGTAAATAAAAATATTTTAAACTTCCAAAAATCAATTATTTCGGAGCTTCAGAACTTCAATAATTCATAATAAATAGCCCTTTTATCAGAAAATTTGAATCTCGCGAGTTTTTATAGGAAATTCAATTCTCTACAACTTTACAGAAGAAAGGTTTTCCAAATTCCAAACAGAAATTGACCGAAATCCACAAACGGGCGATTTTACAGGCTATAATCAAATTTCAGTCAATAAATGGGGTCCACCGACATGTTTAACATGTTTTAAACATTTTTGGTAACAAAAATACTCCTCCTCCACATATACTCATATATCTCACATTCATCGTAAAAATATCATCGTTAATATATTATTAAAATAATACATTTAAATGAATTATTTATCAGAAAAAGATAAAATATTAATTTTCAACAATTGTCACTATAAAAATTTTCTCCATCTATATCCACATAAAATTAATATTTTTCTCATCATATGAATCAATAATTAATTATTCACAAATAATATTACAAAATCACAATACTAGCAACCGTGTAGTTCCTGGAAAGAGGGGCTTTCAATAAGAATTTCTCTCTTCTTTGGCAGCATGCAATTAGGTGACCAAACCTCTCCTTAGATGAGAACTTTCTAGACATTGCCAATAATGTTATCTAATAATATTATTAGGATAATATGAATTATTGCTCTCAGATAATGAAAAATCTTTGTGTAATGACAATTATTAAAACAACAAAGAATATAAAATATCAACGCATCAATTATTGAATCAATAAAATAAAATCTTTGAGCGATAATTATTGTAACAATTATTGAGTAGTAGTGCTTTTACGTAAGAATCAATAATTGGTGCAATACTCAGTGCTTCGTGCAATAACGCCAGACATCTTGTGTTTTAACCAACGGGTATTCCAACGATTAAAGCGGTAACAACAACTACTGTAGTTATTTTTAAACAACTTATTTTTGTCCTTTTCTTCCTCCAATCGCTTTCGTTATGGGGCCCACACATGGTCATTGTGAGTGCATACGAATATTCACAAGCATCTGAATATTCCACGACCAAACGAATATTCTCCAAACAATAATGAATATTATATCACCACTTGCTTATTTAAAATATTTGCGATTTTACCTATAACTAACCACATTAATCAAATCCACCCTTACTATTTCAAAATAATAAATAAAGGAAATTCCTTTTTATTTAAAAAATTTAGGGTCTTACAACCTCCCTCCTTATGAAATTTCGTCCTCGAAATTGACGACGATACACAGTGTTTGAAAAGATGAAAATACCCGCTTTCATTTTCGTTTCCAACTCCCAGTCATTTCCTTAATAGCATGGTTTCTCCACAAAACTTTAACTTGTGGTATAACCTTCGCATGCGTAGGACATGCTCCTTCCTATCCAAGATCTTGATGGTACCTCCTCATACGTTAAGTCTTGGCTATCTCGTCCGGTTTAACTCAATGGCGGTTTGGGTCGTCCACATATTTACGTAACATCGACACGTGAAAAGCGTTATGAACACGCGTCATACTTGGTGGTAAAACGAGTCTATAGGCCACGTTCCTATTCGATCGAGAATTTCAAATGGATTAATAAATCGAAGGTTTGAGTTTTCCTCACCTCACCGATTCTCGCTTTTGAAATAACAACTTCTTGCACCTCCTTCTTCAAATTCATCGACTCGGTGTGTAGCTTGAAGCGACTTTAACTTTATCGATTAAAGTCGATTATACTCAGATATCAAAGACGCGTGGGTACCTAGAGTTTTCATCTCCATCTCTATTATTTGTAAATTATAACGAAATTAGTTTTTGACAATATCGTACTCGTACTTGTATACGATCTTCTACTCAACACGTCAGCTACCACGTTCGCTTTTCCAAGATGGCATGGTCAGAACATGTGCTGAAATGAGTCTCCTCTTGAGTTCTTCGAAGCTCTTCCCACATTCTTTGCTCCATTCAAGTTTTGTATCTCTACGAGTCAGCTGCGGTAATGGAATAGCGATTCGAGAATATCCTTCAACGAATCTCCGATAATAACCAACTAAGCCTAGAAAGCTACATATTTCGATTCTGACTTAGGTTGTTCTCAATCGTGACTCACATCCCAATCTTGGATAAGACGTTACAATGACACCTATCGGTTTACTATCGCATGCGAATATGGTGTCCCCTACACGAGAGTTCGGCTTTGCATTCCACAAAGGAAGTCACCGGATAGAGGCGGGTATCAACTTCTCTGATTGGGTTTTAACTCCACGAAGTTCAATAGGAGCCATTCGATATGAGATTTTAGAAATGGGTTTTGTACCGATTTAAAGTCGATAAAATTCAATATCACGCCTCGGGAGTAGGCCAAGAAATTCTTGAGAAATACGTCGGGAAAATCAATAACAATGGGAATATTATTCAAATCGACGTGTCTTTATTCAAATCCATAACATGGACTAAGAAAGCTTGACATTCGTTTTTCAATAAACAAATGGCTTTATAATTTAATATGAAAGAGTTTGACTTCAATGGTTTGGTTGCTTAAATTCGAATAACAGGTTGCTTAGGAATATGAAAACTAACAACCTTACAAAAGCAATCAATTTGGCATGATGAGTAGTTAACCAATCAATCCCTAAAATCACATCAAAAGCAAGTATCTTTAAAGAAATAAGGTCAACAGGTAATGTAATGGTGCCAACTTGGATCAAACAAGATTTCTAAACAACGGATGTAATGAAAGTTTTTCCTAACGGAGTCTTCATAAATAGGTCAAAGTCTAATTTCTCCGTAGTCAAATTCAAACGTTGAGCGCAAGCAAGAGAGATAAAAGAATGGGTAGAACCGGTATCTAGTAAGGTATAAACTTCGCAAGAATTATAATTAACTAACCCGTGCTAAACTCATTTGGGTTCCTCGCATTTTGACCGGTCACGACAAACGCTCTTCTAGGAACCGTTGACTTTGACTTTTCTGGGACATCCTTTTGAGTCACCATCCCCGCTGGACTTGGTTTCGCTACCGTACACTCTCGAGCTATATGTCCTTCCTTTCCACAATTATAGCATACCTTGGAAGGCTTTGAACAGTTTGACCTTATATGTCCCTCATCTCCATCATCGTAGCATCTAAGCGGCGATTGTTCTCTTCCCTAGAATTTGTTCTTTGGTGTTGATGTTCTTTCGCCGAGCGTCTTCCGTCATCGTTAAATCTTCTCTTTTTAGATTGGACATCTCTTTCCATAATATCAACGCGTCGTGCGGCTTTTACCCATGCATCACTCATTCTCACTCGTTCAGTTATTTCTTCTTTCAGCTCAGATTCCAGCTTTATCATCTTATACTCTGCCAAAGAGTGCTTCTGTTCAAGCATCACATATCGGGTAACACAAGCTTGAATCGTTGCATCCTTTTGCTCCACGACAGCCCGCAATTCTTCAGCCTGTTCTTCTAACTCATAAATACGATTTTGCAATTCTACATTTTGATCATAAAATACCTCTAATAAACTTTCCTCAGGTACCTCTTCTTCCTCTTCTTCCTCACTCTCAGATGTTACCTCTGCGACTATCTCGGGTGCAACTATCAATTCTTCACTCACCACATGGATATCTCTAATTCCTTCTTCGCCTGACATCACATTATCCTGGTTGGCGATTAGAGGTGTCTCCATGATCTCATTCACTCCACTGTTAATATTCTCAGTCGACATTCTCAAATACTGTCATAAAACAAGGGTTAATTAAGAAAATCAATATATCACATAATATCCCTATATACTGACCAACTATCAAATAAGCTTAGGTAGGACACACTAGCGAAGGATTTACTCGTCTCTCCCTCCTAGTTCTATTCCCGATCTCCGGATATCATATCCTAAGCTCGATACCAACCGTGGACGCCCCAAAATAGGTCCATTCCACCCAACCCATTACGAGTCGCCAAATACATGGTACGAAATAACTACAACTTTATTAATACATTTGTCGTGCAAAATACGACAACATATATCTTGTGAGTTTAAATACAATTATTGTCTTCTAGACAATATACATACCCAAATAAATCCCCATCATAATTATTGATACATCATTTTACAAAATGGTGAGGACTACTAAACAACTCTCCTAGAACTTTCATTCCATACCCCCAGGCTCAAATACTCGCTATATTCTCGCCTCCTAAGAAGAAAAATGGAACAAAAAGGAAAAGGGTGAGCTCGACTAGCCCAAATAAAGAATATTATGACTAAGATAATATACAACAAAATTATCGTTAGTCTTCAACAGGAAAAATCTAATAGAATACAATAGACCACAAGTTTTAAATCAATATTCGCAATGAAATAATAATTCATTAGAAGAGTTAAGTAGAGAATGCAAACTACTATCTTCTATGTATGAATTTTAAAGTTCATCATCTATTTTATCCCTGTAACATCAATCAATATATATCCGAGATCAAATATTCATCCTTGCACTACGTGCCAAGGACATTCACCGATTGGTCATGTTCATCTAAACACTGTTCATCTTTGCACTACGGCCAAAGATATTCATCGAAATCATTCATCTTTGCACTACAGCCAAAGATATTCATCGAAATCATTCATCTTTTCACTACGTGCCAAAGATATTCATCATAAATCATTCATCTTTGCACTCTGTGCCAAAGATATTCAACAATATCATCATTTAAGACCGAGGATGATGAAAATATATTTTTAAAGAAAGCGAATCCAAAGTGAAACAAAATGACAAGGATTAAGGATTAAGGATTCGTACTTTTGTTTTATCCACGTCCAAAAATACCTCAAAAAGAATAGTGCCAGTATTCTTGAATAGTGCCAGATATCGTGAATAGTCTTGATACGTGAATAGTAACTCGACACCAAAAGATAGAAATTTCACAAAAACATCTTCACGCTTTGTGAATAGTACTTTTCGTGAATAGTAACTCGTGAATAGTAACTCATGAATAGTAACTCGTGAATAGTAACTCATGAATAGTAACCTTGAAACCACGAAAAAGTTCCAAATTTGATAAAAAGTTCCAACCAATATTTCAAAGATAATGATATTGAAGAAATAATATCATTTGAGAAGAAAATAACATCCTTACCTCGAAAGGCAAGACTTTAGGTTGAAACACCGGATATAGGCTATGACTTGAACTTGCACCGTATAGCAATACTCAAAGTATACTCAAAATACTCACAAGAATACGCTCGATAATATAGAGAGAGAAAACTTCAGTTTCTGGTGTGATTTTCAATTCTAACCTAAGCACCTATTTATAGGAAATTGCTTAGAACACCAAAGCAGAAAATTTAATATAATATTAATATATTTAATAAATTCTCTACGCCCATCTAGACAATTTGATCTCAGCCATCAACACATGTTAAAGATGCCCAAAAACATTTAAAAAACGTTTTTGTAAATAAAAATATTTTAAACTTCCAAAAATCAATTATTTCGGAGCTTCAGAACTTCAATAATTCATAATAAATAGCCCTTTTATCAGAAAATTTGAATCTCGCGAGTTTTTATAGGAAATTCAATTCTCTACAACTTTGCAGAAGAAAGTTTTCCAAATTCCAAACAGAAATTAACCGAAATCCACAAACCAGGCGATTTTTTACATTTATAATCAAATTTCATTCAATAAATGGGGTCCCACCGACATGTTTAACATGTTTTAAACATTTTGGTAACAAAAATACTCCTCCTCCACATATACTCATATATCCCACATTCATCGTAAAAATATCATCGTTAATATATTATTAAAATAATACATTTAAATGAATTATTTATCAGAAAAAGATAAAATATTAATTTTCAACAATTGTCACTATAAAAATTTTCTCCATCTATATCCACATAAAATTAATATTTTTCTCATCATATGAATCAATAATTAATTATTCACAAATAATATTACAAAATCACAATACTAGCAGACCAGTAGTAGTTTCAGGAAAGAGGGCTTTCAATAAGAATTTCTCTCTTCTTGGCGCCGCAATTAAGTGACCAAACCTCTCCTTAGACAGAACTTTCTAGACATTGCCAATAATGTTATCTAATAATATTATTAGGATAATATGAATTATTGCTCAGATAATGAAAAATACGTGTAATGACAATTATTAAAACAACAAAGAATATAAAATATCAACGCTTGACAATTATTGAATCAATAAAATAAAATCTTTGAACAAGAATTATTGTAACAATTATTGAGTAGTGCCTTCTTACGTAAGAATCAATAATTGGTGCAATCTGAGTAATCTTCTTGTGCAATAACGCGTATTCTTCGTGTTTTAACTAACGGGTATTCCAACAATTGTAAACCAGAATAACTACGCCAAGTTATTTTTAAACAACTTATTTTTTGTCCTTTTCTTCCTCCAATCGCTTTCAGTTATGGGGCCCACACATGGTCGCTGCTTGTAAGTAAATACGAATATTCACGAAAATCACGAATATTCCACGACCAAACGAATATTCTCAACAATAATGAATATTATATCACCACTTGCTTATTTAAAATATTTGCGCATTTTACCTATAACTAACCACATTAATCAAATCCACCCTTACTATTTCAAAATAATAAATAAAGGAAATTCCTTTTTATTTAAAAAAATTTCGGGGTCTTACAATTAGGGGCTACTTCATAGTAGATAACTCCTCGACGTCGTCCTTCGCTTTGATCAGCGCCACTAGACACGTGGACCGTATAGGAGAGTATAATTGGGGTTCCTACACCTTTGCCTATTTCCTCAGGGGAATGCAAATGCGATCGCAGGGCTTGACCAAGGCGTGGTTAGGATTCTACCCATTTCTACTGGTGAGTGTTTCTCTTGTCTTTTCCCATGTATAGGTTAAGAATGTTGACTGACAGCAGATGTTTGCCTTTCTGTTGGCAGTTTTGGGCCTATAAGAGGTTTCCCTGTTCGCGTCATGTGAGCGTGTTAGGTTTAGATACCTATCCACGAGGATGGATATGGCATCATTCCATACTGGCGGAGGTCCCTATTGCTGAAGGTTTCACTCATTGTCGCCTACAGCTGGAGTTGTTGACAGCCGATGTCATCACATGGATACCCTACTCTGGAGAGCATTTGGGAGTTGATTTTGAGGATGGGTACCCGACTGGAGTAGAGTACGTCATTTCCACCCGCAGGATTCCTCTCTTCACAGATGGAGGGTGGGGCTCTATTTAGGAGAGCGTGCTATTTAGGAGCACTACAGGAGAGATCCGTATGCCGATCTTGCCTCCTGCCAGGCGTTATTGGCTTGTTTTATAGTCACCCGTCATTGACATCCCATTGATGGGGATTGACAGATTTACATTGTCAGAGGGCCCCTGGTCTCAGGAGATGTTCCAGCATTGGTGGATCCCTCGTACTATTGGAGCTCAGACCCGCGCTACACAGTTTATGGGGGATATGGTTCCAGGATCCGTGATGATAATGGATTGGCTAACCTGTGTCAGAGATCCCACTCATGTGATACATATTGACAGATTGACCCGACAGTTGAACTGGACACATTTTTTCATTCGGCATTTGGGCAGAGATCCTTCAGAAGAAGATACTTTTGATCCTTCCAGCTCTGGCGCTAGCCCCTTAGGTGACCCATATGGCTTTGCGGTCTGAGATCCTCCTTGTATTTACCGACATCCCTGTAGATAGAGATCTAGTGACTCAAGAGGAGTTACATCAGGTGGACAGTATCGATTATGTAGACATCAACACCATTGACTTTATCTGATGTATTTCTCGCTATCTCTTTTGATAGGCCTCTATTAGATGTTGGGTAGCTTAGCCTCATTCCCTTGTATTTTAGTTGTACATAGATGTATTAGATGATGATATACTTAAGAATGTATGTACAGTTTTCCATTCCTTATATCATATTGCCATCTATTGTATCATGCATGCTATTATGTTATGCATATGTATGTATGTCCAGAGATATTCAGCATTGACCCCTGGATGGTCTGATGACATGACCCGTACAGATGTCTTCTTCAAAAGTTAGCCGCATTGATCATACCCCACCATTTTTGGTGGTATCTGGTATGTGCTCATGGTGTGATAGTATATCACCATCAGACATGGTGATCGTAGATGATTTACTGCAGCATACTATGACCCTGTTGATGTTTCAGGTTCCCACAGGATTTGTAGAGGGTATGCTAGAGCACTGGGTATCGGAGAGGCAAGTTTTCTGATTTGGGACCCATGAGTTGACTCCTACTTTGGAGGAGTATGCACGGTTGACAATGCTGTAGCTGGACAGACCTTGCGTGCATATGGCTATCAGAGATATGAGTAGACAGTTCATGAGCCTCACCGGATTAAGACGTTGAGTGGTCCAGGACGAGATTACATCCAACCACGTGATATCCCAGCATTTCCTGTTTGACATGTTTGGCTCTGAGGATAGCTATGCACAACATTCCGGGTATTTCACCACACCGGAGGACCATTGACGTTCAGCCAGAGTAGATGTACTGTTTCTATGTATATTATCATACGTCTTCATGTCGCGGTACATGGATGAGCTAGATATCGGCGTCATTATGGCAGTAAGATCTCTCAGGGAGGGTCATACCATTGTACCGATGATCATTGCAGAGACTCGAGGTCACTTACATCTTTCATGCACTTATCCCAAGAGGAGTGTTTCTGAGTAGCTCTCGGTCATGTTGTATGTGTGGTTTATGTCACACTTGAGACCGATTGGCATATTTAGACTACAGGGGTTTTGTTTCACCCATGATATAGCCATGTCATACTCCTTTCAGCCTGCGTAGTGTACAGATGCTGCATCGTGGTCAGCTTTTCTGGCAGGGATTAGAGACCCATTTGCTATATTGTTGTGTTTAAGGCTTAGCTCACCCTACAACTTCATTACTCATGCTCCAGGCATGTATTATCTTCCTCTAGCTGGTTTGAGGGGCATGATCACTTACCACCCATTGGCTGTTATGTGTCAGTTTGACTAGTTTCAGGATTTTCATCCGTATGAGGGGGCAGTGAGTCGGTAACCGTTTCACACCGTTTATCTCACGGAGGACGAGATCCAGTTGTATACTCTTTGGGATCAATGAGGGTTGGTGAGTTTCCTATCATCATCCGGTTGTTCTGCAGAGTATTCCGCATGGATGGAGCAGAGACTACATCTACCGCGGCAAAAGATATCCTGATGTGGGATTGATTACGATGATGAGGAGGCTATTATTCCCATCGATTATTTGATCTTTGAAACGCCAACATTTGTGATGGATTCTCCCACCCAAAGTGCCATTTGTTTCTCGAGATTCTAAGACAACATTTAGAAGCGAGCTTACATCTAATGACCTATGATAGAGATCAGGCTAGGGTCGCGATGTTAACAGCTCTTGATGAGAGAGACGTTGCTCTATTAGAGAGGGATGAGGCGATAACAGCCAGGGATGCATTGATTGGGGAGCGGGATACCGCATTATCTGCTAGGGATGTGGCCATTACAGATAGTACTTCCGTTAGATCCTAGATGACTGTCAGTCTTGCTGACATGAGTGCTTACATTGATGAGCATTATGCCACCATGCAGTTAGCCTCTTATCTGCTATCTCGTGTAGATACCTTTGGGCAGGAGCTTGCAGCGCTACCTCTGTCTTCAAAGAGGGATGCTATGTTAGAACTGATAGTCCGCATACATACAGATCTATAGATAGCATTGTATTTTCCATCACAGACTAGCTTAGCCATTTTGTCATGTACATCACATATGTTTTGATTCACTTCCCTTTTAGTTATGGTAGGGAAATATATTTTGATTCACTTCCCTTTTAGTTGTGCCTTGATACTTGCTTGATATTTTCCTGTTTCTTTAGGGCCTTGTGATCTTGATGCATTTTGAAGTTATCCTTGATAGATGGACATTGAGACCTCACAAGATCTCTCAGAACGAATCATTGATTTCTGTAAATCCCTACCATCTTTGGTGTTTTGGGACTGGTATCTATATGGAAAAGTGGAGAGGAGGGTAGTTTCTTCCTCTCTGGGATTGACAGCACCATAGATGGTCGTGAGTACTTCTATTTGTGAGAAGCCTAGTTAATTCCATCTCTTATGGGTTGGTATTGCTCTTTGAGGCACGATCGCAGCTTAGATGGTCACTGAATCTTCTATTTGTGAGAAGAGGTTAGGTAATTCCATCCCTTTGATCTGAAACCGATTAAATATGGCGAATTGAAGGTTTATCCCAGTACCGTGTGATAAGAATTTTTGTTCTGGTAGGGGTTAGATTGAACCATAAATGGTTGCCTATGTACTCCTATTGAAGAGGAGATCAAGTCTGCGTAGTTTGAACCTTGTGTAAGAGGTTCAACGCTGAATGTGAAAGGCAGATATGTGTAGAAATGTGTTTGTTGTTTTTGTGAAGAAAGGGCAGAAATGTTTTTGTTGTTTTTTTTATTGCGATCGGGCCATATAGAATATGGTTGCCTACGTACACCCGGGTATCAAGGAGATCAGGTCGACGTAGTTTGCCCCTCAGGACGAATCGCGACTGAAGAAAAAGAGTGAATCCCATGTGCAGGCTATACTGCGGGGAGAAGAAAGTTTGATCCCATAATAGGGATAAACTGCAAGTGTGGAAAAAGTTTGATCCCATCCTCAGGACAAACTATAAGCATAGAAAAGTTTAATCCCATCTTCAGGATAAACTGCAAGTGTGAAAGGTTCAATCCCGTCTTCAGGATAACCAAAATTGTGAAAGGTTAAATCCCGTCTTCAGGATAACCAAAATTATATGGAAGGTTTGAAATAAAGTGATACCAGGCTGCTGGTTTGAAGTGTATGTTTCCCTGAGGGGCAGAAGAGTATGCAAAAAGGAGATGGTTCAAAACCGGAATGACTGGTGATTTGATGATCAAAACCAGGATGTTTGTTTGATGGTAACTTCAGACATAGTACCGTTTCATGGTGTCCGAGTTGATAAGCTATGGAAATTCATCGCCATCCATTTCCTGCAATCTGAGAGCACCTCCTATCAATACCTCCTTGACAACAAAAGGGCCTTCCCAGTTAGGAGTGAATTTTCCCTTAGATTGATCTTGGTTGTCAATGATCTTCTTCAAAACCAAGTCATGTTTTTTTAATTGCCTTATTCGGACTTTATGTTGTACGATCGTGCGATCCTTTGCTGATATAACTGACCATAGAAGATAGCCACGAATCGCCTTTCGTCTATTAGAGACAATTGGTGATACCTGTCTTGTACCCATTGGTCTTCACCCAACTGAGCATCCATCAATACTCTGAGGGATTCCATTTCCACCTCTATGGGGAGCACTACTTCAATCCCATAGACTAATGAGTAGGGGGTTGCCCCAGTAGAAACACGCACGAAAGTTCTGTAGGCTAATAAAGTCAGAGGCAAGAGGTCAGGCCATCCTTTGTGATTGGCGGACATTTTCTGCATGATCTTTTTGATGTTTTTATTAGCCGCTTCAACAGCACCATTCATAGTTGGATGGTAGATGATGGAATTGAGGTGTTTGATGTGGAATTTTCTACATAACTCCTCCATCATTTTGTTGTTGAGGTTCTTAGCATTGTCTAACACATCTGGTTGTCCATATCGACAAACAACATTGTTTCTGATGAAAGCAATGATGACTTCTTTAGTAACCCTGGGGAAGGAGGCTGCTTCTACCAATTTGGTGAAGTAGTCGATTATGGTGAATATAAATTGATGTCCATTACTAGCTTTGGGCTCGATGGGCCCGATCACGTGCATTCCCCACATTGAGAAGGGCCATGGCGAACTCATATTGTGGATTTCCCTTGGAGGGGCATGGATAGCATTCCCATGAATCTGACATTGATATCACTTCTTGACGTGATCATCACAGTCAGCTTTGAGTGTAAGCTAATAATGCCCCGTTCTGAGGATCTTCTTGACAAGTAGGGGTCCGCTCATGTGAGGGCCACATACTCCACCATTGATCTCATTCATGAGTCTCTGAGCTTGGTCTTTATCAAGACATCTAAGGAGACCTAATCCAGCATCTCTTTTGTAGAGTGCAACTTCGCTCATGTAGAATTTTATAGCAAGTCGATGAATCCGCCTCTTCTCAGTTAGGCTCGCCTCAGCGGGTGTAGATCCATCTCGTAGATACTCCTTGATGCATTGATACCAAAGGTTATGGATGGGAGGTAGTTCATCCCATACTTCTCCGACAAAATTCCCATAGACTGGGGCTTTTTTTAGAGCAAACGTGATGCTTGGCATGTTTTCCTTGTCAGGTATGTAAACCAAGGAGGCCAAAGTTGCCAATGCATCTACAAAATCATTCCTATTATGAGGAATGTAATTCTAACTCATTCCTAATGAATCTGCAAAATCATTCCTATTAGAGTTTGAAACGTGAGACTTATTCAAACTCCAAAGCCATCTGTAAAACTTGCCGATGGTAAGGCAGCAAATGTAATTCTTTGGTTTGATATATTCCTGTGGATTGTTTGATTACCAAATCGAAATCCCCAAAGAGAGTTAACCGCCTGATGCCCATTGAACGGGCAAGTTTTAGCCCCATACTTGAACACATACTTGAGAGGATCCATTCGGGATATGAGATGTGTCGTGTGACCATGGAGGTAATGTTGTAACCTCATGGAAGCCCATGCTAAAGCAGAACAAGTCTTTTCAATCAGAGTGTACTTGTGTTCACTGATGCTGAATCTTTTGTTGAGGTAATAGATAGCTCGTTCTTGGCCTCTATTATCTTTTTGCCCCAGCATACAGCCCATGGCATTGTCATTTATGGACAGGTACATGAATAGGGGAACATCATCCCTGGGTGGTACCAAAACAGGAGCGTTAATCAGTTGCTCTGTGATTGTGAGGAAGGCTTTCTAACACTCATCATTCCATTTCATGGAGGAGTTCTTCCTTAACAACTTGAAGATTGGCTCACAGGTTGCTGTGAGTTGAGAAATGAATTTGCTAATGAAGTTGATCCTTCCCAAAAATCCCCGTATTTCCTTCTCTGTCTGAGGAATGGGCATTTTCTTGATGGCCTGGATTTTGGTAGGATCTAGTTCAATACCTTTGTGACTGACTAGGAAACCTAGCAACTTGCCTGACTTAACACCAAGGGCGCACTTGGCGAGATTCAACTTCAAGTTGTACTTAAACAACCTTTTGAAAAGTTTTATGAGATGGTCTAAGTGGTCTTCCTCCTTTCGGGATTTGACAATGATGTCATCCACGTAGATCTCTATCTCTTTATGCATTAAATCGTGGAAAAGAGCCATCATAGCTCGCTGATAGGTTTCCCCAGCATTGATGAGGCTGAATCAGAATCGTCTGTAGCAAAACGTTCCCCAAGACGTGATGAAAGCATCTTTTTCACGATCTTCCTCAGTGACCATAATTTGATGGTACCCCGCAAAGCAATCAGCAAAGGAGTACATGCCGTATTGAGCAGTATTGTCAATAAGAATGTGGATAAAGGGCACGGGAAAGCTATCTTTAAGGCAAGCTTTATTCAAATCCCGATAATCCACGCAGACTCGCACCTTTCCCCCTTGTTTAGGCACGGGAACAATATTGGATATCCATTCCGGATATGTAGACACCATGATAATGCCAGCTATAAATTATTTCACAATTTCTTCTTTAACCTTTAAACTCCACTCAGGTTTCAATCGCCTGAGCAAACACATCCTGGAATTGGGTTAATAGTGTAACCATGTCATTCCGCTAATTTGTGGTAAGGTCTGAACTAATTTGGATTAGCTTAGGGTTGTCTAAGGTTCCAATATTGAAAGAAGTGATTTGATTAAGATTGGGTTTGGGTTTACCTGTGACCTATTCCTTAATCTCTTGAGGTGTCTCAATGTCCTCTTGTATGTCCATCAAGTCTGAGTCCAACTTTGCATCAAAGTTACATCCCTTGTTGAGAGAAGGCACCTCATCAGCAAGTGCAGGCACATAAAAATTCAGAGTCCTGAAACAAAAGATGTTTTCACTTAATATATGGAACTGTTCAATCATACAAAAGTGTTAGCATGTACTTGATAAAATAACTGCTAGTACAGTAAAGGAAAACAAGCAATTAAAGTTATCTATAGGGCAAAGGGATTTTTTTCCCATTTTACCCTCGTCGACCAATGCATGGAGTGCTGCTCCAATTATCGAGGGCAAAGTCCTGATGGACTGCAGTGATGGAAGGATTGTCATTGTTCTCCTTTTCCCGAATGATAACAATGACATCTGGGCAATCATCGTCTGGGGTGTATCTGTTTGTATGTTCATCATGAACAATGACGCGTATACCTGCCATCATCAAGGCAAGGTCATGTTTACGTTTCCGTTCCTTTTCTTCCACCTCGGGATCAGGAATCAACACCTCTTTTGCTTTGATTGGCACTAGTTTCAGAAATAGCTTAGCCACAACATGGGTTGGAACCTTTACTGGAGATTGTATCAACTCATGAGGTAAAGGTATAGAAAATCGCCATGCGGCGGAAGCTTGAGGAACCTGTTTGTGCTTATGAGGAATCTCAGTATGCGAATCTGGCGTAATATCCAGCCCGACTATTCCAATTTGACTGGACATTTGGATAGGGTGCTTAATACCCTGCTTATCTTTACCAAGCCCTTGTCTAAGTTGATGACCCAATAACATCATTTCTTAAGTGGCCGACATAACCTCGTCAAAAATCATGGGTACGGGATGTGGCGCTCCAATAGAATGCTATTGCGTGTTACTCACTTCCAAAGTATGGAAATTGGTCGGTTCAACTTCTGAATTGAAGCTGATAATTGGTAGAGTTCTTTGTTCAGGACATTCTGGCTCAGTGTTGATAATGACTAGACTGTTGTTGATAATGTATTTGAGTTGTTGATGTAAGGTGGAGGGAAAAGTGCCAGCCATGTGTATCCGTGGCCTCCCCAATAACAGGTTGTATCCTGAGTATATCTTGAGGATGTGGAAAGATACATTGAATGTATTTGGACCAATCTCAATTGGCAATTCAATCTTTCCAACAGAATTTCGTAGGGATCCATCAAAAGCTCTGATGACCGTATTGCTACTTTGGATCCGCTTGAGATTGATATTCATCTTTACCAAGGTGGCATAAGGACAGATATTTAGAGATGAGCCTCCATCTATCAAAACTCCAGCTAGCATGTACCTGGAAGACAAAGCGCAATATGCACGAGAGGCTTGAATGATTTGGTCCTTCGGGAGGTATGTCGTCATCAATGAAGGATATCACATTGTTGTTGAAAATGTGATCAACTAAATGTTGAAATTTTTCCACATCCACTAATTTTGGCAAGTAGGCTTCTTCCAAAACCTTCAGTAAGATCTTCCAATGATCCTCAGAAGAGAAAACCAAGTCCAGTATTGAAATCTAGTTTGGAGCTTCTCGCAAGCCTAAAACCACTTTGGCTTCATTGTGGCCCATAGTGCGGAGGAATATTTCAATCGTCTCCATGGGCAACTTCCCCTTTGCTTCACAAGTAGGTTTAATAACTTGTTGAGGAAGATACAGTGGATTTTCCTTCGACACTGTAGCAGTAGTATGAGACGTGGATCCTTCAGCTTCTCCATAATTCCATGGAACTTTGTGTAAGCTAACAATAAGATATTATGGTCTAAAAGATAAAGAAATTGGCTCTAGTGCGGCCACTTTCAAAGGATTGTCAGCTCCTTTGAGTTGAATTGGTTGTATGGGAAATACTTTGACAGTCTCATCATAACTTTGGATATAACTGCCATTAATCCCTTCCATTTGGTAGGACATGCATTCCCACCCTTGAGTTGCATAGTGTAATCATCTGCTATTTGCAGGACACTACTATCAATAAGATTCTGAATGAGATGACAGAGTGCCCAGTATTCTTCTGTGCTGTGACCTCGAGAATGTGAATGATATTGACACACTTCATCAGAATTAAACCGTCCTGAACGGGGATTGATTGGAGGGAGAAGGAAGGTAATTCTTCCTTCGTTGATCAACATCTGCAGTATCTCCTCCATAGATTGGCCCAAATAGGTGAATTCCCTCTGATTGGCAAAATCCCGATGGGCTTTAGCATTTGCTCTCTTCGCAACCTTATCCTCCATAGCTATGCTTTCTGAAGGTGG
The DNA here is from genome assembly GCA_020205605.1 of Panax ginseng. NCBI lineage: Eukaryota > Viridiplantae > Streptophyta > Magnoliopsida > Apiales > Araliaceae > Panax > Panax ginseng. Next base: position 126,548,536 of record CM035131.1, on the reverse strand, counting down.
TGAAGAAGCATTCATAATAAAAGGAAGAAGATAGGCATGCTCCTGCCTGATTAATTGGCGTGTGACTTGATGCTAGCGGGTTACCTGTTCTGCCAATTGTTTAATTTGTTTGCAAAGAGCTTTCATCTTTTGTTCCATGGTAAACTGGAACTTTGCATAATCCCATTTGTCAACACCGTCTTTGATGGGTTGGGATGATTCGCCATTAAAATTGGAACCTTGTTCAGTGCTCCAACTGATCATGTTGACATCTTCTTCTTTGTGTTGAGTAAGAGGGTTATCTTGCACATGAGGTTGATCTGGTTTGGTGACCACGATCTCACCGTTGTCGATTAGATCTTGAATCCTATGTTTCATGGCTCAACAATCTTGAGTATTATGTCCAAGTGCTCCAGCATGATAAGCGCACTTCCGAGTAGCATTAATATGTGTAAGGTGGAAGAAGATGTGTAAGTTTCTTCTGAGCAGTCAGAAGAGTAAGAATATTCTCGAGCGAGTCCCCTAAGGGTGTGAACGTTCGAGGTTGCTTTGCTTCTCCACTTTTAGGCAATGGAGGGTTTGAAGATTGTGCTAGAAAAGGGGAGTAGTTTCTCCTCTGCATAGGCATACTTTGATTGCCTTTTTATCCTTGTAGTATCAAGGAAACATCCTCCTCTTTCTTCTTATGGACCCTCCGAGGGTTGTTTCCATAAGATCCAGACTGGATGTGCTCAACAACAGCTTTAAGAGCGGCTTGGTCATGAATTTTACCAGACTTCAATCCCATTTCATCCATTTCTCCGTGCTTGATCATTTCAGAGAATAGTTTGCCAATACCAGCTAGAACTCTTTCATAGAAAGGAGCTTCCTGTACATCTATGAAAGTCATGACCATTTCTGATTCTGTCATAGAAGGAATAACTTGAAAGAAGGCGCCTCCACCTTTGAGCGTACTCTTTAAATGACTCATTAGATCAAGCTTTGACCTTGGTGATTTGATACCGGTCCAGAGCCATCCGATATTGAAAATCAGATTGAGTGAGGAAGGCGTGAGCCACTCTTCCAACTATGGATCTTTGAGTTGTCTATCCGGTATACCATGACAAAGCTTCTCGATGACTTTTCTCAAAACAAATGTGCATTTTGAGCTTTTCATTTTCGTGATAAGATCCGAGTTCTCCAATGAACACCTTTAAATGTGTATAAGGATCCCTAATCCGTCATATTTCTCAAAATCAGGGGTCTTGAATTTCTCTGGATAATGAACACCAGGAAAAATGCAAAGGTCTGCATATGAAACACTGCCATTTGTTCCAATCCCTTTGAGAACACGAATAGTTTCCTCCATTTGAATTACCTTCTTCCTGATATCACCAGTTTCTGGATCTCCTTTGAGATGGGTGTTTTCAGGGTCTTTGTTGGTCGTATCCAACTGAGGTTCTTGAATTGTCTTTTCCAAACCTTGAACTCCTCCTTGTGTAGAGGATTCTGTATATGTAGGTATCTTCATACCCTGAGTGGACTGGTGCAATTCTTTCAGTAGAACAACCAAGTCTGTAATTTGTTTACTCAATCCGTCAAATTCTTCTAGGGAAATAGCATTAGACTGGTCAGAAGAAGACATGAATGGCTGTAGGCCTGTGGCCTTTTTGGATTTTGAGCGGGTAACAGGCCCAATTTCTTCCCTACAAAAGACTTACGTAGTTTAGTCTTAGGGTAATGTAAATGTTATCATAACATGTCCGTTTTAGGAACTTTTGTCCTGCAAAACCGTTTGTTAATTGATAACATGCATGCATGCACAGATATTCTTCATATTTTCCATTACATATGGATGAACATGGAATAAAATTACAAGTAAATGCTTTTACAAGTAATTGAAAATGGAAAGTATGAAGAGACTTTCCTCCACATTTGGTTTATCAGAGGTTGACCTATCTTAGGGTTACTCTCGCGGCTTTTTGGCATGAAGGTTCCCAAATCATCGTAATTTACTTGACGGGAAGTTAATTCGGTCTTTCAACTGGAGCGAATCTGGGTGGAGTCTTTCCTGAGCCTCATTGAGATTATTCTTCCTGCGAGTCCAGTAATCAAACACCGACAGGATAGCCTCCCGATGGAGGAACCACACAACATACATTCACATACAATGTGTCTCACCGTTTATGCAAAATGATGATATGTGCGAAGTACTAATATCACAAATAGATATTTAGCAGTGTAGTAAATAAAAATGCATTCGTACACATTCATAAGAAATATAAATGCAAAATTCACACATAAGCATATAAAAAATTTGAAATGCTTGTAATAGCGGCTTAAGCCCTCTTACTGGAGTCCCCAGCAGAGTCGCCACCTGTCGACGTCGGGATTTTTGAGTGTCCCTTTTCATTACTTGTTCTTTGGTGTTCTCATGTTAATGTGAGATTTGTTTGAAAAAACAAGTGAAAAAGGTCCAACATGTATAATGTCGACGATTTGACTTTAAGAGTCGCCAGTTGGTGTATTTAACTGGTTGCACCAAAGCAACCAAAAAGGTCTGCACAGTGACCCAGTGATACGACACTAGTATAGGGGTCTGTGAAACCGAGATTCATTTTGGTCCGGGGGCTTGATTATGCGGAGGGAAGGTGTTAGGCACCCCCCCCCCCCGACATCCGTGTTTCCACGGTGACCGCCACTTTTCAAAGAAACTATTATATGAATGTGTGTGTGTGTGTAGATCAATGTGCAATTATTTAGAAGTAGTGTTGTACCTCGTTCGCACCTATATACATAGGGTTTGAATTTATAGAAAAATTTAGTTTTAAACAAGATATAACAATGACATTTTGTAAAAGAGGTTTTTTAAACCCTGTGCTCAATAGTAATTGAGGCATTTGATACTTCCACTTTATTATTAAATGTTCATCTTGTTTGCTTTTATTTTCGAGATGCGAAGCATTCTCGAGAAAATAATATACAGCAGTGTTGAACTCCTCATGGGCATGACAGCCATCCAAGAAAATTCAGACACTGTAAAATAATGTACAAGTTGTTTACAGCTGAAAAAATGTCCATCATAGGAACTGAATCTAGATTTAGTAGACTGAATCTGTGATCATATGATTCCTAGGCTCACATAATACTGCAATTTGTATGGAAAGCAGTAAGCAGTTATACATATAAAAGCTATAAATATATATATACTGACATGATCAACCACCACGAAGCAACTCCATGGGGAATCTAAATGTAAATATATAAAAGCGGTATATATATATATATATATATATATATATATATATATATATATATATATATATATATATGGACATGATCAACCGCCACGTAAGTAAACTCCAAAGTGAGACTTAAATGTAAATAAAATCAAAGCGATCAATCGCCATTAAGTAAACTCCAAAGAGGATGAAATTAAATAAAAGTTGTAAAAGGCCACGAAGTAAACTCCAGGCCTGACAAAAATTTAAATATATATATATATAAGCATTAAACACACTGGATGTGAATCCAGGCTCATCGGATATGTCCAACAACAGTTATATATATAAGTATATATATATAAAAGAAGTAAACGCACTAGATGTGTAAATCCAGGCTCATCAAATATGTCCCACAACTATTATATATATATATATATATATATATATATATATATATATATATATATATATAAGCAAGTAAATACTCTAGGATGTAAAATCCGTGTTCATCGATATGTATCGACAACAATATATATATATATATATATATATATATATATATATATATATATATATATATATATATATATATATATATATATAAACGCTCCAGACCAAAGTCTAGGCTCAATCGAGGCATAACTTGATAATGTTAGTCCATATATGACATATATACATATATAAGTATATATATACAGACAAAAATGAAAGCCATGGACCGAAGTCCGGGAAAACGCACACAACACGACTCTCAATGTTGTATAACAATGTGTGCTAATATGAGAAGAAGGCTTTATATAATGTGAGAAGGCTTACAGTGGGCTACCAATGTAGACTTCTATGACTTTAAATGGATAAACACCCAACTCCCGCCGGATAAAAGATAGCTATATGTGAGCTTACAAGTGTTTAAAGATGAGGAAACACTCAAAAGATGTGTATACAGAGTAAAATGGACAGGGCTTCCTTGCCTTTTCCTCTCCTTCTCTCTTCAAATGGTACACCTGCAGCAGCCGCTGTTGTACTCGTGGGTCTCATCGTCTCGAAGTACGTGCACTTATGCACTGTAATGTCCGCTCAAACTTGCAGAACTTCAATCCGAGCATCCGAACGAGGTATATCTGGCATTCTTCGGACCGCTTATGTCGGGAGTTATGCAATGACATGGATTAGAGGTTGTACGAAGTCAAGAAGAGGGGTCCATGCCCTTGGTCTTCAAGCTTCAAATTCTATCCAAAGTACTGTCATGCGTAATAGTCACTTAGGATTGTTACTCCTTGCTTCTTGTTGGACATCGTTGTATTTATGTATGTATGAAGTGTTGAGACGATGCGCAGGTGTTGAAGGGGCAAGATGATGATTGACTCTTCGCCGGGGTTATCGCTGGTTTGAGTTGAAAGTAGACGTTGCTCAAGGTTACATCTGAGATTGGACTACTTGTTGGTATGCCGCGATATCATCTTGTCAGAGAAAACATTAAGGTGGTAAGAAGATGTTTTGAGTCCTCACTGGGGTTATCACCGGTTTAAGCGGAAAGCAGACGTTGCTCAGGGTTACATCCGAGATTGGATTGCTTGTTTGTATGCCTCACTATCATCTGTGGGTGTGCCTGTCTGCCGGTTGTTAGCTCTGGATCTGAGGTATGAGTGCCTCGGCAGGAGGTATGAGCTTGAAGCTGATCGCATGTGTTTGAAACAAACAATTTTGGAGTTATCGCTGGAACTGCAAAAGTATCCCTTGGGGCTATCACCAAGGATGGAGTCGCTACTACCAGTGTTGGTTCTGGGACTGGAACTAAATGTCACGGTGTTATCGCCGAGACAAAACTGCCCTCTCCGGTGTTGTTGTCGGTCTTTTGATCTGCATACCTCGGGGTTATCTCCGAGATTAGAAATGACACTCCCGGTTTGTGTTCCGGTTGAACCGATGTTCCGGTTTGTGTTCGGGTTGGAACCGATTTCCCGATTTGTGTTTTGGTTGAATCGAACTTCCTAGTATCCGGAATGGATGTCATTGTCTTCCGTGGTTATTCTAAAAAATGAATCGCCTCTCCCGTAATGTCAAGAATAAAGCGTGCGTAAAATTTCGAGTGTCTACATGGGCCCAAAAAAAATACTGAATAAATTTCTATCGATTATTTTGAAAAATGGGGGGTCTAATACAACAAATACTTCATACAAATCTCCTCAACATTTTTAATAACATTTATCATCATTATTATAATTCACAATATTAATCGACCAGGTCGTTCCCAGGAAAGAGGGGGCTTTCCAATAAGGATTTCTCCCTATTGGCGCGCAATTAGGTGACCAAACCTCTCCTTAGCAGAACTTCTAGACATCGTTAATATTGCAAATAATAATATTAATAACTCTGTCATCTCAATTATTGATTTAATAATATATTAAATATCGACAATAATTAAATCAAATAATGTGAGATACTATGCAACAATTACTGAAGCAATAATTGAACAAAACTGAGTGACTTCTCACGTAAGCATCAATAATCAATACTGTGTGCTACTATGCAACCACGCGTATTCCTGTACTTTTAACACCGGGTGTTTCAAAAGTTAACGGTAAAACTTTTGCCGTTATTTTCATAAAATCTTTTTGTCATTTTCTCAATCCGACAATAATTCCGTTGTGGGGTCCACCAATGATTGTGCCATCGTACGAATATTCTTCGACCAATCGAATATTACATAACAACTTACGTACTTTGCAAAATTTATTAAAATTACCGACAACTATAACATTATATCAAATTCATTCCATAATATTTAAAAATGATATTTATAGAAAGATCATCTTTGTTATAAAAAAAAAATTGGGGTCTTACAATCAATACGGCTAACTGTCGAGGAAGACATTTGTGTGGGCCATATCATACGACCATCCAGGGCTCAATTTTGAATATCTCTTGACATACATATGTATAACATATTACATACATGATATAACAATAGATGGCAATATGATGTAGGGAATAGAAAATAGTATACATACATTACTAAGTACATCATCATATAATACATCATCTCTGTGTACAACTAAAAATACAGGAAAATGGGGCACAACCGTCCAACAACTAATAGAGGCCTATCAAACGATATAACCAGAATGGGGCATAGCCACCCAGTATCTAACAGAGGCCTATCAAAAGATATATTGGAAAATACATCAGAAGAAGTTAATGGTATTGATGTCTACATCATCTATAATGTCTATCTGATGTAACTCCTCCTAAGTCACTGGATCTCCGCTAAGAGGGATGTCAGGCCCATACAATGGAGGATCTGCGCTGGCAAAACCATATGGGTCAATTGAAGGGCTAGCCCTAGAGCTGGAAGGATCAAAAGTATCTGCCTTTGAAGGATCTCTGCCCAACTACCAAATGAAAAAATGTTCCTGGTCCAACTGCCGGTCCAACCACCGTCTCGATGTACGTTCACTTGTGCAACATGTTATCCACTCGAACCTTCATAACTTTCAATCCGGGCATCCGATTGAGGCGTATAATACCTTTATGGGATGTTGTTGTCGAGAGCTACACAATGACATGAGATAAGAGGTTGTACAAAGTCGGTGAATATGGGTCCATGACCAGATCTTCAGGTCTTCAAATTCTATCTGGTGTGCTGTCTTGTGCAGTAGTCACTCGGGATTTTGAGCTATGGTTCTTGTAGGACACTTCTGTGTAGAATGTAGGTTGAAATATTGTTGAGATGGTGTGAATGTGGGATCAAGGTGGCAAAATGATGATTTTACCCCTCATCGGGGTTATCTCCGATTCTGGGCTAATTTAGCAGTCGTTCCTCAGGGTTGTCTCTAAGGTGTGCTTGACCTACCAAGGTTATCTCTGGGGTTGGAACTGAGTGCCTCAGGGTTATCTCCAATGTTGAAGCGGAACTGGGGTTATCTTTGAGGTTGAGGCTGACTTCTAGGGATTTAAAATAGACTTTTCTGTGGTTATCTCCAGAACTGCAACTGCATTCCTCGAGGTTATCTCCATGGTTGGAACTGAAACTATCAGGGTTGTCTTTGAGATGGAAAATTGTGTATCCCGGGGTTGTCTCCAATTTTGAGCTTATTTGACTTCTAGTGTTATCTCTTGAAGACGATTATGCCCTCTTACAAGGTTAGTAACAGGAATACAAAAATTTTGAGTTTCTATAGATCCCCTCTTTATCATATTCATTCAATGTAATGGCATGGATAGGATAAAGAATACTAGACACTTGAAATGTGACAAAACAATCATGATGCAATGTAATGCAGCATGATGCAAATGTATGTGGTTTATTGGACCATCTTCCAATGAGATGTGATGACTATTTGTTCCCATGCCTTCTGATGGGGACTGGAGCTATCACTGATGACCCTTACAAACTGTTGCGATGTCTACTCCAAAGTTCACACGAACTCCCAGGATGTTGACATTGGGGTTATCACCAAAGTCCTTAATCATTAGTACAGACTTCCGATTGAGGATGCACCTGTCATGTACGAGAGACTCTGGGGGATTGTGCTTCATCTGATGAAGATTGGTATAACATATTCACTCATCGGTCCTCCACGATGAGGATGATTTTCCCTGGTTTGTATCGCCAAGTCCTTCCAATGCTCTGTCGTAGTTACTACCAACAGTCTGGGTAGTCAGGGTTGCCTGACCCTCAATGAAATGTACTTCAACGGATACCATCATCTAACCATTTTTGATGCTTCAATGGGTTTAATTGCCAATGGTTGGTGGTGTCAAGGTTGCTTGACCCTCGTTGAAATGTACATCAATGACTGCTATCATCGGATGACTTCCAATACTTCGCTTAATTTACTTGCCAACGACTGAAATAACGTCAAGGTTTCTTGACCTTCGTTGAAATGTGCTTCAACGACTGAGATCATTGGAAATCCTCCGATGCTTCACTAGATTTACGTGTCAATGGATGAATAATGTCAAGGTTGCTTGCCCTTTGCTAAAATATGCTTTAACGGCCGATATCATCGGATGGTTTTCGATGCTTCACTGGATTTACGTGCCAACGATTGAATAACATCAAGGTTGTTTGACCTTTGCTGAAATGTGCTTCAATAACTAATATCATCAGATGGTTTCCGATGCTTCACTGGATTTATGTGCCAATGGCTGAAATAATGTCAAGGTTGCTTGACCTTCATTGAAATATGCTTCAACGGCTGATATCATTGGATGGCTTCTGATGCTTCGCTGGATTTACGTGCCAATGGCTAAAATTATATGAAATCCCTTCTGGGGATAGGCTTTTGGAGTTACAACCCCGACCTGATGGCATCGGACCCTTGTGAGGTATTACCGAGTGTAGTTTGTAATAGCTGTGATCATTGGTGTTGTGAACCCTATGTCTGGGCGAATACCAATGAGTGATATGTAGACCCGCGGTTTTGTCTTTGGAAACCAAGATTTCAAGCTTTTTCGCTCAATAGCGTAGCATTTTTTTTCCTGATTTGACTTTTTTAACTTGTGAGACCTCTTTTTCAACTCAAATTAGACTGAGTCGGAGGGGTGGGACCCACCTAGGAGAGTCGTATGTACACCTGCGGCCATCCATGGGTGGTACTTATAGGCCATTTCCCTTTCATAAGTCATTTTTAAGTCGTGCCACATAGAGAATCCAAGACTTCTTCGTCAGATTTGCTGAGTTCGGGTCGCTTTCTACAAAATCCGTCACCGTACAAATGTTCCACACTATCCTGGTAATGTAAGCATGTCCGCTTTTCCAATTTTTATCCGTTGAAAAATGAGTTATCATATGAAATGCTTCTAAATTCATAGTAGTGAATATGCATGCTAATATAACTTGATAAAAAAATATTCAACATAGTAAATGTTAGTATTTAACCATGCTGAACATAATGATGTGCAAAAATTTAACTTTTAAAACTATCAAATTGGCACCTTTTTTCTGCTATTTCTTATCCTATTTGAGGACAAATGAGAAAAGTTTGTAAAATAAAGTAATCCTGGTAATTAGGCTACCCTTACGAATTTATGACTTCGACTTTTTATACATATAGGATGTTTATGACTATGAGTTGGTGTGCTATTGAATGGCCACCTAGTCATGCCTACGTTCATGTGGATAGTCTATTTTACAAAGGAGACTCTGGAAAAAAAATTCCATGAGCCTAGGCATTGGATAGACATGCATTTTTAACTCTATTATAGGCATATGTTAAAGTAATGCATTCATGAATCTATTCATAAAATGCACTAGAAAAGCTTCAGGTTAGAAATTACCAAACCCTTTCTGAGATGATTTGGAGACTTGTGTCCAGATATATGGATCCGGAACAGCCCAGTAGTTCCCGCAGGACCACTTTAGGTGTGAGAATAAGGGCTTCAGATGTGCCTCGACCTTGTTCAGTCAGACAACCTTGTCGGTTGGTAGAGGCGGTGATTCGTCTTATTTGGGTTGAGGTACCAGATGCTGAGGACCAGGAGGAGGATGTACCAGTTGCGACTCCTGCTCCTACTCCTCATACTCCCCGCAAGGATCTTCCAGGAATTAATGTGATGATTCTAGAGCTTCTGGATGATTTAAGTCGCCACCCCTCGGTCTACTTGCAGGAAAATAAGGTAAGAGCTGGATTTGATCTTCCTTTTTCATATTGATGAGGAGCTAGGATTTTGATGTTGATTTGCTTTTATGACGTAGGTTCCTGGCTTTACGCAGCCTCAAGGGAACTGGTTCAGCATACACTCTCTATATCAGGCTCTTCATCCAAAGTATAGAGAGATTATGCATGGTTGGGGTTTTGAGGAATTCTTTTCCATCTTCCCCAGCTGTTGTCACTAGGGTTATCTCAAGGTGTTATCTGAGCGCTAGTTTCACCAAACTTAGTCTCTCCATCTTCTTGACTCTGAGGTGATGATGACGCCGATTGATTGGCGGTTTATCACCGGTATAGAGTTTGGAGGGGCGATAGTGCCTTGTACGGTGAACATTACCCCGACTGCTGTTAGATCCTTATTAGGAGTCCTGGCTGAGGCGCTCAAGGGCAAGACAGTCTACACTGGTCCTTTGAGCGTAGATGTTATGAGCAGGGCATTAAGTGAGCCCATACCCGCTGGTGTGAGAGTCAGGGATCACATTCTTCGACGATTATTCCTGGTCATCCTTAGGGGTTGCTTCATAGCGGATAACTCTTTCACAGTGTCATTCTCTTTGGTTAGCGCCACACGAGAGGTGAACAGTATTGGAGAGTATAAATAGGGCTCATACACCTTTGCCTATTTCCTCGCAGGAATGCGCATGTGTTCGCAGGGCTTGACAGAGGCTTGGTTAGGATTTTACCCGTTTCTGCTGGTCAGTTTTTCTATTTTAATTTCCCATGTATAGGTTAAGAGTGTTGACTGACCACAGATGTTTGCCTTTGTAATGGCAGTTTTGGGCCTATGAGAGGCTCCCATGTCTGCATCCCATTAGCGTGTTAGGTCCAGATACCTATCCATGAGGACGGAGATGGAATCACTCCACGTTATTAGTGGTTCCTGCAAGTGAGGGTTTCACCCATTGTCACTTATAGTTAAAGCTATTGACAGCTGATTTCATCACTTGGATTCCATATTCTAGGGACCATTTGATAGTTGTCTTTGAGGATGGGTACCTGACTGGTGTCGAGTATGTGATATCCACCCGTCGGATTCCTCTCTTCACAGATGGAGGATGGGAGCTCTATTTGGGAGAGAGCGCTATCATGAGTATTATAGGAGAGATTCATGTACCGATCTTGCCTCCTTCCAGGCGTTATTGGCCTATGTCACAGTCGCTTGTCAGTGATATCCCGTTGATGGGAGTTGACGACTTTACATTGCCAGAGGGTCCGTTTACTCGGGAGGTATTCTAAAGCTGGTGGTCCCCTCATACCATCGAAGCCCAAACCCTCGCCACTCAGTTCATGGGGTATATGGTTCCTGGATCCGTGATGATGACGGATTGGATGGCCTACGTCCATATTCCTACACATTTGACACAGATTGACAGCATGACCCGGCAGTTGGACCGGGAACATTTTTTCATCCGGCACTTGGGCACAGATCCTTCAAAGGGAGATACTTTTGATCCTACTAGCTCTAGGGCTGGCACTTCGGGTGACCCATATGGTTTTGCAGGTGCAAATCCTCCATTGTATAGGCATAACATCCCTCTTGGCGGAGACCGAGTGACTTAGGAGGAGTTACATTAGATGGACAGGATAGATGATGTAGACATCAATACCATTAACTTCTTCTGATGTATTTCTTGCTATATCTTTTGATAGGCCTCCTCATAGATAATCGGGTGGTCAGGCCCCCCCATTCTTGTTATATCTTTTAATAGGCCTCTATTAGTTGTTAGGTGTATGTGCCCCCATTTCCCTGTATTTTCAGTTGTACACAAAGATGATGTATTAGATGATGATGTAATTAAGAATGTATCTATGCTATTTTCCATTCCCTACATCATATTGCCATCTATTGTTTATCATGCATGTATTATGTTATGCATATGTATGTCCAGAGATATTCAGCATTGACCCCTGAATGATCTTATGATACGGCCCACATAGATGTCTTCCTCGATAGTTAGCCGCATTTATCATACCCCACCAGTATTGGTAGCCTCATGTTTAAGATCATGGTATGATAGTTTCTCACCTCCAGATCGGGTGACTATATATCAGCTATTGCAGCACTCCATGACCCTCCTATTGTTCCAGGTTTGTGTGGGTTTTGTAGAGGGCATTCTAGAGCATTGGGTACCAGACAGGCAAGTGTTCTGGTTTGAGACCCATGAGTTAACTCCCACCTTAGAGGAGTATGAGTGGTTTACGGCTTTACCACTGGACAGGCCTTAAGCTCGGATGTCTATCAACGATATGAGCCGATAGTTCATGACCCTCACCGAATTGAGGCATAGAATAGTCCAGCATGAGATCACATTCGGCCATGTAATGTCTCAGTATTTTCTGATAGATAGATTAGGTCGTGCGGACAGTTATGCGCAGCACTCCGTTGATTTTACCATGTCGGAGGATCAGTGGCATGTTGTAAGAGTAGACGTACACATGATGTGTGTAGTGGCTTATTTGTACATGCCATTGTATATGGACCATCTGGACATAAGTGTTATTATGGCAGTGAGAGCTCTCAGGGAGGGTCTTACCATTGTACCAATGATTGTGGCAGAGACATTAAGGTTAGCCATGTATCGCCATACCCATTCTACATGGTATTTATAGGTGGCTTGGTCTTGTTGTATGTGTGGTTCATGTCAAGCATGCGACCTATTGGCATCATCCGACGACATGGGTATTGTTTTTCCCATGAGATAGCCATGTCTAACTCTTTTCAGCCAGTGAAGTGTACAGATGTTGCATCCTGGTCGGTGTTCTTGGCAGGGATCGAGGATCCATTTGACATTTTGTTATGTTCAGGGCTTAGTTCTCCCTATAACTTCATTACTCATGCATCAGGCATGGATTATCTCACTTTAGCTAGTTTCAAGGGCATGACCATGTATCACCCACTGGATGTGATGGCACTGTTTGACCAGTTTCAGGATGTTCATCCTTTTGAGGGAGCATTGGGTCAGCGCTTGTCTTCTTGGCATTTTTCAGTAGAGGATAGATCTAGGGTGTATGCATGTTGGGCTCAGCGTGAGCAGGTTGAGTTTTTCGTTAGCCATTCGGGCCGTTCTACAGAGTATTTTGCATGGATGGAGGCAGAGATTACATCAGTCGGGGTCGTATCCACCATGTTGGGGATTGATTTTGACAGTGGGAACCCATGGAGGACGTTGATTCTCCCAATAAGGATGAGCTATCTGCGTGGTTAACAGCAACTATTGTTGATTCTCCCACTCTGACTACTACTGTGACCCTGCATTCGGCAGAGTATTTAGAGCAAAGTTAGCATTTGGCATATATGAGAGAGATCAGGCTAGGGCCTTGATGTTGAAGGCTCTTGCTGGGAGAGATACCGCTCTATGGAGAGAGATGATTCCTTAGCTTACAGAGATACCGCTATTGCTAAGCGGGATTAGGCTAGATCATCTAAAGATGCATTGATTATTGAGCAGCATGGTGCTATATCTGCCCGGGATGTCGCTATCACAGATAGTACTGCAGTGAGGTCTCATACTATTGATATAATTGCAGAGATGAGCACCTATATTAATGAGCATAGTGTCACCATAAAATTGGTTGTGGGTCTGTTAGCTCGTGTTGATACCCTTGGGCAGGAGCTCACAACATTAGCCCCTTTTTTGGAGAGAGATGTTATGTTGGATCTGATAACACGCATATCCATTAGATTGTAGATGAGCTTGTATTTTCCTACACAGACTAGCTTATCCATTTTTGTCATGTACAATACCTATTGTATATATCAAACAACAGTATATAAAGCAGGGAAATATATTTTGATTCACTTCCCTTTTAGTTATTCCTTATTACTAGTTTGATATTTGCTTGTTTCTCCAGGGCTTGTGATCTTTATGTATTCTGAACTCCTCCTTGATGGACCAACATTGAGATGTCTTAGGATCTTTCAGAATGGATCGTTGATCTGTGTGTATTCCCTACCCTTTGGTGTCTTGGGACTAGTTTATGTATGTGGTTATGGAGAGGAGTGTGGCTTTCCTCTCTGAGGTTGACCGCACCACAGATGGTCATCTATACTCCTTTGTATGGGGGAGGCCAGGTAGTTTCATCTCTTAAGGATTGGTGTTTCTCTTTAAGGATTCAACCGCAGCTTAGATGGTCGCCAGTTCTCCCATTGGTGTGGGGAGACCAGGTAATTCCATCCCTTTGGTTTAAGCCGATGAAGTATAGTGTGAAGGATGTTCCCAGTTACGTTGACAAATTTTTGTATTTTGGTAGGGGTAAGTGTTGGGTAAAATCCAATTATGCACAACACGCAAGTATACGTGGTCAACAAGTAATAAAGTGATAAGTTGAGTATCGTTCCCACATAGACTAACTAGCAATAACCTTAACCTACAATTACCAATTTCCTATTAACCCTAATTTTATTAAACAAATCAACTCAATGATTATAACTAATGATTCTAAATTAAATAATAATTAAACTATCACAAAACAATCACAAATATCAAAATCTAAAATTTCAACAATTAATGGAGAATTAGACTTATGATTTCACCCCAAGCTTCACTTTGATTTTAACACCTTTATTCTAATTCAATGCACTATTCCAGTTTATTAATCAAGAACACGAAAGTAGTATTAACCACCTCTCGATGCACTAATATCGTATATTAACGTCAATCCACAACTAAGATAGAAATCCGTTAAACACCTTAATCAACTAACCCACTATATCTCTATGTGAATTACAATTGAAGAAGGTTTAAGAATAAGTTCTCTACCCGATTACATGCGATGTCAAGCATATCTCTACCTTAACATTCATCAAGATTAAGCTATTCACAAAATCATGAACACATGCTATATTAACTAGGTTTAGATTTGAATATCCTCTCTCGATTCCATCCAATTCCACAAAGAATTATTGATCAGGCAATTCATAGATTCAAGCTCAAATCAATATAGATAAACTGGAAATAGGTTATTAAATTGGAAATTAAAGTCTACAAAATCATCGATTCACTCAAAGATCCATCATAAGCCAAAAAAGTGAATTAGTTCATGTCAAACAAAATAAACACTGAATAAATCATAGAAATCATTCTTTCAATTACAAATAATAATCTAACACGAAGAATATTGAAAAAAACCCTTCACGTAGACTAGAATCGCAATCGTCTTAAAAATCTCCTGAAGTACTCCTCCACGCTTGCTCTCAAAAACTCAGATTAGATCTTCGTAATGTGTCCTATTGTTATGTTGAAGTTGTTGATAGAGTAATAGATGTCTAGCATACAAGCTCCAGCCGCAATTTTTTTCAATTAGAGTTCCATTGTCATGCAAGTTGCTAGAAACCATGCCCAATAAGAAGTTTAATCAAAACAGGACATAGCCAGATTTTCCACCCCCCGCCTTTGGGGTTCGTAGACTAATTAGGTCACTTCCTGCCGGGCTTCCCTTTCTGCCTAGCTCGAATGAAGACCCCGCCTAAAGTGCTACTTCATGTCAACTAATTATGAAGACCCCTACCTACGTAGGTGTATAGTAAATTGGGCCGCCTAAAGAAGTCTTGTCTTTCATGCTTGACATGCTAAATTTCACAAGTTCTTCCAATTTTTGCTCCAATTGACTTCAAATCACACCAAATAGTTCCAAATGTACATTGAATGCTACAACAACCATTCTACACATGAAATAACATAAAACAAGTAAAAATGAACATGACCACAAGAATTTAGCAACAAATAAGCATGAAATGGATATTGAATCGCGTATATAAAATCCACTTATCAAAATCCCCCAAACGTAAACCGTGCTAGTCCTCAAGCACAAAACAACTACATGCAATGCAATGAAATGAACACTACCTAACTTATATGCTTTCGAATCCAACAATATCGCAGAATCAAAATTATCTTAACGGCCTCAGCAAAAATAAGCAACTATACAATATCAACCATCAAAAACCAATCTACAATTCCGTTTTAATCCTCAAATATCAAGACATCATCACTGGTATAGTGTGTGTGTGTGCAACATCCATGATAACCGATACTAACTCAAATTTCAATACATAACCAATCTCTTAGAAGGAATCACGCAGCGTAAACTTAAAATATCAAAAATAGATAGTTGCAACTAAAATTAAGCAATCACTAATCTCAAGGGTTCAAGCGGGGTACTTATACTTTATTCATACATATATTTTTTATATATATATACGGGGGCTTCTTGCTCTTATTTCCCATTTGTTTTTTGTTTTTTGTTTTTATACCCATAGCTATGTAATGTCTTATTCCCTTAGGCTTTTCAATGCTACCTTAACGAAGCTTTCGACCAACGACTCTCAGATCATTAAGACCTTAGGGCGCTTAGGTGTAAAGACAATCCCCTCGGGCTTACTTTACTCAAGTAACAAAGGCCACAAAACTAGACAAGCACGCCACTGTGTTTATTCATATATATATATATATATATATATATTATTTTTTTTAGATATAGATAAAGCTTATATACCCCACATAAAATCCCCCAAACTTAGGTTCTTGTCTAACTTTGGCCTTTACTGTCTATCCTTGTCATTTTGACATTTACTCTAGCACTATCCTTTAGAGACCATTTAGGTATCAATTTGAACTTGACCAATCAACACAGATGTTTGTTAAATGTGCTATCCTTTTATACCAGTTTCAAACAAGCTCAAGATTCGATTCATAGCAGAAATTGTATTATAGTTCTAATACTCAATATTGTATTCGTTACTTACTGTCAATCACATCATTGGCCCACAAACAATATGAAACACAACATTGATGGACTTACGCAACACAATATTTACTAACTAAATTTTTATTTTTTTTATATAAGGATAACAAAATGCGTTACAAGATTATCTACTATGCAATAACAAACATTAACCTAAGCTACTATGGATGCACCTAAACTATCATGCAATACTAAAATTAAAATGCAATACAGAAATTTAAATGACAACAATTCAAAATGCAACCTAAATGCTAAATACATGCAAACATGTATTTAAATCCCCCAAACTTAAGTAATACAATGTCCTCATTGGATGATTAGTCAAAATAAGTAAGTGAGGACTTCCCTGCTATCGCTTAAATCTGAGAAGGTGGTTGTTGTTCTTCTTCGTCCGAATTGCTTAGAGGAAACTTTGGTATTGGCATGGGTTGTTGATATGGGAATTGGGCTGCCTAGTTGAAGCTTTGCAGAGTGGTGTTGAGTGAGGCGAAAGATGCGTTCATAATATCAAACATATGATCTTGTCTCATCTCCAATCGCCTCATTTCCCGACGTGTTACGTTGTTGTGTGTATTAAATTGATTTTGAAAATCAAGGAATTGAGAATTGGATATGGCCTCGGCCTGCGGTACCTGCTCAGTCCCTTGATCGCCCATTGGTTCATCATCATCCCCCGATGTCTCCGTAGCATCCACATCATCATCCGAATCCAAAGAAAAAATAAAACCCAGACCACGCGGATGTGACTCGCCCCCTGCCCATACTAAATACCACGCTATCATTCTAGAATCAAGTAATGCAAGAGACAATTGTGTGGGCTCGTCATCGGACCATCTAACTCCTGCATTACGACACAACCCATAAATGAGAGATGGGTGTGGCAAGCCTCCAGAAAAATTCCCACGTAAGTACAGGCGGATTGATGAACAGATTATGGCCCCGACGTCAATTAGAAAATCTTGCACAATGGTGTACAACAGTAACGCCTTCTCTTTGGTGACATTCGAGGTATGTTGGGACGGAAGTAATTTCGTACATAGGAAGGCGTACCAGATTTTGCCATACCAGCTAAGGTCTTTGCTATGAAACACGGTGCCTCCCTTTCGACCCTTGATCCAAGATGTTCCCGGCTTTGTCATCTCCGTGATTATAGCATCAAAGTCTGGGTCAGAATTATGGAGATGAGCATACTGGCAGTGGCGAGGCACCCTTAGTTGGTAGTAGGTGTTAATGGCATCGGCACTGAATGGAACCAACCGTCCTCGTACGAATGCGTGGAATAGTTCTTTGTCCTCAGCATTTGCGTATAATTCTTTGACAATGTTAATAACGGCTGGTTCTGGCTCCTCCGTGAATTTGGTCCATCTCTTTTGGTAAATTTATGGCATAAGCTCCCCATCGTTAGGATCCGGTGCCAACCCCCTCTCCGATGTAAGGGCTTTGGTGAGAATGTAATCATACCGGTCAGCAGCGGCGGCACTTGCAAATTTTTGGCGATTGAAGGTGCGTGTTCGTTGAGATGACCGTGAGATTTCTTCCCTTTATTGTTTAGAAGATGATGGTGAAGCCATGATCTCGCTCTAGTGCGTGACTTGATTTAACTTTACCCCAAACTTTGCAATTTGCTCCTCTCTAACTCTCAAGTATTCTATATGTTTTCTTTATATCAAGTGTGGTGAGAGAGTTTGTATGAGATGTGGTGATATTTATAGAGGGAGAAGGATGGCTACCATTGGTGGATTGAAGAGGTGGAGAGGATTAATGGAGTCTTCAGAATAGTGGGGTAGAAGTAATGGTAGTGGGTGGTGGTCACAAAGTTATGAAGTAGTGGGGAAGTGGGAAAGTGGTAAATTATTGGGAAGTGAAGAAGTCTCAGAATTACCCAAAGTCTGCTGAATTTAAGACCCCGCCCGATGATGGGGGTATCAGATTAGGAAGGCCCGCCTGACTCAGGCATCAATTTCATCATCCGATTCGGGGACCCCCCGCCTTGGGGTTATAAGTATTAAATGGCCCGCCCCAACGGGCATGATGACTGTCAGGCACTATCTTTTGCTTCACTATGGTTTATTTGTGCTCCAATTTTGCTCACTTAATGCTCTCTTTTC
The DNA here is from genome assembly GCA_020205605.1 of Panax ginseng. Classification (NCBI taxonomy): domain Eukaryota; kingdom Viridiplantae; phylum Streptophyta; class Magnoliopsida; order Apiales; family Araliaceae; genus Panax; species Panax ginseng. Next base: position 126,529,846 of record CM035131.1, on the reverse strand, counting down.
AAACCTTCATGACATAAAGCAAGAAGATTAGTGAGTTATTTATAGCATGATGTATTGTGGAGAGATTAACGAGATTTTTCTTTTATTCGTCTACCTAATAATGAAATGAAAACTATGATTAAGCAATTATGAATATAAAATATTATAAAGAATTAAAAATTAGGTTGCCTCCCAATTAGCGCTTGATTTTAAGTCGTTCAGCCTGACGACTTCCTGCATATGTTGTGTCAGTCAATGCGATGGCGATCACGTTGGTGTTAACTTCTCCACCCCAATAATGCTTTAGACGGTGTCCGTTGACTTTGAATGTTTCGAGTGGATTGCAACTACAGATTTCGACTGCACCATGAGAGAATACCCGCTTGACCGTGAATGGTCCCGACCATCTGGACTTAAGCTTTCCGGGGAATAATCGCAGTCGTGAGTTGAACAAGAGTACTGATTGGCCTGGCTCGAATGTTCGATGCAGAATTTTCTGGTCGTGCCATCTTTTGACCTTTTCTTTGTATAATTTGGCATTCTCATAGGCTTGAAGGCGAAATTCGTCGAGTTCATTCAATTGAAGTAATCTCTTCTCACCTACAGTTGTTTGATTAAAATTGAGTTTTTGTACAGCCCAATATGCCTTATGTAGTTCGACCGGTAAATGACATGCCTTCCCATACAATAATTAGTATGGTGACATCCCAATTGGCGTCTTGTATGCAGTCCGGTAGGCCCATAATGCATTGGCTAATCTAAGCGACCAATCTTTCTTGCTGGGATTCACCACTTTCTCTAGTATCTTCTTAACTTCTCTATTAGACACTTCAGCCTGTCCACTGGTTTGAGGGTGATACATTGTAGCTACCTTGTGATTGACCCCATATTTGGACAAAAGAGCAGAAAAGGACTTATTAGAGAAGTGACTACCTTCATCACTGATTATTGCTCTTGGTGTGCCAAATCTCGTGAAGATGTACTTTTGTAGGAACTTGAGGACCACCTTGGCATCGTTTGATGGTAATGCTACAGCTTCAACCCACTTTGACACGTAGTCCACTGCAAGTAGAATGTATTGATTGTTCAAAGACGAGGGGAATGGCCCCATGAAATCAATAACCCATACGTAAAAAATTTCCACTTCAAGAATTGTTTGCAGAGGCATCTCATTCTGTTTTATTATGTTGCCCACCCTTTGACACCTATCGCATTGTTTCACAAATTGGTGAGCATCTTTGAATAATGTAGGCCAATAAAAACCTGCTTGTAACACCTTCGCTGCTGTCCTCTTACTCCCATAATGTCCGCCATATACCGATGAGTGACACTCGTGTAGAATGTTCTTCACTTCACTATAGGGAACGCACCATCGAATCATTTTGTCGGCGCACTGCTTGAACAAATATTTTATCTTGTGATGTCAGGTGGTAGAATGTTGCTCACAATGAAATTTGCATAATCCCCATACCATGGAATTTCTGCTAAAATCCCAAATAGTTGCTCTTCTGGGAATGACAAAATGAAATCCTCATCTTCCATTAAGATCTTGTTCATGTAAAATGAAGGGTTGATTCCCTTTATGTCTGCGATTGTCCATCCAATAGCTGATTTGTGTTCCCGAAGCACCCTCGTCAACTTTTCTTCCTGTATTTCGTTAAGTGCAGCTGAAATAATAACACGTAAAGAATTTGAATTGCCTAAATACGCATACCTGAGGTGTTTAGGGAGCGGCTTAAGTTCCAGCTTTGGTGGCTCTTCCAATGATGGTTTCAGTTTTTCGGCGGCTACTTCCTCCGTGTTTAATGGTTCAAACAGTGTTCTGAATCTAGAAACTCATGGCAATGAGTCTAGCATTTGTAGGTAATCCACCAATTCTGGATCGTCGACCTCTTCATCCCCCAATAACGTTGTTTCTAACGGATCGTTTACCAAACTCTTGCTCATATCATCACTGATGATTTGCTCAATTAAATCCATTCAAAAACATTCTTCCTCATCCATATGGAATTTCATGGCCTTAAACACATTGATTTTTTTACTTCTTGATCTTGGACCCTCATAGTGAGTTCTCCTTTTTGTACATCTATGAGTGTCCTACCCGTGGCCAAAAATGGTCTCCCTAGGATAATTGGGATGTTCTTGTCCTCCTCAAAGTCTGGAATGATAAAGTCCGCGGGGAATATAAACTTATCCACTTTCACCAAGATGTCCTCTACTATTCTTCTCGGATATGTGACTGACCTATCCGCCAACTGTAATGTAATGTTCGTAGGCCTTGGCGCGGGCAAACCTAACTCTAAGTATACTAACAATGGCATAAGGTTTACACTCGCCCCCAAATCACATAAACACTTGCTGAAATGCATATTCCCGATCGTGCATGGAATAGTGAAGCTCTCCCGGTCCTTGAGTTTTGGTGGTAATTTCAACATAATACCGCACTACACTCCTCGGTTAGTGCAACTATCTCAAAATCTTCCCATTTCTTCTTCCTTGATAGAATCCCTTCCATAAATTTTGCGTAGCTCGGCATTTGTTCTAGGGCCTTTGCGAATTGTATGTTGTTTTGAAGTTTCTTGAAAACTTCCAAAAATTTTGCAAATTGCTTTTCTAATTTTTGTTTTTGAACTCTTTGCTGGAATGGTGGGGGAGGATAGACAACTGGTTCACTAACTGGTTTGTTCTTTTTCATTTGTTTTTTGCCCCCCTGTTTTACCTCACCCTCTGTATTTTCTTTCTCTATTTCAACCTCCTTTGTAGCCGAAATTTCTGTCTCTTGACCATCAAGCTTTTTTCCACTTCTCAACATAATAGCTTGACACTGCTCGTGATTACCCTTAGGATTTCTCTCGGTGTCACTTGGTAATGTCCCTTGTGGTCTATTATTCAAAATGCAATTTGTCCTATTTGATTCTCTAAATTCTTGATCGCCATCTCTTGTGATTCATAGCCATCTCTTGATTTTTCATAGCCATTGCTTGATTTTTCATAGCCACCTCATTGCTAGTTATGTATTTTGTCACCAACTCCTCTAAATTTGATTTCCTTCTTTGATGTTGGGTTCGTTGTTGATGGTTCTGAAATCGTGGTGGATATGACGATCTTGGAGCTTGTTGCTGCTGGTTATTGCTCCATAAAAAATTTGGATGATTCATATTTCCTTAATTGTATGTGTTCTGGTATGTGTTTTGCGGAATTCTGTTATAATTGCCCACAAACTGCACATATGCTGGATTTATAGCGCATTCATCCGTTGGGTGCTCTCCTGCGCACAACTCACATATAATTGCTACTTGCTGTGTTTATTGTGCTTATGCTTGTGCAGCTGTCACCGCATCCAACTTCGTCGAAAGTGCTGCAATATGTGCTTGTATAGCTATCACACCATCCACTTCTAAAACCCCATCAGCCTTTGCCTGTGTCATTCTCGTTGTGGGCCACTGGTAGTTGTTAGCCGCCATGGTTTCAATTAAGTCATATGCTTCCTCGTAACTCTTGGCCATAAATGCTCCGCCTGACGCTGCATCAATACTAGTTCTGAGATTCCCATGTAGTCCATTGTAAAATGTGTTCATTTGCAGCCACTTGGGTAATCCATGATGTGGGCACTTTCTGAGCAATTCTTTATATCTTTCCCATGACTCATATAGCGACTCCCCATGTTGTTTCTCAAATATCATTATCTCGTTCCTCATCTTTGTAGTCTTCGCCGGTGGAAAGAATTTGACTAGAAATTTTTGCGCTAAATCCTCCCATGTAGTGATCGATCCAGGTGGTAGAGAATGCAACCAACTCTTCGCCTTGTCACGTAAAGTGAATGGGAACAAGCGAAGTCTCACCGCATCATCCGACACCCCATTGTACCTAAAGGTGTCGTAAATCTCCACAAAACTGACTAAATGCTCGTTCGGATCGTCATTTGCCAATCCCCCAAACTGAACTGAATTCTGAATCATTTGAATCATCCCAGGCTTGATTTCAAATGTGTTACTATTATTATGGCCTCGGTGATGCTTGACTGCAGTTTAGTCACCTTGGGTGTGGCGAAGTCCCTTAACGCTTTCTGATCTTCAGCTGCCATTACCTCTTCCTTTTCAGATGCTTCAAATTCTTGCGTCGTTTCCTTGATCCACTTACTCAACCTCTGAAACCTTTTCTCAATGTCGTCCTCAAAAGGCAGCAAACCTGGATTCTTGGACCGCGTTTGCATAAACTGCTTCCAACACCTGAAATAAGAAGCACAAAACAAAAATAAAAATGTCTAAGTAAAACTAGATTAATTAAACTGATATTGTAAAACTATTAAGATTTATACTAAATAGTCCCCGGCAACGGCGCCAAAAACTTGTTGGGTAAAATCTAATTACCCACAACACGCAAGTATACGTGGTCAACAAGTAATAAAGTGATAAGTTGATTATCATTCCCACAGAGACTAACTAGCAATAACCTTAACTTACAATTACCAATTTCCTATTAACCCTAATTTTATTAAACAAATCAACTGAACGATTATAACTAATGATTCTAAATTAAATAATAATTAAACTATCACAAAACAATCACAAATATCAAAATCTAAAATTTCAACAATTAATGGAGAATTAGACTTATGATTTCACCCCAAGCTTCACTCTGATTTTAACACCTTTATTCTAATTCAATGCACTATTCCAGTTTATTAATCAAGAACACGAAAGTAGTATTAACCACCTCTCGAGGCACTAATACCATATTAACGTCAATCCACAATTAAGATAGAAATCCATTAAACACATTAATCAACTAACCCACTATATCTCTATGTGAATCACAATTGAAGAAGGTTTAAGAATAAGTTCTCTATCCGATTACATGCGATGTCAAGCATATCTCTACCTTAACATTCATCAAGATTAAGCTATTCACAAAATCATGAACACATGCTATATTAACTAGGTCTAGCTTTGAATATCCTTTCTCGATTCCATCCAATTCCACAAAGAATTGTTGATCAGGTAATTCATAGATTCAAGCTCAAATCAATATAGATAAATTGGAAATAGATTATTAAATCAGAAATTAAAGTCTACAAAATCATCTATTCACTCAAAGATCCATCATAAGCCTAAAAAGTGAATTAGTTCATGTCAAATGAAATAAACACTGAATAAATCATAGAAATCGTTCTTTCAATTACAAATAATAATCTAACGCGAAGAATATTGAAAAACACCCTTCACGTAGACTAGAATCGCAATCGTCTTGAAAATCTCCCGAAGTACTCCTCCACGCTTGCTCTCAAAATGTCAGATTAGATGTTCATAATGTGTCCTATTGTTATGTTGAAGTTGTTGATAGAGTAATAGATGTCTAGCATACAAGCTACATCCGCAATTTTCTTCAATTAGAGTTCCATTTTCATGCAAGTTGCTAGAAACCATGCCCAATAAGAAGTTTAATCAAAACAGGACATAACAGATTTTTCCACTTCCCCACCCGTGCGGGTTGATGATTAATTAGGTTTTACCGGCCGCTTCCTTTCTCGCTCTAGCTCGAATAAAGACCCCAGCTTACCCACGGGTGTAAAGGCAGATGATGCTCGCCCCGGTGGGCTACCTTACTATCAACTGATTATGAAGACCCCCCACCCCGGCGAGGGTTTATAGTTCAAATTGGCCCACCCCGGTGGGCTTGTCTTCTGCTGCCTGACATGCTGAATTTCACAAGTTCTTCCAATTTTTGCTCCAATTGACTTCAAATCACACCAAATAGTTCCAAATGTACGTTGAATGCTACAACCACCATTCTACACATGAAATAACATAAAACAAGTAAAAATGAACATGACCACAAGAATTTAGCAACAAATATGGATGAAATGGATATTGAATTGCGTATATAAAATCCACTTATCAGTAGGACCAAACCATGAATAGATGTCTACGTACACCTATTGAAGAGGATAACAGGTCTGCGTAGTTCGAACCTGGTGTAAAAGGTTCAAAGTTGTATGAGAAAATGGTGTAGAGAATTTTTTTTATTTTTTGTGGTGAGACCGGACCATAAAAATTGCTACCTGCGTACTCCCGTGTATTAGGGAGATCAGTTCTACGTAGTTCACCCCGTGTACAGGACAAACTGCATATAAAAATTTAATCCCATGTACAAGATAAACTGAATATTTGAAAAGTTTAATCCTTGGTGGGACAAAACTGAAGGGATGAAATGTTTGTCCCGAGTGGGACAAACTGAAGGTGTGAAAGGTTTTGAAAACATGAGTTAAGTGAAGGATCTGATAATCTGGAAGCAGGCTGCTGGTTGGAAAGGTATGTTTATCTGTGATGGGGCAAACAGATGTGAAAGAAAGTTGTATATAGTGAAGGGTTTTAAAAACCTGAACTGACTGGGATCTGGTGATCCAAAACCAGGATGTTAGCTGGATGGTAACTTCACACATAGTATTGTTTCATGGTGTCTGATTTAATGTGTTACAAAAATTCATTGCCATCCATCTCCCGTAATCTGAGAGCTCCTCTTGTCAATACCTCTTTGACAACAAACATGTCTTCCCAGTTTAGGGCAAATTTTCCTTTGGATTGATCTTGGTTGTCAAGAATTTTCTTCAAGACCAATTCATGCTCTTTGAATTGCCGTAGCTGGACTTTTCTGTTGTAGGATCTGGCGATCCTCTGTTGATATAACCTACCATGGAAGATGGAAGTTTCTCGCCTTTCATTTATTAAAGACAATTGGTGATACCTATCTTGTAACCATTGGTCTTCATCCAGTAGAACGTCTATCAACACTCTGTGGTAATCCATTTCCACTTCTATGGGGAGGACTGCTTCCATTCCTTATGTTAATAAGTAGGGGATTGCCCCAATGGAAGTGTGCATTGATGTTCCGTAGGCTAATAGAGTCAGGGGAAACAAGTCAGACCATCCTTTGTGATTGGCGGACATCTTTTGAATATTCTTTTTGATATTCTTATTAGCCACTTCAACAACACCATTCATCTTTGGACGATAGATGACGAAGTTGAGATGTTTGATGTTAAATTTACTGCATAACTCCTCCATCATTCGATTGTTGAGGTTTTTGGAATTATCTAACGCAATCACCTCTGGTTGTCCATATCGACAAATGACATTGTTTCTAATGAAACAATGATGACTTCATTATTAACCTGGGGGAAAGAGGCTACTTCCACCCACTTGGTGAAGTAAATCGATCATGGTGAAGATAAACTGATGTCCATTACTGGCTCTGGGCTTGATGGGCCCGATCACATACATTCCCCACATTGAGAAGGGCCAGGGCGAACTTATATTATGGAGCTTCCTTGTAGGGGCGTGGATAGTATTCCCATGGATTTGGCATTGATAACATCTCTTGACGTGATCATCACAGTCAGCCTTGAGAGAGAGCCAGTAATGCCATGTTCTTAGGATTTTCTTGACAAGTAGAGGGTCGCTCATGTGTGGGCCACATACTCCACCATGGATTTCATCCATGATCCTCTGAGCTTGGTCTTTGTCTAGACATCTGAGGAGACCTAGTCCTAAATCTCTTTTATTGAATGCGTCTCCGCTCAGGTAGAATTTCATAGCCATTCGATGTATCTTCTTTCTTTTAGCAGGACTCACCTCAGCGGGTATAGATCCATCTCCCAGATACTCCTTGATATGCTGATACAAAGGGTGTTGGACGGGAGGTAGCTCATCCGATACTTCTCCACTATAATTCCCATAGGCTGGAGACTTTTGCAGGGCCAATGTGATGTTTGACATGTCTTCCTTGTCAAGTATGTTGATCAAGGAAGCATAAGTTTCTAGCGCATCTATAAAGTCATTCCTATTCCGAGGAATATGGAAGAAGGATATTTCTTCAAACTCTGAACCCATATGTATAACCTACCGATGGTAAGGCAGCAAATGTAGCTCTTTGGTGTGATAGATCCCTTTGGTTTGTCTGATTACCAATTCAAGATCTCCAAAGACAGTTAACCATCTTATATTCATTGATTGGGCAAGTTTCAACCCCATGATGCAGCCTTAATACTCAACTGTGTTGTTGGTGCTGACAAATTGTAATTTGATGGCGACAGGATACTACTCCCCCATAATGGATACTAGAATAGCTCTGGCTCCAGAAGCTTCCATGTTTATAGCTCCCACAAAATACATCTTCTATGATTGGTGTGTATCGTCCTGACGGTGTAGCTTAACTATCATTACCCCTTCATCAGGGAAGTATGTTTCCAAGGGTTTGAAATCCCCTGAAGGTGCGACGGCCAGTTGATCCGCAATTCCTTGACCTTTGACAGACTTTTAAGTCACGTAGACTATGTCAAATTGTTGTAGGATTAACTTCCATATGGATAGTTGACAGTTTAACATGGGTTTGCTGAACACGTATTTGAGAGGATCCACGCAGGATATGAGATGGTTTGTGTGACCATGGAGGTAATGTTGTAACCTCATGAAAGCCCATGCTAAAGCACAACAAGTTTTCTCAATTAGAGTGTACTTGTGTTCAATGCTGCTAATTCTTTTACTGTGGTAATGATAGCTCATTCTTTCCCTCTATCTTCTTTCTATCCCAGCATGTATCCCATGGCATTTTCATTGATTGACAGGTACATGAGCAAGGGAACACCATCCCTTGGAGGTACCAAAATAAGAGCTTTGACTAGCTGCTCTTTGATTGTAAGGAAGGTTTTCTAACACTCATCATTTCATTTCATAGAGGAGTTTATCCTTAATAATTTGAAGATAGGCTCAGAGGTTGTTATGAGTTGGGAAATGAATCAGCTGACGAAGTTGATTCTTCCCAAAATTCCATGTATTTCATTCTCTGTCTGAGGTGTGGGCATTTTCGTGATGGCCTAGATTTTTGTGGGATCTGGCTCAATCCCTTTGTGGCTGACTAGAAATCCTAGCAACTTGCCTAATTTTATGCCAAATGTGCATTTCACTGGATTCAACTTCAAGTTGTACTTACGCAACCTGTTCAAGAGCTTTTTGAGATGATCTAGGTGGTGTTCCTCCCTTCAGGACTTGACAATGATTTCATCCATATAGATTTCTATCTCTTTGTGCATTAGATCATGAAAAAGAGCCATCATGGCTCGCTGATAGGTAGCTCTGGCATTGATGAGGTCGAACGACAATCGTCAATAGCAAAAGGTTCCCCAAGGAGTGATGAATGCAGTTTTCTCACGATCCTCTTCAGCAACCATGATTTGGTGGTACCCCGCAAAGCAATTAGTGAAGGAGTAAATGTTATTCTGAGCAGTATTGTCAATGTGTATGCGGATGAATGGCACGAGAAAGCTATCTTTGAGGCAATCTTTATTCAGATCCATGTAATACACGCAAACACGCACCTTTCCTCTAGGTTTAGGGATGGGGACTATGATGGATAGAAACTCAAGGAATGTGGACACCATGATGATGCCAGTTGAAATTGTTTCATAATTTCTTCTTTTACTTTTAAACTCCACCTAGGTTTTAATCGCCTGAGATTTGGCCTGACTGGCTTGAATCCCTTTTTGATGGGGAGGCGATGGATGATGATGTCAGTTGACAAACTGACCATGTCTTTATGAGGCCATGCAAACACATCCTTGAATTGGGTAAATAGAGTAACCATGTTATTCCTTTGGTTTGGAGTAAGGTTCGTACTAATCTGGATTTGTTTGGGGTTTTCTGAGGTTCTGAGGTTAAAAGTGGTGGTTTGATCAAGATTTATATTGGGTTTGTCTTCGACCCATTCTTTGATCTCCTGAGGTATCTCATAGTCCTCTTGTATTTCCATCAAGTCTGAGTCCAACTTTACATCAAAGTTACAGTCCTTATGGAGAATATGCACCTCATCAGCAAGTATAGGCATATCTAACTTTAGAGTCCTAAAACAAAATGCTTTCACTTAATATATGAAACTGTTCAATCATACAAAGTGTTGACATGAAATGACAAAAGAAACACCTAATACTGTAGAGCAAAAGTAGGCAGTTGTTGTTATCTACAAGGCAGATGGAGTTTCTGCCCTTTTTACCCTTGTCAGAAAATGCAAGGAGTGCTGCTCCAATTGCCAAGGGTGAAGTCCTGGTGGACAAAAGTGATGAAGGGGTTGTTATAATCCTCCTTTTCCTAAATGATGACCATGATGTCTGGATAATCATCATCAGGAATGTCTCTGTTCATTCCCTTCGTATGGACTATAACGTGCATGTTTGACAGATGTTTATATATCTCTTATTTGTGCCTTTAATTCCTTTCTTCCACATTTTGTATCGACTTAGGAAACAAGATAGCTACCACATGGGCAGGAACCTTTAGTGAAGGTCGTACAGGCTCAGCATCTGTATGTTTAGGCAATCTCCGTGTGGCTGAAGATGAAGGAACCTGTATATGCTTGTGATGATTCCTGTGAGTGGACCCAGAAAAATATCCTAGCCCGACAGTCCCTGTTTGACTGGAAATTTGAATTGGTCGCTTAATGCCCTGATGATCCTTTCCTAACCCTTGTCCAGGTTGAAAACCCAAAGATATCATCTCTTTACTTGCCGACATTACCTTGGCAGACACTCTGGGTTTCAGAGGTGGTGCCCAGAGGGGTTGATAGTGAGTGATGTGCACCTCATGGGCCTAGATGCTGATAGGCTGAACTTCTGCATTAAAACTGATGAGTGGTATGTCACCTTGTACAGGACATCCTGGCTAAGCATTAACAGTGACTAGGCTACTCTTAATGATGTATTTGAGATGTTGATGAAGGGTGGAAGGGACGGCTCCAACCATGTGAATCTACAGTCTTCCCAAAAGTAGGTTGTATCTTGCAGCTATTTTGAGCACATGAAAGGATACACAGAATGTATGTGGACCAATCTCCACAGGTAGTTCAATCTCTCCGACAGCATTTTGTTGGGATCCATCAAAAGCTTTGATAATTGTATGGCTGATTTAGATCCTGTTGAGATTGATGTTCATTTTCTCCAAGGTGGCGTAAGGACATATGTTTAAGGATGATCCCCCATCTGTAAGAACGCCTCCCACCATGTATCTGGAGAACATAACCTCTATGTGCATTGGTTTGCAGTGACCCCTCCCTTCGGGAGGTATGTCATCATCGGTGAAGGATATCACATTACTGTTGAAGATGTTATCAACCAGATCATGAAACTCTTCAACATCTATTATTTTTGGTAAATGGGCTTTTTCTAAGACTCTTTGTAAGACCTTCCTATGATCTTCCGAAGAGAAAACCAAGTCCATTATAGAAATCTGTTATGGAGCTTCTTTCAAGCTTAAAACCACATTGGCTTCATTGTGTCCCATAGTATGGATAAATTCTTCAATCTTCTCTATGGGAACTTTCCCCTTTGAGTTGATGGTAGGCTTCATCACCCGTTGGGGAAGATACAGTGGATTTTCTTTCGACACTGCAACAGTTGTATTGGATGTGGATCCATGGAACTTTCTTGAAGCTGACAACAGGATATTGTGGCCAGAATAGCAATATAATTGGCTTTGGCGTAGCCACTTTCAAAGGATTTTCAATACCTTTGAGCTGAATTGGTTGTATTGTAAGTGGTGTGGAAGCCAAATCTTCCTCAAAGGATACAACTGCTACGATATAATTCCATTTTGTAGGAAATGCATCCCTACTCTCAAGTAATATAGCGTCATTGTCTTCCATCTGCAGGACACCGCTGTCAATTGGGTTCTGAATAAGATGGCGGAGTGCTCAGCATTCCTCAGTGTTGTGATCGCGAGAGTGGGAATGGTATTGACACACTCCATTAGAATCAAACCGTCTTGAGCATGATCTAATGGGAGGAGATAAAGCTGTGATTCTTCCCTCATTGATCAGAATTTGAAATATTTCTTCCATCGGCTGGCCTAAATAGATGAATTCCCTTTTATAGATGAAGTCTCGACGGGCTTTTGCTTTGTTCTTTATGCAATTTTATCCTCCAGGGTTTCACCTTCTGGAGTATGTGGTGGAGTACTTGTAATAAGAGGAAGGAGGCTAGCATACTCCTGGCTGAATAATTGACGTGTGACTTAGTGTTGATGAACCACCAGTTCTGCCAATTGGTTGACTTGCTCGCTAAGAGCCTTCATTTTTTGTTCCATTATAAACTAGAACTATGCATAATCCCATTTGTCAACGTTATCCTTGCTGGTTTGGGATGATCCACCAACATAATGGGAGCTCTATCCACTGCTCCAACTAATCATGTTAACCTCATCTTCCTTGTGTTGAGGGAGAGGCTTGTCTTGCACATTGGTTTGGTCAGGTTTGGTCACCATGATCTCACCATTATCAATTAAATCCTGAATTTTATACTTCAGGGCCCAACAATCTTGAGTGTCATGGCCTGGAGCTCTAGCATTATAAGCACAATTCCTGTTAGCATTAAATGTGACGCCCACAAAACAGGTATACATCACCCATCTTGAGTCGCCAAATACATGGTACAAAATTCAAATACAACTTAATTATATAACAGTCGTGTAAAATACGACAAAACATAATCTAAGAGTTTTAATAAGAATATTGCCATCTAGACAATATCCACACTCAATGGAGTCCTCATTATATTTATTGTCACACTATTTAATAGAATAGTGAGGACTATTAATGCTATCATCTGGACCGTCACTCTATTCCCCGACTAGTCCCGGCTACGTTCTCATTTCCTGAAGAGAACAGTGAAGAAAGGGTGAGCTCAACTAGCCCAGTAAGAAATATTATGACTAAGATAATGCAAAATAAATTATCATTAGCCTTCAACAATGTTAAACTGATAAAATACAACAGACATCAAGTTTAACTAGCAGCGGAATAAGCAATCCATTAGAAGAGTCATGATATCTACTATCTTCTATGATTTAAAATGTTTTCGTCAATTTTTATCGCTGAGACTCAGCTTAATAAATAAACCATATCATTGAATCTTCCCTGCACTACGGGCCAAGGATATTCATTAAATCATCAATGGTCATGACTATGCCGAATAATTCTTGGTCTTAATCATACCAAAAACTGTCCATCAATACACTTCAGGCCACTGAGGACTTTCACCACATCATTCGTCACATTACGGTCATGATTATACCGAATAATCCCTGCTCATAATCATACCAAGTTCATTTATGCACGTAAGCCAAAGATGACTTTCATCAAAATATAAGCATGAGGATGATGACAATGATATAAGCATTAATCAAACGAAAATAAGGATAAATATTAAAGACTTTAAATTTATCCAAATATTATCAATCACTTAATAAACTCATAATCTAATATTATAAAAATATTTTAATCACTTCTTAAACTTATAAACAATTTATTTCAATTGTTCACACTTTACCAAATAATGCATTTAATCATTCAAAAATGTCATACTCATAAGATTTCATCACCAATGATCAAATCCCTCGTCAAAAATCTGCATATACCCTATATAGGATTCCCAAGCCATAAAATTTTATTTTCTAATTTTGTTACTTCACATAACATATTTAATTCATTTACTCATAACTAGTTCATTTTCATGAAAAATACCAAATCAGTCCCAAAAATATTTCTTTTCTGGGATTTAGCAAAATATAGTCCCATATTGAACATATATTTTTCTCGAAATTTTTAAAATTTATTTACTATTTTTCATATGGCCAAAACTGCCGAATATTTAGAAATTTATCATAAATTTTACTTTTGTCCAAAAATTTGAAATTTACAGGGTATACTTCTATTATATACATGTACTTCCAATCAAAATTTCACCAATTTTGGAGTTAACCACAAGGAGTTATAAGGGTTTACTTTTAAAATAGTCGTTTCTCATAAAAATCCATAACTCTTAATCTATACATCCAAAAATCGCCATCTTTGGACACAATATAGAAAACTCATCAAATTATCATTTCATATTTTTTCAAAATTTTTGAGGGTCAGAAAAATTACGAAACTACAAATGTATTTTCACCCGTCATGCGGTAATCCACGTAAACAGATCATTTTCACAATTTAATAAGGAATGAATACAAAGGATCATTCACCATGCATGTGGTAATCCACATAGATAGGTTATTCCAACAGAATAATAAAGAATGGAATAACAGAAGAATTCACCATGCATGCGATAGACCGCATGCAGACGAGTTAATCCCAGCAGAATAATAAAAAAGAATGGACCGAGGTCATGCGTAATCCAGCATGCATGGATATTCCAACAGAATAATAAAGAATGGAATAACAACAAAATTCACCAGGCATGCGATAGACCGCACAGACAAGATATTCCAACAGAATAATAAAGAATGGAATAATAAAAGAATTTCACCATGTATGTAGTACTTCGCATAGACAGGTTATTCCAACATAATAATAAGGAATGGAATAACAATAGCTCTCTTCATGAATACTAAGAAATACTACCCCTTACCTTAGAAGAAACTGGATATTGGAATAGTTAGGTAGCAGACTTCTCTTCTTCTTTCTCTCTATAATTTCTCTCTATAATAATTGCTCTAAAGCTTTTAGTGAATTGGTGAGAAATGAAGGAACAATGAGCTTTTATTTATAGGAAAATATAGTTTCGATAATTGCATATTTTGGGGCTCGAAATATTACAGTACAATACCTCCAACATTTCTTTCATTTTTAATTTAGTTCTGCAAGTATTATCAAACTTGCACCACCTCCCCTAATAATAAATAATGTGAATCAATAGTTATAGTAATGTGAAAATATGAATTACAGTATAGTACATACATCTATACCTCCATTTTTAACTTAGTAATGCAAGTATTATCAATCTTGCACCAACTCCCCTAATAGTAAATGAATGTGAATCAATAGTACACACATTTGAACAAATAGTTATAATCATGTGAATTAATAGCAATTAATTGCTCATTTATCCGATTAATTACCCGATTTATCAATATAACCCCAAGACATCAATTATCATCGGAATAGATGTCGATTTCCACTAACACTAACAATCCCAGCACAATGGAAATATTTTTCTCAAAATTTTTTTTTTTGAAATTTCAAAGTTTGACTTTTTTTGAAAAAGTCAACCCCAGCAAATTTTGTGTTTATAGTCTATTTATACTAATTTCATCGTTTCGGACTCAAATATCACGTCCGCGTCTCCAAATTCAACTTCGAACTCAACATCGGTTTTTAATAACATTCATCATTAATATTATAACTCACAATATTTAACAACCAGGTCGTTCCCAAGAAAGAGGGACCATTCCAATAAGGATTACTCCCTATTGGCGTGCAATTAGGTGACCAAACCTCTCCTTGATAGAACTTCTAGACATTATAAATATTGCAATTTAATAATATGAATAACTTTGTCGTCTCAATTATTGATTTAATAATATATCATATTATGCAGATGATACTGTGACAATAATCGAATCAATAACATGAGAAATATGATGCAGCAATTATTGTAGCAATAATTGAGTATAACTAAGTGACTTCTTACGTAAGCATCAATAATCAATATCGTGTGCTACTTATCACGATACGCGTATCATTTATACTTTTACTACTGAGGGTAGGTCGGCGATTTTTAACGGTAACACTTTCTCCGTTATTTTTAATAAAAGATAACTTTGTCGTTTTCTTACTATGACAATACTTCCGTTGTGGGGTCCACCAATGATTGTGCCATCATACGAATATTCCCTGTTAAAACGAATATTCCCTTACCAATCGAATATTATATAACCACTTGCTTACTTTACAAAATTTGTAAATATTACCCACAACTATAACATTATATCAAATCCACACCATAATATTCAAAAAAAAATATTTTGAGAAATTTAAATCTTTATTCATAAAATTCGGGGTCTCACAATCTCCCCTCCTTATGAAATTTCGCCCTAGAAATTTACGTACGTACCTGGTATGCCGAAGAGGTGAGGATACCTTGATTTTGTGACACCCCCAAAATAGGTATACATCACCCATCTTGAGTCGCCAAATACATGGTACAAAATTCAAATACAACTTAATAATACAGCTGTCGTGTAAATAATACGACAAAACATAAACTGAGAGTTTTAATAAGAATATTGTCATCTAGACAATATCCACACTCAAAGGAGTCATCATTACATTTATTGTCACACTATTTAACAGAATAGTGAGGACTACTAATGCTATCATCTAGACCGTCACTCCGTTCCCAGGACTCATCCAAATTATATTCTTATTTCTTGAAGAAACGGTGAAAGAAAATTTGAGCTCAACTAGCCCGATGAAGTAATATGACTAAGATAATGCGAGAATAAATTATCATTAGTCTTCAACAATGTTAAAGCGATAAAATACAATAGACATCAAGTTTAAGCTGCAGTGAACAAATAATCCATTAGAAGAGTCGAGTAGAGAATAAAATCTACTATCTTCTATGATTTAAAAAGTTTTCATCACTTTTATCATTGGATTCAACTTAATAAATAATCCACATCATCAATTCATCCCCCGCACTGAGGCCGAGGATATTATTTAGTATCACGACCTCGAATTATCCATACTGATGCGGCCAAAGATAATTGTGTTTTCATCAGCGGTCATGATCATGCCATAAAATAATTCATCTTTGCTCCTTGGTCAAGAGAATCCATAGCCATAATCATACCAAAAGCATCCATCAATGTACTACGGGCCAATGAAGACTTTTTCCACATCATTTGTAACATTACGGTCATGATTATCACCGAATAATCCACGGTCATAATCATACCAAGTCCATCTACTATGCTTTATAGGCCACAGATGACTTTCAACAAAATATAAACATGAGGATGATGACAATGATATAAGAATTCAATAAAACAATTTTAATAATTAAATTATCCAGGAACTAATATCGTCCAAATTGTCAACATGATACTTCTTTGTAAAGTAAAATTCAAGAATGCTCAGAAGAATATTTCCATGAAAAGATACTGGATGAAGCGCAAATATCATAGACATTCCACTAATTTCATGGAGTATAGAAGTCAAAACTTTAACCAACTGAGTATAATAAAGAATGGAATAACAAAAGAAATCACCGAGCATGCGATAGAGCAAATATAGACAAAGTTATTCAATAGAATAATAAATAACGGAACCAGGTCATGCGTAAACGCACAGACAAGATATTCCAATAGAATAATAAATAACGGAACCAGGTCAGACGAAATTCGCATCGACAGGATGTTCCAACAGAATAATAAATAATGGAACCAGGTCATGCGTAAATGCACAGACAGGATGTTCCAACAGAATAATAAATAATGGAATAACAGCAGAATTTCACCATGTATGCGGTACTTCACACAGACAGGTTATTCCAACATAATAATAAAGAATGGAATAACAGAAGAATTTCACCATGTATGCGGTACTTCGCATATACAGGTTATTCCAACATAATAATAAGGAATGGAATAATAGAAGAATTTCACCAAGTATAGGGTAGTTCACGTATACTGGTTATTCCAACAAAATAATAAAGAATGGAATAACAGAAGCTCTCTTCATGAATACGAAAGAAATAATACCACTTACGAGTATAACAAATAATATCCCTTACATTATAAAGAAGAGTACTTTGATGGTAGGGCGGAGATATACTTGAAGAAACTTGCACTACGCTCAAAGCTTTCTTAAACACTAAAGAAATACGCTCAAGATTATAGAAGAAGAATTCTCTCTATAGTTTCTCTCTCTTAGAGTTTCAGTGAATTCGTAAGAAATAATGAAGGAATGAGCTTCTATTTATAGAAGAATGGAGTGAATAGTAACCAATCCATGAAACGGTCTAGATTGATTTACTTTTAAGCGACCGGTCAGATTGGTTTACAATTAAAATATAATATATTCTATTTATAATCTAATAAAAGCGAATAACTTTATAAAAGTATTACATTTTATATAAAAAAATTTACTATGCAAACACTATGCATAATAAAATATAATATATTCTAATTATTGTCCAATAAAATAAATAACTTTATAAAAGTATTTTGTTTTATGTAAAAAGTTTTTCTATTTTATTATATTAATAATACTAATAAAACAAAACTCATATAATATATATATATATATAACATATGACAATAATTGAATCCAATAACGTGAGATACTATGCAACAACTACTGTAGTAATAATTGAACAAAACTGAGTGACTTCTCACGTAAGCATCAATAATCAATCTTGTGTACTACTATGCAAACCACGCATTCTTTGTACTTTTACTACCGGGTAGTTCAACAGTTTTAACGGTAAAACTTCCGCCGTTATTTTCATAAATATATTTTTATCGTTTTCTCATTCCGACAATAATTCCGTTGTGGGGTCCACCAATGATTGTGTCGTTGTACGAATATTCTCTACTAAAATGAATATTCCCCGACCAATCGAATATAAAACAACAACTTGCATACTTTGCAAAATTTATAAATACTACCCATAACTATAACATTATATCAAATTCATTCCATAATACTCAAAAAAATATTTCAAGAAATTTAAATCTTTAGTCATAAAATCTGGGGTCTCACAAATTTCATTTCAGATTCTAACTCTTGAGGTATAAACTTTGAGTGTCGAATAGGATCCTTCTTATCCAAGATTTTAACATGTATCTCCTCATACATTAAATCTTCTGCTATCTCGTCTAATTCCAATTCAATAATGTGGTTCGGGTCATCCACATATTTATGTAACATCGATACATGAAAAACGATATGAACACGCGACATACTTTGTGGTAAAACGAGTCTATAGGCCACAGTTCCTACTCGATCAAGGATTTCAAATGGGCCAATTAAATCGAGGGTTGAGATAACGCCTTCTTGAACCTTCTTCTTCACATTCATCAGATTCGGGTGTGTAGCTTGAGCGGCTTTAAATTTATCGATTAAAGTCGATTCTACTCGTATATTCGTTATCTTCAAGTGGGTCTCTAGAGTCTTTAACTCTATCTTCATCATTTGTAAGTTATACGAAATGGGTTTTTGTGTTAACAACATCGCACTCATAAACGCATACGATCTTCTACTCAACGCGTCAGCTACCACATTCTCTCTTCCACAATGATATTGAATGGTATGATCGTAATCTTCAACAGCTCGAGCCAATGTCTTTGGCGCAAGTTATGTTCATTTTAGTTAAAGAAATATTTGAGGGTTTTAGGAATGGGTTTTGTACTGGGGTCAATACAAAATTCGATTTCACGCTCTAGGGGTAAGCTAAGAAGTTATTCGAGAATACATCAGGAAATTTATTAACGATAGAAATATCATTTAAAAACTGTGACTCTCATCCAAGACTTGGATAACACTTCACATTGATACCTATCAACTTGCCACCGCTATTCACGACGTCCCCTACGGATATTCTAGCTTCAGTGTATTCCAATACTTGGAAGTCACCAGTGAAAGGCTCGGGGCTCTTTACTTATGGCTTGATATGACAGTGATTGACTTTAGTGGTTTGGTTACTTGAATTCGCATAGCAGGTTGGTTAGGAATATGAAAGCTAACAACCTTATGAAAAGCATGATGAGTAGTTAACCAATCGATTCCTAAAATCACATCAAAGGCAAATATTTTCAAAGAGATAAGATCGACAGGTAACGTGAAAGTGTCGATTTGAATCAAACAAGATTTATAAATAGTGGAGGTAATGAAGGTTTCTCCCAACAAAGTTTCAACAGATAAATCAAAGTCTAATTTCTCTGGAGTCAAATTTAAACATTGAGCGTAAGTAGGAGAAATAAAAGAGTGGGTAGAACTGGTATTGAATAACGTATAGACATCGTAAGAATTTATAATTAACTAACCCGTGATAACTTCATTTGGGTTCCTCACTTGTTGGGAAGTCATGACAACCGCTCTCCCTTGAACTACCCGGCTTTGACTTGTCTAGGGCAGCATTTGGTGTCATCACTACCATTGAAATTGACTTTTCTATAGGGCATATTCCACCCTCAACTACTTCATCGAACTCGTGTTTCATGATCTAAATCATTAATCTTCGATCTATATCAAATTGAGGTTGACCGCAATGTACAGGGTAATTAAAAACTCGATGTTGGGTTCTCTCAGTTGCTGTCCAAAAAGAGAAATACATATCATCTATTTTAGCTTTCTTAAATCAGACATCTCTTTCCATATTATCAACGCGTCGTGCGGCTTTTACCCATGCATCACTCATTCTCACTCGTTCAGTTGTTTCTTCTTTTCATTTCGATTCGACATTTTATCATCTTATACTCTGCCAAAGAGTGATTTTGTTTAAGCATCACATATCGGGTAACACAAGCTTGAATTGTTGCATCCTTTTTCTCCACGACCGCATGCCGTTCTTCAGCCTACTCTTCTAACTCATGAACACGATTTTGCAATTCTAAATTTCGATCATAAAATTCTTCTAATAAATTCTCCTCAGGTGCCTCTTCTTCCTCTTCTTCCTCACTCTCAGCTGCTACCTCTGCGACTATCTCGGGTGCAACTATCAATTCTTCACTCACCACATGGATATCTCTAATTCCTTCTTCGCCTGACATCACATTATCCTGGTTGGTGATTAAAGGTGTTTCCACGATCTCATTCACTCCATTGTTAACATTTTCAGCTGCCATTCTCAAATACTGCCACAAAACAAGGGTTAATTGACATGTCACATATTATCCCTATACCCTAACTGACCAATTAAATATCAAATAAACTTAGGTAGATCATACTAGCGAAGGAATTCCCCGTCTCTCCCCTCCTAGTCCTTGTCTGACATCTCAGCCAGGGATCATATCCCTAAGTTTTGATACAAATTGTGACGCCCCCAAAATAGGTATACATCACCCATCTTGAGTCGCCAAATATATGGTACAAAATTCAAATATAACTTAATTATACAATAGTCGTGTAAAATACGACAAAACATAATCTAAGAGTTTTAATAAGAATATTGTCATCTAGACAATATCCACACTAAATGGAGTCCTCATTATATTTATTGTCACACTATTTAACAGAATAGTGAGGACTACTAATGCTATCATCTGGACCGTCACTCCATTCCCCGACTAGTCCCAGCTACGTTCTCATTTCCTGAAGAGAACAGTGAAGAAAGGGTGAGCTCAACTAGCCCAGTAAGAAATATTATGACTAAGATAATGCAGAATAAATTATCATTAGCCTTCAACAATGTTAAACTGATAAAATACAATAGACATCAAGTTTAACTGCAGCGGAATAAGCAATCCATTAGAAGAGTCGTGATATCTACTATCTTCTATGATTTAAAATGTGTTCATCAATTTTTATCGTTGATACTCAACTTAATAAATAAACCGTATCATCGAATCTTCTCTGCACTACGGGCCAAGGATATTCATTAAATCATCAATGGTTATGACTATACCGAATAATTTCTGGTCATAATCATACCAAAAACTGTCCATCAAAGCACTTCAGGCCACTGAGGACTTTCACCACATCATTCGTTACATTACGGTTATGATTATACCTAATAATCTCTGGTCATAATCATACCAAGTTCATCTATGCACGTAAACCAAAGATAACTTTCATCACAATATAAGCATGATGATGATGACAATGATATAAGCATTAATCAAACGAAAATAAGGATAAATATTAAAGACTTTAAATTTATCAAAATATTATCAATCTCTTAATATACTCATAATCTAATATTATTAATATTATAAAAATATTTTAATCACTTCTTAAACTTATAAACAATTTATTTCAATTATTCAAACTTTACCAAATAATGCATTTAATCATTCAAAAATGTCGTACTCATAAGATTTCATCACCAATGATCAAATTCCTCATCAAAAATCTGTATATACCCTATATAGGATTCCCAAGCCATAAAATCCTATTTTCCAATTTTGTTACTTCACATAAAATATTTAATTCATTTACTCATAACTAGTTAATTTTCATAAAAAATACCAAATCAGTCCCAAAAATATTTCTTTTTTGGCATTTAGCAGAATATAGTCCCATATTGAACATATATTTTTCTCGAAATTTTTAAAATTCATTTACTATTTTTTATATGGCCAAAACTGCCAAATATTTAGACATTTATCATAAATTTTACTTTTGTCTAAAAATTCCAAAATTTACAGGGTATATTTCTTTTATATACATGTACTTCCAATAAAAATTTCACCAATTTTGGAGTTAACCACAAGGAGTTATAAGGGTTTACTTTTAAAATAGTCGTTTCTCATAAAATCCATAACTCTTAATCTATACATCCAAAAATCGTCATCTTTGGACACAATATAAAAAACTCATCAAATTATCATTTCAAATTTTTCCAGAATTTTTGAGGGTCAGAAAAATTACAAAACTGCAAATGTATTTTCACCCGCCATGCGGTAATCCACGTAAACAGATCATTTCCACAATTTAATAAGGAATGAATACAAAGGATCATTCACCATGCATGCGGTAATCCACATAGACAGGTTATTCCTGTTAGGTTTGTAATATTCATGAACGCAATCAAATTGCACAAAATTAGCAAAAACGTGTAAAAATTAGAGTATAAAATTTTACAAACCATATACCCGGATCACCCTTTATGCGCAATTATTAATTAAACGAAAAAGGAAAGAACAAGAATCATACCCTTGAAGATCCGAGCTTCCTCAGGTACAAGTTCACCTCCAATTCTTTTCGCGTTCAACTTGAATCCACCAGGTTTGGTTCCTTCCTTTGATCAACATTAGTCACCCAAGTATTTGGCCTCTAGAGGTGATCCACCAAGGAAGAAGAAGAATTCAAGAAGATGAGTGGTTGGCTAAACCCTAGTTTTTCTATCTCTATAGAAAAAAGGCACACTCTCCCAACTATTGGAATTACGTATGTTGTTAAAAAGTCAACAACACCTCACCTATAATAAGACTCCTCTTATTTATAGATGTGGGCAACCCTCCTTAACAATTAAGAAATTGGGTTTTATTTTAATTAATTAAATTTTTTTAATTAATTAAGCTCCCTAATCTTATTAGGGATAATTAATTAAACTCTTTTAATTAATTTGCCTCCTAATCCTATTAGGATATTTGAGAGTACTTTTATTAATTAATTCTCAAACACCTTTAGGAATTAAATAATAATAATAATAATAATAATAATAAGACTCCTCTTATTAATTTATATTTAATATTTCTAAAATATTAAATAATAAATATTAAGCTATTTAATTTATTCTATCACCATAGAATAAATTAAATATACTTAACTTATTATTACGATTATGCCATTAACTTCTTAAATAATTATTCTTCCTTTTATGGTGTGACCCTTTAGGTTCACCATATTAAACCTATTGTGAATAAATCAATTAGAACAATTCTAATCTTATTTAAATAAATAAATTAAACTAATAATTTATTTAAATAAATAATATTTATTCTACAATAGGATAAGCCTCCCTAGCGATCAACGACTTTCCGGATAATATAGATTTCAACATTAATCATAAAAAGAACCTTTGAGTAAATAGTTACCATACAATTCAATCCTTCCACCATACAATGTCCCAATTAAATATAAGATATGGAATTTACATCCAAGTCTTATTTTATTTAATTATATGTATTTCGACTCTTAAATGCACAACTCAAATAATGCAAATTAGAAACTCCTTTCTAATTTCATTACGCCTTTGCCAAGGACTACTAAGTTGTCATTTATCGAATCACATAGGACATTTCTCTTCTTTTACTAGAAGTGGTAGATTCTTTATTGATCATACATTATCTCCATGTACAACTTATTATACTCAAGCATACCCTTTGATATACCCTAAGGGTCTTAAGGAATAAGTTAAAGTATAACTCATCATACACAAGATACTATGATGATCTCAAGTCCAAGGATCACTTGTACTACTATCACTACAGGAATTCCTATTGACAGGCAAGTAAAACTCCATTAGGTATTCCTTAGCAAGCCATGTTCAGTGAACTTATTCTCTAATAAGCATCTACATACCTGTTTTAGTGTCTCCACACAAATGATCATGAGATCAATCATCCTCATCCAATGAACAAGCAACGTATGTACCAATCTATCCGGATTCACTAATCCCCAATTTAGTAATCCAACAATTGGGAACTATTTTAGTTTTAAGCTTTCAAAGAATTTAGATCTCATTAGAATGATCATCATCATTATTCTAAAAGCATTGCTTAAAACTATGGGTTTATCATATATTATAAAACAACATCATGTAGATAATTAAAAGCCTTTAATAAATTAATACTTTTTATTAATAAATGAATAAGATTGTTACAAAGTATATGTTTTATCATCAAACATGATTGGCTTGTATGCATACTACTTTCAATCTCCCACTTGCACTAAAGCCAATCGTCATGGTATCTCATACTCTTCTTCTCTAAGTGACGATTATCCTGCTGTTGGATAAGCTTCAGTAAATGGATATATAATGTTGTTCTTGAGAGTCCACTATCTCTATAGTGATTTTCCATCTTTCAATGATTCTTATAATCAAATGAAAGTGCCACAACACATGTTTAGATCCAAGATGAGACTTAGGAACTATTCCTAGTTCTGTAATGAACTTATCATCCAAACAATCAACTTGTAGCTTCATTTACAGCCATATATTTTGTCTTTATCACTAAACCAACAACTAATTGTTGTTTGGAACCTTTCCAATTCACTGCACCACCATTCAAGGTAACCCTTTACCTTAAAGTGGATTTTCTGTCATCTTGGTCTGTCTGAAAAATATGATTCTGTTAAGCCCTCTAGTTTTAATTCAAACCCACCATAAATATGATCACATCCTTAGTGCCGGTAAAGTACTTTAAGATGTTTTCACTATATTACAGTGATCTTCTCCAGAATATGACCGATCAACATCAGGTCTCGTATATTTCATTGCATACATGATAGTTACTCATGCGATCTCTCTTTTAAGAGTCTATGGGGACTATTAAGAGATATACACTCCATGACTCATCAACATGAGACATCACATGGAGTTTGTCATGCTAAACGACTTTAGCATCAAATAAATATACGTTTCTTGGGTTAAGTCGAGCATCCTCTTGAATCTATCTATATAGATTTTTATCCCCAATTAAGATACTCTTCCCAAATCATTCATGGAGGAATGTTTAGACAACTTTATCTTTACTGATTGTAGCATTAGTATGTCATTCCTTATCCGTAGTATATCAACATATAATACTAGAAATGTCACGACGCTCCCACTGACCCTTTTGTACACACTAGGTTCATTCTTATTTTTGATAAAATCAAACTCTTTTGATTGTCTCATCAAAATGAATGTTCCATTTTGAGAAGATTGTTTCAATCCATTACTCTGAGTGTCTACAACTCTTACCTCATCGTATGTAACTGTATCATCATCTTCTATGATGTGTGCCTCATCATCATCATCTATGATGAATCCATACCTCCTAGGTATCTTTGGTACTATTCCAGATTTACGATTCGGTTTGTGGTGCAATAGAAGTCTATCTCTGAGTTTCTCTTATTTGACTTATAGTGTTTTGTGGTTCTTGAACTCTTCAAGATCTATTATCCTCCCACTAGCCCCTTCAATGATAAACATCTTTATCTTAGAAGGCAGCATGTTTCTCAACAAACACCTTTTTCTAAGTAGGATTATAGAACATATGCCCTAAACTTACTTTAGGATGTCCCACAAATCTGTACTTGTCAAATTTTGTCCCAAGCTTATCCTTTGAAACCTTTTCACATAAGTTGGACAACCCATTATCTTAACATACTTAAGATTAGGAATCCTCCCTGTCCATAACTTTTATGGAGTCTTGGGGTCGGATTTTGAGGTTACCTTTTCGTAGATATGCAGCTATTTCTAGGACATTACCCCAGAAGGATACTGGAATGTCGGTAAAATCATTATGGACCGCACCATGTCCAACAAGGTACGATTTTTCCATTCAGATATATCAATCAATTATTGCGTATCAGGATGTGTCCATTATGAGAAAACCATTTGAGATGATCTAGAAACTTATTGCACAAGTATTTATTCCTTGATCTAATCAAAGAATCTTAATACTTTGTCAATTTGTTTCACTTCTGAATTCTTTGAACCTTTCAAATAATTCACACTTGTATTTCAGCAAATACACACATTCAACTCTTTGAATGATCATCTCCTTTTCTTATACTAGTTTGTTCAATTTACAAAATTATTTTCACGTAAGTCAAGTATACAAAATCCATTAAGTAATATTCCAGTTCTATACAAAACATTATTATTATAAATAGAACAACAATTGTTCTTAAATATAATACCAAAGATTTCATTGTCCAACAACAAAATGGAAATAATGTTTCTAACAAGAACTGGAATACAATAACAACTTATTGACTTAATAGATTTGCTCATAGGGATTGCTAAACTATAAGTTCCTATGGCTAATGCAACAACCTTTGCTTCATTTCCCACACATATGATTGCTTATCTTTGTTTAGCTTTCTACTTCTGCTTGGTCCCTTCATAAATCTATATTTATGATAACCCAAGCCGGTATCAAATACCCAAGTAGAACCTTGACTTAAAGAAAAATTATTTTAAATCATGAACAAATTTGTATTTGTAACCGAAACTTCACTAAGCTTCTTTGGTTAGCCTCTACAAGATACTTCTCGCAGTTTCTTTCCAGTCTCCAGGCTTATTGCAGTGGAAGCAAACTCCTTTGCTATCTATATCAGTTTTGTTCTTATTATCCTTTATTTACGCCTTTTTGTTTACCTTCTTTGAATAGTTCTTCTTTTCAGAAGATCCTTTGGCCCCTACCAGTAAAACATGGTCTTTCTTGGTTGGAAAGTGACTCTCAACATTTTTCAATATGTTAAGTAGATTAGCGAGGCTGATATATAGCTTGTTCATATGAAAAATTCACAACAATTGTGAAAGGAGTCCGGGAGTGAGTGCAAGATCAAATCTTGGCTCAACTCTCCATCCATCATGACAAAATCAGTTGTCCTAATTTATCAATCAAATTGATTATGTTAAGGACTTTTATCTATACTGTAGTGTCATCGGTCATTCTAGATTGGAAGAGCTCCCTAGATATCTGATATCTATCAGTCCTACTTTCTCACCATCAACTACTTGATATGCAGGAATATAGTAAGAGCATTCATAGTTTCATGCTGACGCTGAAGCTCGTTACTCATGGATGCGAGAATGATGCATTGAGATAACTATGCATCATCTTGCCACTTTCTAAAAGTAGCAATCTCTTCCTCAGAGACATTGTCTGCAACCATTGCAGGGATAGGCGTATTAAGTACATAAGATAGCTTTTCAGCCATGAGAACTATTCTCAAACTTCTTAACCAATCTGTTTAATTCGGTCCGGTTAATTTAGCATCTAATATGCTACGCAGTGATAGTGATTTAGACATTGTAAAATTCTGTAAATGAATTTGTAATTAACAATATTTTAACATACATTCTTTTATTAATTACTAAAATAATTTAGGTCTTATTTTAAATTGGTATCTCCCATTATTTTCTTCAAACTATATTACTTTCACTTATATATTTCGGCAATATCTAATTAAAGATATGCTAGTGAGAATAAGGATCTCATTTCAAATGTATATAGCCTTGTGTGTGCACAATAAACTATATATAAATAAATAGGTAGATAACTCTTGTCAATTACATCAATTATGTAACTCTTTGTATTTTGCCTCTTAAATCATAATGGTTAAGTGTGTGCAGATCCGAACTAAAATGATTTAAGTTAAGTCAGACCCAACATTTCCATATAAGTGAAGAGAAAACTACAACCCTTGTGTGTGCACAACAAAGCATTAATGTTCAATTCCTTATAAACATCATATATAATAAAAACAACATCTTAAATATTTAATACTCGCCTTGTGTGTGCACAACAAACTCATATTAAATATTCAATACTCTATTGTTTCTATCATGCTAGAAGGCAACGTTCGATATTCCAAATATCTTTGAACGTTACAACTTAATATAAAATATTTGAGGGGTTTGTTATTAATTTGTCTCATCTTGTTTAGCGTATATATATATATATATATATATATATATATATATATATATATATATATATACGCGTCATATTAATTAACATGCGAAGCATGTTTGCATAATATATAATATATATAATATAAGCATGCACATATAGAATACTATATTCTACCTGGATTGATTATGGACTTTTATTCTAGTTTGGTTCACTAAAGCCACCAAGTGAACCAAAAGGTCAAACCCTAGGGTGCAAGAATTAATATTTAAATATAACTATTACATTTAAACCCGGGCTCCATTACAAACGGGTCTTCAAGCGCTCCTTGCTCCTTGATCTCCAATTCTTCAAAATTAATTCTAACTATTCCTATTATAAAACTATTTAAAATAAATAGAAACCTTGATTAGCAGTCAAAGGGAAGTACATAGGAGGGAGATAGAATTTACATTAAGAAAAATTAGAGAAGACGAGGTACGCAGACCCCATTTAATAAAACTCATATATTCAAGCATCCAACTAAAATAAAATCCAATCACATTGGTCAATAGTCCATAATCAATCTCATTTATTATCATACACATCACCATATGCATCAATAAATAATATTCATCTCATGAATAATAAACATTCAATATATATATTGATATCATTTAATGGGCAAATTTAGTTAGTATAAAATCTAATTTTGAATCAAAATAAACTTCTTTATTTTAATTAATTATGAAATCCAATTCCATGTAAAAAAAAACTCCTTTATTTAAGGAAAGACTGATTCTTTTTCCTATTCACAAATAAACTCCTTTATTTTGAATAATATGAAATCTTATTTCATATCTAAATAAACTCTTTATTTAAAGAAACATAGAATCCAATTTCAACTCCAATTAGTTATCATAGAATCCAATTCCAATTCTAATCAGTTAGCATGAAATTCTAATTTTAAAATTAAAAAAATTCTTTTATTTTAATATTAAAATAAACCTTTTATTTTAAGATTAAAATAATTTTTTATTTTAATTATAAAATAATAGAGAATATATATATATATATATATATAATATTACCGTGAATCCTGAATAATATATAATATTACCGTGAATACTTCTCCTGATCTGTAACTTATAACCTTTCATATCATAAATATATATTAATATTACATTTTACATGCTTGGTGGCCATGCATTAAAATATAACAAGGTAATCATATATATATATATATATATATATATATATATATATATATATATATATATAACCTGTTCCCAGCAAAGAAAGCATGTCACTTTTGTAAAGCCTGATAAGAGCTAACTTCGTTTTATATTATATAAACCGCGCGGATCACGGAGCAATAAAGAATTGAAGTTATCAGGTTTATATGGAACAGATTATATATATATATATATATATATATATATATATATATATATATATATATAATGTTAACCAACACTGAATCACGGGTTCAGCAAGAAGCGAAATCACAGCGAAAAAAACAATCCGAAAATCAATTCGCGATTTAAAACAGTTTTTCGGAAATATATAACGGTTTTTTTTTTAAATCTTATACAACAAAAATATACCCAATTAAATTGTTTTAAACACATATCAATATACATATTAAATTAGACAATTAATAATTCGCATAAAGATTTGGCTCTGATACCACTGTTAGGTTTGTAATATTCATGAACGCAATAAAATTGCACAAAATTAGCGTAAAAACGTAAAAATCGAGTTTAAAATTTTACAAAACCATATACCCGGATCACCCTTTTGCATGAATTATTAATTAAACGAAAAAGAAAGAACAAGAATCATATCCTTGAAGATCCGGAGCTTATAAAGTACAAGTTCACCTCCAATCCTTTTCGCGTTCAACTTGAATCCATCGGGTTTGGTTCCTTCCTTTGATCAACGTTAGCCACCCAAGTGTTTGGCCTCTAGAGGTGATCCACCAAGGAAGAAGAAGAATTCAAGAAGATGAATGGTTGGCTAAACCCTAGTTTTTCTATCTCTATAGAAAAAGGCGTACTCTCCCAACTATTGGAATTACGTATGTTGTTAAAAAGTTAACAACACCTCACCCATAATAAGACTCTTCTTATTTATAGATGTGGGCAACCCTCCTTAACAATTAAGAAATTGGATTTTATTTTAATTAATTAAATTCTTTTAATTAATTAAGCTCCCTAATCTTATTAGGGATAATTAATTAAACTCTTTTAATTAATTTGCCTCCTAATCCTATTAGGATATTTGAGAGTACTTTTATTAATTAATTCTCAAACACATTTAGGAATTAAATAATAATAATAGTAAAAATAATAATAATAAGACTCCTCTTATTAATTTATATTTAATATTTCTAAAATATTAAATAATAAATATTAAGCTATTTAATTTATTCTATCACCATAGATTAAATTAAATATACTTAACTTATTATTACGATTATGTCATTAACTTCTTAAATAATTATTCTTCCTTTTATGGTGTGACCCTTTAGGTTCACCATATTAAACCGGTTGTGAATAAATCAATTAGAACAATTTTAATCTTATTTAAATAAATAAATTAAACTAATAATTTATTTAAATAAATAATATTTATTCTACAATAGGGATAAGCCTCCCTAGCGATCAACGACTTTCCAGATAATATAGATTTCAACATTAATCATAAAAGAACCTTTGAGTAAATAGTTACCGTACAATTCAATCCTTCCACCATACAATGTCCCAATTAAATATAAGATATGGAATTTCTGTCAAGTCTTATTTTATTTAATTATATGTATTTCGACTCTTAAATGCACAACTCCAAATAATGCAAATTAGAAACTCCTTTCTAATTTCATCCTGCCTTGGCCAAGGACTACTAAGTTGTCATTTATCGAATCACATAGGATATTTCTCTTCTTTTACTAGAAGTGGTAGATTCTTTATTGATCATACATTATCTCCATGTACAACTTATTATACCCAAGCATACCCTTTGATATACCCTAAGGGTCTTAAGGAATAAGTCAAAGTATAACTCATCATACACAAGATACTATGATGATCTCAAGTCCAAGGATCACTTGTCTTTACTATCACTACTGAGAATTCCTATTGACGGTGCAAGTAAAACTCCATTAGGTATTCCTTAGAAGTTTACGTTCGAGTGAACTTATTCTCTAATAAGCACCTACATACCGCATTTTAGTGTCTCCACACAAATGATCATGAGATCAATCATCCTCATCCAATGAGCAAGCAACGTATGTACCAATCTATCCGGATTCACTAATCCCCAATTTAGTAATCCAACAATTGGGAACTATTTTAGTTTTAAGCTTCCAAAGAATTTAGATCTCATTAGAATGATCATCATCATTATTCTAAAAGCATTGCTTAAAACTATGGGTTTATCATATATTATAAAACAACATCATGTAGATAATTAAAAGCCTTTAATAAATTAATACTTTTTATTAATAAATGAATAAGATTGTTACAAAGTATATGCTTTATCATCAAACATGATTGGCTTGTATGCATACTACTTTCAATTCCAGCAGAATAATAAAGAATGGAATAACAGAAGAATTCACCATGCATGCGATAGACCACACAGACAGGTTATTCCCAATAAAATAATAAAGAATGGAACCAGGTTATGCGTAATCTGCATATACAAGATATTCCAACAGAGTAATAAAGAATGGAACCAGGTCATGCGTAATCCGCACAGATAGGATATTCCAACAGAATAATAAAGAATGGAATAACAACAAAATTCACCAGGCATGCGATAAATAGATCTAAGACGGAGTTATTCCAACGAGAATAATAAAGAATGGAACTGTGTCATGCGTAATCCTTGATGCACAAGATATTGCAATGAATAATAAAGAATAGAATAATAGAAGAATTTTAACATGTATGCAGTACTTTGCATAGACAGGTTATTCCAACATAATAAGGAATGGAATAACAATAGCTCTCTTCAAGAATACGAAAGAAATAATATCCCTTAGCTTAGAAGAAACTGGATATTGGAATAATAAGGTAGCAGACTTTTCTTCTTCTTTCTCTCTATAATTTCTCTCTATAATAATTTCTCTAAAGATTTAGTGAATTGGTGAGAAATGAAGGAAGAATGAGCTTCTATTTATAGGAAAATATAATTTTGATAATTGCACGTTTTGGGGCTCGAAATATTACAGTACAATACCTCCAGCTTTTCTTTCAATTTTAATTTAGTCCTGCAAGTATTATCAAACTTGCACCACCTGCCCTAATAGTAAATAATGTGAATCAATAGTTCAATCATGTGAATCAATAGTTATAATCATGTTAAAATATGAATTACAGTATAGTACCTCCATCTATACCTCCATTTTTAACTTAGTCATGCAAGTATTATCAATCTTGCACAAATCCCTTAATAGTAAATGAATGTGAATCAATAGTACACACATGTGAACAAATAGTTATAATCATGTGAATTAATAGCAATTAATTGCTCATTTATCCGATTACTTACCCGATTATCAATATAACCCCCAGACATCAATTATCATCGGAATAGATGTCGATTTCCACTAACACTAACAATCCCAACACAATGGAAATATTTTTCTCAAAAATTTCATTTTTGAAATTTTGAAGTTTAACTTTTTCCAAAAAAGTCAACTATTGACTTTTTTCACCAAAAAGTCAACCCTAGCAAATTCTATGTTTATAGTCTATTTCTACTAATTTTATCGTTTCGGACTCAAATATCACGTCTACGTCTCCAAATTCAACTCCGAACTCAACTTTGATTTTTAATAACTTTCATCATTAATATTATTACTCACAATATTTAACAATCAGGTCATTCCCAGAAAAGAGGGGGCTTTCCAATAAGGATTTCTCCCTATTGGCGCGCAATTAGGTGACCAAACCTCTCATTGACAGAACTTCTAAACATTGTAAATATTGCAATTTAATAATATGAATAACTTTGTCGTCTCAATTATTGATTTAATAATATATCATATTATGCAGATGATACTGTGACAATAATCGAATCAATAACATGAGAAATATGATGCAGCAATTATTGTAGCAATAATTGAGTATAACTGAGTGATTTCTTACGTAAGCATTAATAATCAATACTGTGTGCTACTATGCAGCCACGCGTATCACTGTACTTTTACTACCGGGTAGTTCAACAGTTTTTAATGGTAACACTTTCACCGTTATTTTTAATAAAAGATAACTTTGTCGTTTTCTTACTATGACAATACTTCAGTTGTGGGGTCCACCAATAATTGTGCCGTCGTACGAATATTTCCCGTTAAAATGAATATTCCCCGACCAATAGAATATTATATAACCACTTGCTTACTTTGCAAAATTTGTAAATATTACCCACAACTATAACATTATATCAAATCCACACCATAATATTCAAAAAAAATACTTCGAAAAATTTAAATCTTTATTCATAAAATTTGGGGTCTCACATTAAAACCCTTTCCACTCGGGTTGGCTAGTGGAAGAAGATAAGTAATTTTCTTCTGAATTGTCAGAAGTTTGAGAATGTTCTCGAGTGAGTCCCCTAAGGATGTAAACACTCGAGTGCGTCTGACTTCTCTACCTTTTCGAAATGGCGGGTTTGAAGACTGTGCTTGGAAAGGGGAGTAGTTTCTCCTCTGAATAGGCATGTTCTAACTGCCTTTTTGTCCTTGTAGTATCCAGGAAACATCCTCCTCTTTCTTCTTATGGACCCTCCGGGAGTTGTTTCTATAACTCCATACTGGATGTGTTCAGCCATCCATCTCAGCCATTTCTTTATGTTTTATCATTTCAGAGAATGGTTTGCCTATGCCAGCTAAGAACCTCTCATAAAAAGGAGATTCTTGAATGTCTATAAAGGTTATCACTAAATCAAACTCAGTTATAGATGGAATAACTTGAGTAGCAAGGCGCCTCCACTTTGGGCATATTCTTTGAAAGACTCATTGACTTATTTCTTGACCTTGGTAATTTGATACCGGTCTGGAGACAGCTGTGTTTGGAAACTGTACTGACTAAGGAAAGCATGGGCTAATTCCTCCCAACTATGAATCTTGGAGTTGTTTAATCTAGTATACCATGCTTAGCTTCTCCAATAAGACTTTTCTGAAATAGCTGCATTCTGAGCTTTTCATCCTCGGCATAAGATCTGAGTTCTCCAATGATTACCTTCAAATATGAGTAAGGATCCCCCAATCTATTATACTTTTCAAAATTGGGAGTATTGAATTTTTTGAGATAATGAACCCCAGGGAAGATGCAAAGGTCTGAATATGAAACACTCCCGTGTGCTACAATCCCTTTAATAAATCGAATGGTCTCTTCCATTAGTAGAACTTTCTTCCTAATATCACAGGTGTTTGGATCTTCTTTGAGATGGGTAATTTCAGGGGTTTTGTTGGTTTTATCCAATTGAGACCCAGGTACTGGAACTTCTTTGTCCGGACCCTGGGTTCCTCCATATGTAGAGGATTCTTTATGTATGGGTATTTGTTGAACCTGAGTGGACTTGTGTAGTTCTTTGAACAGAATAACCAACTCTGTAATTTGATTTCTTAATCCATCGAACTCCTCATAAGAGATAGGAGTAGGATTATACTGGCCAGATGTAGCCATGTTTGGCTGCATGCTTATTGTCTTTTTGGATTTGGAACGGGTTACCGGACCAATTGCTTCCCTAAAAAAAGACTTATGTAGTTTAGTCTTAGGGAATGTAGAAAGGTTGCATGCTATGTAATGTGTCTGTTTTAGGAGTATTATCCTACAAAACGGATGTCAATTTGTTTTAATGACAATATAGCATGGCAGGTTTTGATATAAAAGGGAATGCGTGTACACATATTCCTTTATACTTTCCATTACATTTAGATTGACATGGAAATGAAATTACAGGTAATTGAAATTACAAGGTATGAAGAGACTTCAGTTCGCATTTGGTTTATCAGAGACTGACCTATCTAAGGTTACTCTCACGGCTTTTTGGCATGAAGGTTCCCGGATCATCGCAATTCACTTAACGGGAAGTTAATCCGGTCTTTCAACTGGAGCAATCTGGGTGGTGCCTTTCCTGAGCCTTATTAGAATTAGTTTCTCTATGATTCTAGTAAACAAACACCGACAGGATAGCCTCTTGGTGGAGGGAGCACACAACATACATTCACATACAATGTGTCTCACCGTATGGAAATGATGACATGTGCGAAGCACTAATATCACAGGCAGATATAGTGCGAAGCACTAAGTGCAATAAGTAAATGCATTAGTACACATTCATTCAAATGTAAATGCAACATCCACACATAAGCAGATAAAATGTTTTAAAAAGCTTTGAATTACGGCTTAATCCCTCTGACTGGATGTCCCCAGTGGAGTCACCACCTGTTGATGTCGGAATTTTTATTTGTCCCTTTCTGTTCTTGTCTTTTAGTGTTCTCATGTTAGGTGAGATTTGTTTGAAAAAATAAGTTTGAAAAGGTCAGACATGTATATGTCGACGATTGGACTTTAAGAGTTGTCAGTTGGTATTTTTAAATGGTTGCACCAACTCAACCGAGAAAAGGTTTGCACAATTACCTAGTGATGTGACACTACTTAACTTTTTTGTGAAACCGAGATTCTTTAGGGTCTGGGGGCTTGATTAAGCGAAGGGAAAGTGTTAGGCACCCCCCCCGACTTCTGTGGTGACACGGTTACCGCCACCTTTCAATTTTAACTTTTATCTGAATATGTGTGTGTGTAGGTCGATGTGCAATTATCTGGAAGTAGTGTTATGCCTCGTTTGCACCTATATATAAAGGGTTTGAATTTTGTATAAAAGTTAATTTTAACGAGATATGGCAGTGATGTTTTGTAAAACATGTTTGTCAAACCCTTGTACTCAATAGTAATTGAGGCCTTTGATACTTCCATTTTATTATGTGTTTGGCTTGGTTGTTTTTATTATTTTCGAGATGCAAAGCATCTTCGAGAAAATAAGATACATAGAAGTACCATACTCCTTATGGGCATGAAAGCCATCGAAGGAAATTTAGACACCGTGAGTAATTTACAAGCTGGTAGCAGCTGAAAATGTCCATCACGGGAACCGAATCTGGGTTCAGGAACTGAATCTTTGATAACATGATTCCTGGGCTCACATGATGAAGCAATATGTGCAAAAAGCTGTAAACAATTATATATATAAAAGTTGTAAATATATATATAATGAACAATCAAATGCCACAAAGTAAACTCCAGGGAAGACGTGAAATGTAATATATATATATATATATATATATATATATATATATATATATATATATAAAGGTTGTAAAAGGCCACAAAGTAAACTCCGTGCTTGATGAGAATTGTAAATATATATATATATATATATATATATATATATATATATATATATATTGTAAGACCCTAAATTTTATGAAATAAAAGTATTCAATTTTTCTTATAATTATTATTAGGTAAATGGTTAAATTGATAAAAGGTTAAAGTTAAGGGTGATATATGTAAATATTTTGAAAAATAAGCAAGTGTTTATAAAATATTCTTTGTTGTCGGGAAATATTCGTACGACGGCGCAGCCATTTGTGGGCCCCATAACGAAAAGCAATTGGATGAAGAAAATGACAAATATGAGTTTTTTTTATAAATAACGGTGTAGTTGTTACCGTTAACACTATTGGAATACCCGGTGGTTAAAACACGATGTACGCAGTGTTCGCTTGCGATGATGATTTCGGTATTGCACCAATTATTGATTCTTACGTAAGAAGTTACTACTCAATAATTATTACAGTAATTACTGTTAAATATTTTATTTTGTTGATTCAATAATTGCTATGTTGATATTTTATATTATTGTTGTTTCAATAATTGTCACTGCACAATATTTCCCATTATCAGATTAATAATTCATATTATTTGAATAATATTATTAGATAGCATTATTGACAATGTCTAAGAAAGTTCTGTCTAGGGAAGTGGTTTGGTCACCTAATTGCGCGCCAGTAAGGAGAAATCCTTATCGGAAAGCCCCTTCTTTCCTAGGAATGGCCTGGTTGTCATTATTGTGATTCTGTAATATTATTTGTGAATAATTAATTATTGATATATATGATAAGGAAAATATTTATTTTTATGTGGATATAAATGGAGGAATTTTTAGAAAAGTGACAATTGTTGAAATTTGATATTTTATCTTTTCTGAAAAAATAATTCATTCAAATATATTATTATATTACATTATAAATGTATAATGCGATAATATAATAATATAATAATGGTGATATTTTTAAAATGAATGTGTGATATATGAATAAATGAGGATGAAGAGTATTTTTATTACAATAAATGCTAAATTAATGTTAAACATGTTGGTGGATCCCATATTTGACTAAAATTTGATTATAGCTTGCAAAATCGTCCGTATGTGAATTTCAGTTAATTTCTTTTTAGAATTTGGAAAAATTTAAAGCTACAAAGTTTTAGAGATTTGAATTTCCTATGGAATAGACATAAGATTCGAGTTTTTCTGATAAAAGGGATATTTATTATGAATTATTGAAGTTCTGGAATATTGGGTCTGAATTGATTTTGTTACAAAAAATGTTTAAAACATGTTTTTCATGTTGGTGGGCCACACTGGCATGTGTAAAATTCTGAATTTAGATTTCCAAGGTATGCATAGGAAATTTTTTAATAAATATTATTATTTTATTAAATTTTCTGCTTTGGTGTTCTAAGTATTTTCCTATAAATAGGGTTCTTAGGTTAGAATTGAAAATCACACCAAAAACTGAAGTTTTCTCTCTCTATATTATCGAGCGTATTTTTGTGAGTATTTAGATATCTTGAGTGTTGCTATACGGTGCAAGTTTCCTTCAGCATTATATCCGATATTCCAGCCAGAAGTGTTATTCTTTTAAGGTAAGGGGTAGTAAGGGATATTGTCATTATTATGATAAGAGATGGTAAGGAATAGTAAGGGATGGTAAGGGATGTTATTTTTTTAGTAAATGATGTTATTTAATTTAATATCATTATACCGAAATATGGATATGACTTTTATTGTTAAACTTTATCTTTTTCGTGTCGGGGTTTCTATTCACGTATACGACACTATTCACGTATACGACACTATTCACATATACGACACTATTCATGTAAATGGCACTATTTACGTATACGACACTATTTATGTATACGGTATTATGTACGAATACGGGTTACTATTCATGAGTTATTATTTACGAGTTACTATTCATGAGTTACTATTCACGTGTTACTATTCATGAGTTACTATTCACGGGGTACTATACACGAAAAAATTGGTTTCTTTTTCTGACCAAATTATTGTTGATTTATGAATCTTGCTCTTGAAATTAAATCCATGTTTTGATCATATTATTTTTATTATCATATATAACATTTTTATAACCCTGGTGATTGAATTTCTCTTTCACTTGAGTGTAAAGATGGGTAGATTATTGGTATGATCGTGACTATGGGTTCTCTTTTGCCAGTAGTGCAAAGATAAATTGTTGACTGGTATGATCATGACCATTGAATTCATAATTGAATATCTTTATCTTAAGTGCAAAGGTGAATTGATCAACATGGTTATAATTATTGTTTATATAAATTCTGAAATGATTATATATTTCTTTGAGATATTAATATCTTTGGCCGTAGTGCAAAGATGACTTGTTGTTGAATATCTTTGGCCAGTAGTGCAAAGATGAATTGTTGATGAATATCTTTGGCCCGTAGTGCAAAGATGACTTGTTGTTGAATATCTTTGTCATGTATTGCAAAGATGAACTTTTGATGAATATCTTTGGCCCGTAGTGCAAAGATGCATTTATTAGTATGATTATGAACAAGAACAGTGATTTGGTATAAACATGATCTTTGATGTTTCAGGTAAAGACATGTGATGAAAATTATCTCTGTCTTGGGTGCGAAGAGGAATTTAGAACCACAATTAGGATTATGAATTATTCACATAATTGTGGACATGAACTGTTGATTGATGTTACAGGGATAAAACATTATTGGTGGACTTTTAACATAGAGAAGATAGACTTTATGGTCTATTTGACTCTTCTAATGGATTGCTCATTCCGCTACAACTATGGTTGAAAAGTTTTATCATCTACCATATGTTCTAAATCTCCGATTCATTACTGATGAAAGCTATTGATAATTTAATTATCTTTAGCCATGATATTCTTTATTGGGCTAGTTGTGCTCACCCTTTTTGTTTCACAATTTCTTTCAGGTAATAAGAGTGTAGCTGGGTTGAGCGGGGGTAACAAGGGAATAGAACGGTGGTCTATAGTTGTTGAGGTTTTCCCTAAAATAGTATGGAAATAATTTTCTTGAGAATTTTAGATAAATGTGTCATATTTTGTACGTTATTTAACCATTGATTTTGGTGAACTGAATAGGGTGAGGTGAACCCAACTTTGGAAGGGTGTTTTGCCACTATCATACAAGATGTCTAAAGACCTACGACTTCGTGTTATCATAAGACAGGGTTGTGCACATCTACTTGCTGATTATATCTATGAGCACTACCTATATAATCTTGGAGTTTGGTTGAAATATAATTCTCAATTAGAGACAATGGAGATAATTATATGTCAAGAGAAGACTCACCATTGGAAAGAACATGATAGCAATCTTCTCGTTTTTTTTGGGGTCTATTGCGTCAACCAAGGATAACTCTCAAGTCTTATGATATCTATTACCACATAGATACATGGCCTCCCATGTACGAAGGTTTCCTTGAGCATTTTCCAAAGATTTTAATTTCTAAAACAATTATTGACTGTACCTTTATGTAAGGTACTAATGTGAGGTGTTATCCAAGGTTGGGATGAGAGTCACATATGTGACGCCCCCAAAATAGGTATACATGACCCATTCCGAGTCGCCAAATACATGGTAGAGAACACAAATACAAACTTAAATATACAGCATGAGCTATAAGTTTTAATACAAATATTGTCTTCTAGACAGTAGTCAAACTCAAAATAAGTCCTCAATATATTTATTATCACACTATTTCATAAAATAGTGAGGACTACTAATGCAAACATTTGGACCATCACTCCGTTCTCCGACTAGTCCCAGCTATATTCTCATTCCTGAAGAGAACAATTAAAGTAAAGGGTGAGCTCAACTTGCCCAGTAAGAAATATTATGAATAAGATAATGCAGAATAAATTATCGTTAGCCTTTAACAATGTTAAACTGATAAAATACAATAGACATTAAGTTTAACTGCAGCGGAACAAGTAATCCATTAGAAGATTCAAGTAGAGCATGATATCTACTATCTTCTATGAATTAAAAAAATTTATCTTCAATTTTATCACTGATAATCAGCTTCATAATAATCCACATCATCGAATCACCCCTGCACTACGACTAAGGATATTTATTAGTATCACGACCACAAATTATCCATGCACTATGGGCCAAGGATATTCGTTTTTTCATCAATAGTCATGATCATGCCAACAACTGTCCATCAATGCACTACGGGCCAATGAGGACTTTTACCACATCATTTGTAACATTATGGTCATGATTATAGCGAATAATCCCTGGTCATAATAATACTAAGTCCATCTATGCACTACGGGCCAAAGATGACTTTCATAACAATATAAGCATGAGGATGATGACAATTGTAGACACTCGAAATTTTTTGCACACCTGTTACTAACATTGCAGGAGGGTATATTCGTCTTTAGGAGATAACCCTGGAAGACAGCTCACATCCATTCCAGATACTATCGGAAGTTCAGTCTCAACCCTAGAACACCCCCCCGGGAGTATCAATTCCAACCTCAGAGATATCCCCGAGTTTCGTCCTTAGAGATAACCCCAAGGAATGTCGTTGCAGTTCCGGCGATAACTCCGGAAATGCTTGTTTCAAATGCATGCAATCAGCTTCAATCTCAGACATCCTGCCGAGGCACTCATTCCAAAGACCTGGAGCTAACACTGGGAAGATAGGCACACTTAAAGATGACCCTGCGGAATTCAAACACTTGCAGCAGTCCAATCTCAGAGATAACCCT
This sequence comes from Panax ginseng, assembly GCA_020205605.1. Lineage (NCBI taxonomy): Eukaryota > Viridiplantae > Streptophyta > Magnoliopsida > Apiales > Araliaceae > Panax > Panax ginseng. Next base: position 126,488,602 of record CM035131.1, on the reverse strand, counting down.
GAGCAACGTCTACTATCAGCCCAAGCCGGAGATAACCCCGGTGAGGGTCAAAATTGTCATCTTGCCACCTCAACCCCCAACGCACCATCTCAACATTTCATACATACATTTGTATATAGCAATGTCCCACAAGAGCCAAGGAGGTCCAATCTCGAGTGAATATTACGCGTGGCAGCTCACCGGATAGAATTTGAAGCCTAAAGACCATGGGCATGGTCCCCTCTTCCTGACATCGTACAACCTCTAATCCCATGTCATTGTGTAACTCTCGACAAAAGTAGTCCGAAGAATGTCTTATACAGCTCGTTCGGATGCTCAGATTGAAGTTCTGCAAGTTCGAGCGGACATCATAGTGCACGAGTGCACGTACTTTGAGACAGAACCCGGGGCACCCCGAGAAGCCGCAGGTGCATCTGCGGCCACCAGCTCTATAAATATAGAGCTTTGGGTGGCCATTTATAAGAAAAAAAGAGGCAAGGATGCCCTGTCCAATTTGCTCTTTGCACACCCCATATTGAGTGTTTTTCATTTTATACACCTGTTAGCTCACATATAGCTATATTTTACCGGCGGGAGCTGAGTGTTTATCCCTCTAGAGTCATAAAAGCCTGCCTTGGCAGCCCACTGTAAGCCTTCTCACACTCTATAAAGCCTTTCTCTTCATCTTTGCCCACACTATTCTTCAAATTGAGAGTCGTGTTATATGTGTATGCCCAGACTTCGAGTTATGCCTCGATTGAGCCTAGACTTATGTCTGGAGAGTTTACTTGCTTATATATATATATATATATATATATATATATATGAACTATTGTCGGATTATATCCGATGAGCCTGGATTTTATATCCGGTTGTCGGATTATATCGATGAGCCTGGATTTTATATTCGGAGCGTTTACTTGCTTATATATATATATATACATATATATATATATATATATATATATATATATATATAAAATGTTGTCAAACTCTATTCGATGAGCTTGAATTGTATATCTGGTGCGTTTACTGCTTTTATATATATATATAGCGACATATCGCTAAAATGATAAACCGAGCCGAGATTGAGAAACATCCTGTGCATTTACCGTTTATATATATATATTTACATTTCTGTCAGGCTTGGAGTTTACTTTGAGGCCTTTTACTGCTTTATTTACATTTAGTCCCGCCTAGAGTTTACTTCGTGGCGGTTGATCGTCTTTTACAGCTTTATTTACTTTTGTCATCCCCCGTGGAGGTGCTTCGTGGTGGTTGATCATGTCTCTCTATATATATTTATCGCTTTTATATATTTACATTTTCGATCCCCCATGGAGGTGTTTCATGGTGGTTGATCATGTCTCAGTATATATATTCTGACTTTTATATATTTAATCGCTATCGCTTTTTTATATACATTGCGACATCATGTGAGCCTAGAATCATGTGATCGCATATTCGATCTCTTGAATCTAGATTCTTGGTTCCGTGATGGACATTTTCGTGTTTGTAAGTCGCTTGAAAATTATTCACGGTGTTTGAATTTCCTTAGATGGCTTTCATGCTCATGAGGAGTTCGGCACTGCTATATATTATTTTCTCGAAGATGCTTCACATCTCGAAAATAGAAGCAAACAAGACGAACATTTAATAATTAAATGAAAGTATCAAAGGCCTCAATTACTATTGAGCACATATTTTGAAAAACCTCGTTTACAAAACTTCACTGCTATATCTTGTTTAAAACTGAATTTTTGTATAAATTCAAACACTGTGTATATAGGTTCGAACGAGGCATAGCACTACTTCTAATTAAATTGCACATTAATCCACACACACACATTCGTATAACAGTTGCTTGAAAAGTGGCGGTCACCGTGGCAACACGGATGTCGGGGGGTGCCTAACACCTTCCCTCCGCATAATCAAACCCCCGAACCCAAATGAATCTCAGTTTCACAGACCCGTTTAGCAGTGTCACATCATTGGGTTAATGTGCAAACCTTTTCTCAGTTACGTTGGTGCAACCAGTTAAAAACACCAACTGGCGACTCTTACAGTCAAATCTTCGACATGATACACGTCAGACCTTTTTCACTTTTTTTTTCAAACAAATCTCACATAACATGAGAACACCAAAGAACAAGAATAGAAAAGGGACAAATATAAATCCTGACGTCGACAGGTGGCGACTCTGCTGGGGATACCAGTAAGAGGGTTTAAGCCGCTACTACAAGCTTTTCAAAACTGTTATATGCTTGTGTGTGAATGTTGCATTTACATTTGTGATGCATGTGTACGAATACATTTTAATTATTGCACTACAATATATCTATTTGTGATATTAGTGCTTCGCACATGTCATCATTTTCATAAACGGTTAGACACGTTGTAAGTGAATGTATGTTGTGTGGTTCCTCCACCAGGAGGATATCCTGTCGATGTTTGATTTATGGACTCGTAGGGAGACTAATTCCAATAAGGCTCAAGAAAGGCACCACCCAGATTCGCTCCAGTTGAAAGATCGGATTAACTTCCCGTCAAGTAGATTGCGATGATCTGGGGACCTTCATGCCAAAAAGTCACGAGAGTAACTCTAAGATAGGTCAGCCTCTAATAAACCAAACGCGAAGGAAAGTCTCTTCATGCTTTCCATTTTTATTACTTGTAAAAGCATTTACTTATAATTTTATTCCATGTTCATCTTTATGTAATGGAGAATATGAAGAATATTTGCACATGCATGACATGCTATCAAAAGACACTAGTTTTTTTGTAGGATAATATTCCTAAAATGGACATATTATGATATCATGTAAACCTTTACATTCCATGAAACTAAACTACATAAGTTTTTTGTAGAGAAATAATTGGACTTGTTACTCGTTCAAAATCCAAAAAGGCCACGAGCCTACAACCAATCATGTCTTCTTCTGACTAGTCTAATCCCGTTTCTTGAGAAGAATTTGACGTATTAAGTAAACAAATTACAGATTTAGCTATTCTTCTTAAAGAATTGCATCAGTCTACTCAGGGCTCAAAAATGCTTACACATACAGAATCCTCTACACAAAAAGGAACACAAGGTCTTGATAAAACAAATCCAGAACCTCAGTTGGATATGACCAACAAAGACCCTGAAAACACCCATCTCAAAAAAGATCCAGACACTGGTGATATCAGGAAGAAAGTCCTTCAAATGGAAGAAACTATCCGTTCTCTCAAAGGGATTGTAACACATTGAAGTGTTTCGTGTGCTGACCTTTGCATATTCCCTGGTGTTCATTATCCAGAGAAATTCAAAACCCATGACTTTGAAAAGTATGATGGATTAGGGGATCCTTACACACATTTGAAGGTGTTAATTGGAGAACTTGGATCTTATGCGGAAAATAAGAAGCTCGTAATGCAAATTTGTTCGGAAGAGTCCTCATTTCGAGAAGCCCGTTCATGGTATACCAGATTAGACAACTCAAAGATCCATAGATGAGAAGAAATAGCTCATGCCTTCCTCACTCAGTACAGTTTTCAATCTCAGATGGCTCCTGACTGGTACCAGATTACCAAGGTCAAGAAATAGTCTAATGAGTCTTTTAGAGAGTACGCTCAAAGGTGTAGACGCCTTGCTGCTCAAGTTAATCCTTCTATGACAGAGTCAGAAATGGTCATGACTTTCATAGATATACAAGAAGCTCCTTTATATGAAAGAGTTTTAGCTAGTATTGGCAAACCATTTTCTGAAATGATCAAACACAGAGATATGGCTGAGATGGGATTGAAGTTAGGAAAGATTCAAGAACTAGCCGCTCTTAGAGCAGTTGTTGAGCACATCTAGTCCGGAACTTATGGAAATAATCCCTGGAGGGTCCATAAAAAGAAAGAGGAGGATGTTTCCTTGATACTACAAGGTCAAAAAGGCAATCAGAACATGCCTATATAGAGGAGAAACTACTACCCTTTCTAAGCACAATCTTCAAACCTTCCATTGCCTAAAGGTGGAGAAGCAAAGCTCCCTTATACGTTCAAACCCTTAGGGGACTCGCTTGAGAATATTCTTGCTCTTATGACTACTCAGAGGAAAATCACGCATCTTCTTCCACTAGCCAACCCTAATGGGAGGGGTTTCAATCATACTCGGAAGTGTGCTTATCATGCTGGAGCACCTGGACATGATACTCAAGATTGTTGGGCCTTGAAACATAAGATATAAGATTTAATAGACAACGGTGAGATCGTGGTTACCAAACCAGATCAACCTCATGTGCAAGACAACCTTCTTCCTCAACACAAAGAAGAAGAGGTCAACATGATTAGTTAGAGCAGTGGACAGAGTTCTAATTTTAATGGTGAATCATCCCAAACCATGAAAGACGGTGTTGACAGATGGGATTACACAAAGTTCCAATTTGTTATGGAATGAAAGATGAAAGCTCTTTGTAAGCAAGTTGAACAATTGGTAGAACTAGTGATCCATTATTATCAAGTCACACGCCAATTAGTCAGCCATGAGTATGCATATCTCCTTCCTTTTGTTATGAATGCTCCATCATCACCTTCAGAAAGTGAAGCATTAGAGGACAAGGTTGCGCAGAGAGCATGTGTTAAAGCCCGTCGGGATTTTGCTAATAAAAGGGAATTTACATACCTGGGCCAACCTATGGAGGAGATATTTCATATGCTAATCAATGAAGGAAGAATCACCTCCCTTCTACCTCCAATTAATCCCCGTTAAGACGGTTCAACTCCGATGGAGTATGTCAATATCATTAACATTCTCGCGGTCACAACACAGAAGAATGCTTGGCACTCCGCCACCTTATTCAAAATCTAATTGACAGCGGTGTCCTGTAATTGACAGACGATGACACTATGATACTCAAGAGTGGGAATACCTGTCCTACCAAATGGAAGGGGCTAGTAGCAGTTATATCCACTGGGCCAGGTGAGACTGTCAAACCATTTCCCATACAAGTAATTCAACTCAAAGGAGCTGACAATCCTTTGAAAGTGGATGTACTAGAGACAATTTCTTTACCCTTCAGACGACAATATCCTATTGTTAGCCTACACAAAGTCCCATGGAATTTTAGAGAAGCTGAAGGATCCACGTCTCATACTACTACTACAGTGTCGAAGGAAAATCCACTGTATCTTCCTCAGAGGGTGATGAATCCCGCCATAAAATCAACGGGGAAGATTCCCATGGAGAATATTGAGAAATTCCTCCGCACTATGGGCCATAATGAAGCCAAGGTGGTTCTAAACTTAAGAGAAACTGCACATCAGATTTCAATACTGGACTTGGTTTTATCTTCTGAGGATTACAGGAAGATCTTATTGAAGGTTTTGGAAAAAGCCTACTTACTAAAATCAGTGGATGAGGAAAAATTTCAACATCTGGTTAATCATATTTTTAACAACAATGTGATATCCTTCACTGATGATGACATATCGCCCGAAGGGACCGGTAATTGTAAGCCATTGCACATTGCAGTTTTGTCCTCCAGGTATATATTAGCTGGAGTTTTGATAGATGGAGGTTCGTCTATGAATATATGTCCTTATGCCACCTTAGTGAAGATGAACGTCAATCTCAAATGGATCTGAAGCAGCCATACGGTTATCAAAGCTTTTGATGGATCCCGACAAAATTTTGTCGGAGAGATTGAGCTACCAATTGAGATTGGTCCTAATACATTCAATCTATCCTTTCACGTCTACAAGATAGATTCAGGATACAACCTGCTCTTGGGGAGACCATGGATCCATATGGCTGGAGCTGTCCCTTCTACACTACATCAACAACTGAAATACATTGTCAACAATAGTTTAGGTATTGTCAACGCTGAGCCGGAATATCCTAAACAAGGAGACCTACCACTCATCAGCTTCAATTCAGAAGTTGAGCCGACTAGTTTTCATACTTTGGAAGTGAGCAACACACAATACCATCCTATTGGAACGCCACTTCTTGTACCCAAGATTTCTATCGAAGTGATGGCAGCTACCCAAGAAATGAAGTCATTGGGTCATCAGCCTGGACAAGGGCTTAGTAAAAATTAGCAGGGTATTAAGCACCAAATTCAAATGTCCAGTTAAACCGGGACAGCTGGACTAGGCTATTCTACCAGTTCCAGTCATAGGAATCCTCATAAATATAAGCAGATTCTTTAAGCTTCCACCATACGGCAATTTTCTCCACCCGCACCTTATGAGCTGATACAGTCTCTGATAAAGGTGTCAGCCCATGTTATGGCTATGCTATTTCCCAAACCAGTACCATTCAAAGAAAAAGAGGTCCTGATTCCTGATCCTAAAGTGGAAGAAAGAGAACAGAAATGTAAACATGATATCGCCCATATGATGTCTGGCATACACATCAGTATGCATGATGAACATACAAACAGATACACCCCAGACGATGATTGCCCAGATGTTATGGTCATCATTCAGGAAAAGGAGGACTATGACACCCCCTCCATCACTGCAGTCCATCAGGACTTTACCCTGGACAATTGGAGCAGCTCCATGCATTGGTCGACGAGGGTAAAACAAGCAGAAATCCCTCTGCCCTATAGATAACTTTAATTGCTTACTTTTCTGTACAGTATTAGCAGTTATTTTATCAGTACATGCTAACACTTTTGTATGATTAAACAGTTTCATATATTAAGTGAAAGTATATTTTGTTTCGGGACTCTAAATTTAGATGTGCATGTACTTGCTGATGAGGTGCCTTTTTTCCTCAAGGATTGTAACTTTGATGAAAAGTTGGACTCAGACTTGATGGAAATCCAAGAGGACATTGAGATACCTTAGGAGATTAAGGAATGGGTCAAAGACAAACCAAAACCAAATCTTAATCAAACCATTCCTTTCAATCTTGGAACCTCAGAAAGCCCTAAGCTAATCCAGATTGGTTCAGACCTAACCCCAAACCAACGGAGTGACATGGTTGCGCTACTAACCAAATTCTAGGATGTGTTTACATGGTCTCACGAAGACATGGTAGGTTTGTCCACTAACATTGTCCTTCATTGCCTTCCCATTAAAGAGGGATTTAATCCAGTCAGGCAGAAGCTCAGGCGATTGAAACCTGAGTAGAGTTTAAAGGTGAAAGAAGAAATTGTGAAATAATTTCAAGCTGGCATCATCATGGTGTCCACATATCCAAAATTGATATCCAACATTGTTCCCATGCCTAAACCAGGAGGAAAGGTTCGAGTTTGCGTGGATTACCGGGATCTGAACAAAGCTTGCCTTAAAGATTGTTTTCTCGTGCCCTTTATCCATATTCTTGTTGACAATACTGCTCAATACGGTATGTACTCCTTTGATGATTACTTTGCGAGGTATCATCAAAATATGGTCGCTGAGGAGGATCGTGAGAAAACTACTTTCATCACGCCTTGGGAATCTTCTGCTACAGATGGTTGTCATTCGGCCTCATCAATGTCGGGGCAACCTATCAGGTAGCTATGATGGCTCTTTTCCATGACTTAATGCATAAGGAAATAGAGATCTACGTAGATGACATCATTGTCAAGTCTGAAAGGGAACAAGACCACTTAGACCATCTTAAAAAGCTCTTCAACAGGTTATGTAAGTATAACTTGAAGTTGAATCCAGCCAAGTGCGCCTTTGATGTCAAATCAGGCAAGTTGCTAGGTTTCCTAGTCAGCCACAAAGGGATTGAGCTGGATCCCACCAAAATCCAGGCTATCAAGGAAATGCCCATTCCTCAAACAAAGAAGGAAATACAGGGATTTTTGGGAAGAATCAACTTCATTAGTAGGCTTATTTCTCAACTCACAGCAACCTGTGAGCCCATTTTAAAATTATTAAGGAAGAACTCCTCCATGAAATGGAAAGGTGAGTGTTAGAAAGCCTTCCTTACAATCAAAGAGCAGCTAGTTAACACTCCTATTTTGGTACCTCCCAGGGATGATGTTCCCCTGTTTATGTACCTGTCCATTAATGAAAATGCTATGGGTTGCATGCTGGGGAAAAAAAGATGATAGAGGCTAAGAACGAGCTATCTATTACCTCAACAAAAGATTCAGCAACAATAAACACAAGTATACTCTGTTTGAGAAGACTTGTTGTGCTTTAGCATGGGCTTCCATGAGGTTACAACATTACCTCCATGGTCACACAACCCATCTCATATCTCGCATGGATCCTCTCAAGTATGTGTTCAGTAAGCCCATACTAAATTGTCAGCTATCCAGATGGAAGCTGATCCTACAGCAGTTTGACATCGTCTATGTGACACAAAAATCTGTCAAAGGTCAAGGAATTGCGGATCAACTGGCCGCTGCACCTGCAGGGGATTACAAACCATTAGAAACATATTTCCCCGATAAAGGGGTAATAGTAGTTCAACAACACCATCAACACGATGTATGGCGTATATGGAAAATGTATTTTGATGGAGCTATTAACACAGAAGGTTCTAGAGCTGGAGCAGTTCTACTATCCGGTACGGGGGATCAATATCCCGTCGTCGTCAAATTACAATTTATCAGCACCAACAACACAGCTGAGTATGAAGGCTGTATCATGGGGATAAAACTTGCTCATTCAATGGGCATCAGGCGATTAACTGTCTTTGGGGATTCAGAGTTGGTAATCAAACAATCCACGGGAATCTATCAAACCAAAGAACTAAATTTGCTGCCTTACCATCAACAAGTTGTACAGATGGCTTCAGAGCTTGAAGAAATCTCATTTCTACATATTCCTCGTAATAGGAATGATTTTGCGAATGCACTAGCAACATGGGCCTCCTTGAATCACATACCTGACAAGGAAAACATGTCAAGCATCACATTTGCCCTACAAAAGGCCCCAACCTATGGGAACTATGTCGGAGAAGTATCGGATGAGATACCTCCCATCCAAAAACCTTGGTATCAACATATCAAGGAGTATCTGCGAGATAGATCTACACCCGCTGAGGCGAGCCCGACTGAAAAGAGGTGGATCCATCGACTTGCTATGAAATTCTACTTGAGCGAAGATGCACTCTACAAAAGAGATGCAGGATTAGGTCTCCTCAGATGTCTGGACAAAAACCAAGCTCAAAGGCTCATGGATGAGATCCATGGTGGAGTATGTGGCCCATACATGAGCGGACCCCTACTTGTTAAGAAAATCCTCAGAATAGGGTATTATTGGCTTATTCTCAAAGTTGACTGTGATGATCACATCAAGAGGTGCTATCAATGCCGAATGCATGGGAATGCTATCCACGCCCCTCTAAGGGAACTCCATAATATGAGTTCTCCATGGCCCTTCTCAATGTGGGGAATGAACGTGATCGGGCCCATCAAGCCCAAAGCCAGTAATGGACATCGATTCATATATTCACCATGATCGACTACTTTACCAAATGGGTAGAAGAAGCCTCCATCACCAGGGTTACCAAAGAAGTCATCATTGCTTTCATCTGAAATAATATCATTTGTTGGTATAGACAACCAGAGGTTATTGTGTCAGACAATGCTAAAAACCTCAACAACAAAATGATGGAGGAGTTATGCAGTAAATTCCACATCAAACACCTTAACTCCGTCATCTATCGTCCAAAGATGAATGATGTTGTTGAAGCGGCTAATAAAAACATTAAGAAGATTATGCAGAAAATGTTCGCCAATCACAAAGGATGTCCTAACCTCTTGCCACTGACTTTATTAGCCTATAGAACTTCAATTCGAACGTCCACTGGGGAAACCCCGTACTCATTAGCCTATGGGACGGAAGCAGTGCTCCCCATAGAGGTAGAAATGGAATACCTCAGAGTGTTGATGGACGCTCAGCTGGATGAAGACCAATGGTTACAAGACAGGTATCACCAATTGTTTCTAATAGATGAAAGGTGAACCGCGACTATCTTCCATGGTCAGTTCTATCAACAAAGGATCGCAAGATCCTACAACAGAAAAGTCTAGCTACGACAGTTTAAACAACACGTCTTGGTTTTAAAGAAGATCAATGACAACCAATATCAATCTAAGTGAAAATTTACTCCTAACTGGGAAGGCCCATTTTTTGTCAAGGAGGTGTTGACAAGAGGCTCTCTTAGACTACAGAAAATGGATAGTGATGAATTTCCACAACTCATCAACTTAGACACCTTGAAACGGTATTATGTCTGAGCTTATCATCAAGCAAACATCCTGGTTTTGAATCATCAAATCAACAGGCATTCCGGTTTTCTAACCCTTTTTACATACTCTTACGCCCTCGAAACATACACTCAAACCAACCCGATGACTGGTTTCACCTCATTTCAAACTTTTCACACAATTTTGGTTATCCCCCCCATGAATTAAACCTTTCACACCTGCAGTTTATCTTGAAGACTGGATTAAACTTTTCTACGCTTGCAGTTTGTCCTGAAGATGGGATCAAACTTTTTCACACCTGCAGTTTGTCCCACACATGGGATCACACTTTCTTCTCCCCGCAGTATAGGCTGCACATGGGATTCAGACTTCTCTTCGGCTGCAATTCATCGTGAGGGGCGAACTACGTCGACCTGATCTCCCTGATACCCGGGAGTACGTAGGAAACCATATTCTATATGGCCCGGTCGCAATAAACAAAAAACAACAAAAATATTTCTGCCCTTTTTCTACAAAAATGAAAACCACAAAAACACTTCTACACCCTTCTTCATCAATAAAACTTCTACACCCATTTACCCATTTCCCATTCAGCGTTGAACATCTTACACCAGGTTCGAACTACGCAAAGCTGATCTCCTCTTTAATAGGAGTATGTATGCAGGCATTTATGGTTCGGTCTAACCCCCTACCAGAACAAAAATACTTGTCACACGGTACTAGGATCAAAATTTAATGCACCACATTTCATCGGCTTCAAACTAAAGGGATGGAACTACCTAACCTCTCCTCATAAATAGGAGATTCAGCGACTATCTAAGCTGCTGTTGTGCCTTAAAGAGCAATACCAATCCATAAAAGATAGAACTAATGGGCTCCTCCTAAATAGGAGTACTGGCGACCATCTGTGGTGCGATCAATCTCAGAGAGGAAAAGCCACACTCCTCTCCACATCTACTTACAGAAACCAGTCCCAAGACACCAAAGGTGGTAGGGATACAAAAAGATCAATGATCCGTTCTGAAAGATCCTGCGACGTCTCAATGTCCACACATCAAGGGTGATTTCAGAATGGATCAAGTTCACAAGTCCTGAAGAAACAGGAAAATAGCAAGCAAGTATCAAGGCACAACTAAAAGGGAAGTAAATCAAAATATATTTCCCTGCCATATATAATATTGTTTGATATATACAATATTGATGTACATGACAAAATGGCTAAGCTAGTCTGTACAGGAAAATACAAGTCTATCTACGGATCTGTGTGTATGTGGACTATCAGATCTAACATAGCATCCCTCTCTGAAGAAGGAGGTAACGCTGCAAGCTCCTGCCCAATGGTGTCTATACGAGCTAGCAGATCTAAGGCTAACTGCATGGTGGCATGATGCCAGTTGTAAGGGATCTCACTGAAGTAATGTCTGTGACGGCCACATCCTGGGCAGATAAGGCAGCATCCCGCTCTACAATCAACGCATCTCTAGCTAATCTAGCCTCGTCCCTCTATAATAGAGTTGCGTCTCTCCCATCAAGAGCTGTGAACATCAAGGCCCTAGCCTAATCTCTCTCAAAGGTCATCAGATGTAGACTCTGCTCCAAATACTGTGCTTAATGCTGAATCACAGTAGCACTCGTAGTGGGAGAATCCATCACAAATGATGGCAAACTAGTAGTCAAATACTCCTCGATGGGAATATCAGCCTCCTCCATAGGCTCCTCATCGTCGGAATCAGTCCCCTGCACTATGGATACTACCGCAGCTGATATAGTCTCTGTCACCATCCATGCGGAATACTCTGCAGAACAACCCAGATGGCTGATGGAAAACTCATCTAGCCCTTGCTGATCCCAATAAGCATACAACCTAGATCTATCCTCTGCTGATAAGTGGCGAGAAGCGAAGCGCTAACTCAATGCCCCCTCAAAAGGATGGAAGTCCTAGAACTGGTCAACCTGACACATAACGACTAGTGGGTGGTAAGTAATCATACCCCTCAAACCAGCTAGAGGGAGATAATACATGCCCGGAGCATGAGTGATGAAGTTGTAGGGTGAGCTAAGCCCTGTACAAGACAATATAGAAAATAGATCTCCGATCCCTGCCAGGAAAGCTGACAAAGATGCAGCATCTATATACTTTACAGGCTGAAATGAGTATGACAAGGCTATATCATGGGTGAAACAATACCCATGCCATCTGAAAGTGCCAATCGATCTTAAGTGTGACATAAACCACACATACAGCATGACCAAGCTACCTGTAAACACTCCCGTCGGATAAGTGCAGCAGTATGTGGCCGACCTCAGAGTCTCTGCTATGATCATCGGTATGATTGTGTGACCCTCCCTAAGAGCTCTCACTACCATGATGACTCATTTGTCCAACTCATCAATGTATCGTGGCATGTAGACATACCATAGTACACATAATAGCAGTACATCCACTCTGGCCAGACGCCAATGATCCTCCAGTGTGGTGAAATCCCCGGAATGTTGTGTATAACTATCCTATTAGCCAAATTTTCAAACAGAAAATGTTGGGATATAACGTGGCCAGATGTGAGCTTATCCTGCACCACTCTACACCTTAATCTAGTGAGGGTCATGAACTGCCTACTCATGTCCCCAATCGCCATATGCATGTAAGGTCTGTCTAGTGGCAGCATCGTCAAACGTGCATACTCCTCCAGAGTAGGAGTCAACTCCTGGGTCCCAAATCAGAAAACCTGTCTCTCCGATACCCAAAGGTTCTAGCATGCCTCCATGAATCTATATGGGAACTGAAATATCAGCGAGGGTCATAGTATCTTTTAATAGATGATGATACAGTCACCCCGTCTGATGGTGACATGATATTATACCACGATCGCATACCAGATGCCACCAATAATGGTGGGGTATTATCAATACGGCTAACCGTCGAAGAAGACATCACGGGTCGTGTCATAAGACCATCCAGGGGTCAATGCTTAATATCTTCAGACAAACATACATATGCATAACATAATAACATACATGATACAATAGTTGGCAATATGATATAGGAAATGGAAAATTGTACATACATTCCTATGTATATCATCATCTAATACATCTCTATACAACTAAAATACAGGGAAATGGGGAAAAACTGCCCTACAACTAATAGAGGCCTATCTAAAGATATAACGAGAATGGGGCGAAGCTACCCAATATCTTACAGATGCCTATCAAAAGAGATAACGAGAATATACATCAGAAGAAGATAATGGTATCAATGTCTACATCATCAATCCTGTCCACCTGATGTAACTCCTCCTGGGTTACTGGATCTCTATCCACAGGGATGTCATGCCTATACAAGGGAGGATCTTCACCAGCAAAACCATATGGGTCACCTGAGGGGCCAGCGCCAGAGCTGGAAGGATCAAAAGTATCTTCCTCTAAAGGATCTCGACCCAAGTGTCGGATAAAGAAATGTGCCCGGTCCAACTGCCGGGTCAAACTTTCAATCTGTGTCAAATGAGTCAGATCTCGGACATAGGCTAGCCAATCCATCATCATCACAGATTCTGTAACCATATCCCCCATGAACTGAGCGGCGCGGGTCTGGGCTCCAATGGTACGAGGGAACCACCAATGCTAGAATATCTCCTGAGTGCAGGGACCCCAACAATGGGATATCAATGACGGGTGACTGCAAAACAGGCCAGTAACACCTGGCAGGAGGCAAGCTCGGCATACGAATCTCTCATGTAGTGCTCCTGATAGCACGCTCTCCTAAATAGAGCTACCATCCTTTATATGTGAAGAGAGGAATCCTACGGATGGAAATCACATGCTCGACACAAGTCGGGTACCCATCCTCAAATCCAATGCTCAAATGCTCCACAGAGTAGGGAACCCACACGATGAGATCCGATGTCAACAACTCCAGTTGTAGGCGGCAATGAGTACAACCCTCAGCAACAGGGACCTCCGCCAGTATGGAATGATGCCATCTCCATCCTCGTGGATAGGTGTCTAAACCTAACACACTCATAGGACAGAAACATGGGAGCCTCTCATAGGCCCAAAACTACCAACACAAAGGTAAATATCTGCTGTCAATTAACACTCTTAACCTATACATGGGAAAAGACAAGAGAAATACTCACCAGCAGAAACGGGTAGAATCCTAACCAAGCCTCGATCAAGCCCTGCGATTGCATACTCATTCCCCTGAGGAAATAGGCGAAGGTGTAGAAACCCCAATTATAGTCTCCTCTATGGTCCATGTGTTGAGTGGCACTGATCAAAGCGAAGGATACCATAGAAGAGTTATCTGCTATGAAGTAGCCCCTAATGATCATTAGGAATAATTATCGAAGAATGCAATCCCTGACTCTCACATCATCGGGTATGGGCTCACTCAATAGCTCGCGCATAACATCTACGCTCAAAGGACCTGCAAGAACATTCCAACCCTTGGGCGCCTTCGTCGGAACTCCTACCAAGGATCTGACGATAGTAGGGGTAATAGCCATTGTACAAGGCACTGACGCCCCTCCAAACTCCATACCTGTGATAAACCGCCAATCCATCGGCATCATCATCACCTCGCAGTCTAGCAAATGGAGTGACTGAGTTAGGTGAAACCAGCGCTCAGACAATGCCCTGATGTAACCCCAGGGACAATGGCGGGGAAGAATAGAGAAGAACGTCCCGAATCCGCAGCCATGTACAATCACTCTATAGTCATCATGTAAAGCCTGATACATAGAGTGGATGCTGAAAAAATTCCTTCGAGGTTGTGTAAAGCCGGGAAACTACATCAAATGTAGATCAACATCAGAACCCTTGACTCCTCATCAATAGGAAATAAGGAAGATTAAGATCCAACTTTATACCTCGTTTGCGTGCAGGTAAACTAAAGGGTGTCGACTCAAGTAACCCAGAAGCTTTGGGTTCACCACCTGAATGCCTAGCAAATCCCTACGGGGAACACGTGCAGCAGGAGCGGGGTCCGCAACCAAAACATCCTCCTCCTCGTCCTCGACGTCCGGCACTTCAACCTAGACAGGACGTATCACCACCTCCACCAAACGACGAGGTTGTCTAATAGAGCGGGGTTGAGGCACTTCGAAAGCCCTTCTCCGTACACAAGAAGTGGTCCTGCGGGAACTACTCAGCTAATCCGGATCCATAATATCTAGACACTAAGTCTCCAATTCACCTCAGAAAGGGTGTGGTAAATTCTTATTTGGAGCTTTTCAAAATGCATTTTATGACTACATGTATGCATTCATTATTTTAACATACGTCTACAGTAGAGTTAAAATGCATAACTACCCAATGCCTACATTTTGGAATTTTTTTTGCCATAGTCCCCTTTGTAAATAGGACTATCCATATGCACATAGGCATGACTAGGTGGCCATTCAGTAGAACACCTACCCATAGTCATATACATCCTACATACATTAATATATCATAGTAAAAAAATCTGTAAGTGTAGTCTAATTACCAGGATTATTTTACTTTTCTACCTTTACTCATTTATCCTCAAATAGGATAAGAAATGACAGTAAAAGGTGCCAATTTGACTGTTTCAAAAGTCAAATTTTTTCACATCATTATGTTCAACATGGTTTAATACTAACATTTACTATGTTGAATATTTTTTATCAAGTCATATCAGCATGCATATTCACTACTATGTGTCTAGATGCATTTCATGTGATAAGTCATTTTCCAATGGATAGAAACTGGAAAAGAATACATGCATGCGTTACCAGGACAGTGTAGAACACTTGTATGATGGCAGAATTTGCAGAAAGTTGCCCGAACTCAGCAGATCTGAAGAAGAGCTCTCGTATTTCCTTCGCGGCGCAACTTGAAAGTGACTTATAAAAGCAACCCACAGGCATTACATACCCATGATTGGCCGCAGGTCCACCTACGGCTGCCGTAGGTGTACCTGCGACACCTCTACATGGGTCCCACTCCTTTAGCTCAATTCAGTTCGAGTTGCAAAAGAGGTTTCATAAGCCGAAAAGGCCAAATCAGGAATAAAAACGTTACGCGATTGAGCGGAGTAGCCTGAAATCTTGGTTTTCACGGGCCAAGCTTTGGCTTCAAATTTCACTCATTGGTATTCGCCTGAATGCAAGGTATACTATACCAGTGACCTCAGCTTTTGCAAATCATGCTCGGCAATAGCTCACACAGGTCTGATGCCGCCAAATACGGGGTCATAACCCTAAAAGAAGTATCCACGGTGGGGGTCACAATGCTGATTTCAATCGTTGATAAAGTATCCCCAGCGGGGGTCACAACGCTGATTTTAATCGTTGATAAAGTATCCCTGACGGGGATCACAACAAAGATTTTAATCGTTGGTAAAGCAACCCCGGCGGGGGTTACAACGCATTATTCGTCTATGAACGAATTTCCGGCGGGGGTTACAACGTAATTCAACCATTCATGTACGTGTCAATGAAGGTCAAGCAGCCTTAACATCATTTCAACCGATGGAAAGTAAACCCATTGAAGCATCGGAGGCCAATCGTTGATCTCATCCATCAGTGCATTTATCCATAACCTTCCCCAGCGGGGGTTACAACGCAATTCAACCATTGATATACGCATCAATGAAGGTCAAGAAACCTTGACATGTTCCCCGATGGGGGTCACAACGCAATCCAACCATTGATACACACATCAATGAACGTCAAGCAGCCTTGACAGTTTGCCCAACAGGGATCTATCCGGTGATACACACATTAACGAAGGTCCGGCAGCCCTAACAATACATACAGTTGGCAGTAACTCCAACATGATCATGGTATATGTTATACACGTCCTCAAACAGACAAATCCTTATCCCCACAGATCTTTTGCACACGAAAGGCACATTTTCGGAATAAAGTCTGTATCAAGGATTCAGGACTTTGGTGATAACCCCAACGTCAACATTCTTGAAGACTTTTATTGCATGTCCAATAAATCACTGATTGTCATCCCTGGCAGGATTAATAGGCAACTGGTAATCATTCCATCATGTTAGGAAACAATCTAACAACCTACATGCATCATGCATTTACATCATGTTGTTGCACATAGCATCATGTTTATCTTGTTGCATTTCAAGTGTCTAGGATTCTTTATCATATTCATGCCTTGCATTGCATGAATATGATAGAGTGGAATCTGTAGACACTCAAAAGTTTATGCACACCTGTTACTAACATTGCAGGAGGGCAGATTCATCTTCTGGAGATAAACCTGGAAGACAGCTCACATCAATTCCGGATACTACCGGAAGTTTAGTGTCAACCACGGAACACATACTAGGAGTATGAATTCCAACCTTGGAGATAGTTCCGAGTTTCATCCTTGTAGATAAGCCCAAGGAATGTCGTTGCAGTTCCAGCGATAACTCTGGAAATGCTTGTTTCAAATGCATGCAATCAGCTTCAATCTCAGACCTCCTACCGAGTCACTCATTCCAAAGACTCGGAGCTAACATCGGGAAGACAGGCACACTTAAAGATGACTCTGCGGAATTAAAACATTTGCAGCAGTCCAATCTCAGAGATAACCCTGAGCAACGTCTGCTATCAGCCCAAACCGGAGATAACCTCGATGAGGGGCAAAATTGTCATCTTGCCACCTTAACCCACAGCGCACCGTCTCAACCTTTTATACATATATTTCTACACAGCAATCTCCCACAAGAGCCAAGGAGTTCCAATCTCGAGTGACTATTACGCGTGGCAATAGACCGAATAGAATTTGAAGCTTGAAGACCATGGGCATGGTCCCCTCTTCCTAACTTCGTACAACCTCTAATCCCATGTCATTGCATAACTCTCGAGAAAAGCAGTCCGAAGAAGGTCTTATACACCTCATTCAGATGCTCGAATTGAAGTTCTGCAAGTTTGAGCAGACATCACAGTGCACGAGTGCACGTACTTCGAGATGGTAGGACCCGAAGAACCCGGGGCACCCCGGGCAGCCGCATGTGCATCATGGTGCAGCGGCAGTGCATCTGTACGCCACATGTACACTCATGCCACCTGACTCAACAAATATAGAGCTTGGGGTTGCCATTTATAAGAAAAAAAATAGGCGAGGAAGCCCTGTCCAATTTGCTCTGTACACACCCCATATTATGTGTTTTCTCATTTTAAACACCTGTTAGCTCACATATAGCTATATTTTACCGGCTGGAGCTGAGTGTTTATCCATCTAGAGTCATAGAAGCCTGCCTTGGCTGCGACGCCCCCAAAATAGGTATACATCACCCATCTTGAGTCGCCAAATACATGGTACAAAATTCAAATACAACTTAATTATACAACAGTCGTGTAAAATACGACAAAACATAATCTAAGAGTTTTAATAAGAATATTGTCATCTAGACAATATCCACACTCAAATAGAGTCCTCATTACATTTATTGTTACACTATTTTATAAAATAGTGAGTACTACTAATACACCATCTCGGACCATCACTCCGTTCCCCGACTAGTCCCGGCTACGTTCTCATTTCCTGA
Source organism: Panax ginseng (assembly GCA_020205605.1). Lineage (NCBI taxonomy): Eukaryota > Viridiplantae > Streptophyta > Magnoliopsida > Apiales > Araliaceae > Panax > Panax ginseng. Next base: position 126,469,966 of record CM035131.1, on the reverse strand, counting down.
AGAGAATAGTGAAAGAAAGGGTGAGCTCAACTAGCCCAGTAAGAAATATTATGACTAAGATAATGCAGAAAAATTATCATTAGTCTTCAAAAATGCTAAATTGATAAAATACAATAGACATCAAGTTTAACTGCAGCGGAATAAGGAATCTATTAGAAGAGTCAAGTAGAGCATGATATCTACTATCTTCTATGATTTAAAATGTTTTCATCAACTTTTTTCGCTGAGACTCAACTTAATAAACAAACCACATCATCGAGTCATCCCTGCACTACGGGCCAAGGATATTCATTAAATCATCAATGGTTATGACTATACCGAATAATCCATGGTCATAGTTATACCAAAAACTATCCATCAATGCACTACAGGCTACTGAGGACTTTTACCACATCATTTAAAACATTACAGGTCAAGATTATACCGAATAATTTCTGGTCATAATCATACCAAGTCCATCTATGCACGTTAGCCAAAGATGACTTTCATCACAATCTAAGCATGAGGATGATGACAATGACATAATAATTCAATAAAACAAGTTCAAGAATAAATTTTAAAGATTTATAAGTTAATTTATCTTGAAATCAATTACGTCCAAATTGTTAACATGATACTGCTTTGTGGAGTAAAATTCAAGAATGCCCAGAAGAATATTTCCATGAAAAGATACCAGATGAAGTGCAAATATCCAGGATATTCTACTAATTTCATGGAGTATAGAAGCCAAAACTTTAACCAAATGAGTATCATAGAATATATGAAACTGCAAATGGAATATTTTCACCCGCCATGCGATAATCCACGTAGATAGATCATTTCCACAATTTAATAAGGAATGAATACGAAGGATCATTCACCATGTATGTGATAATCCACATAGACAGGTTATTCCAACATAATAATAAAGAATGGAATCAGGTCATACGTAATCCGCACAGACAGGATATTTCAACAAAATAATAAGGAATGGAATAATAGAAGAATTCACCATGCATGCGATAGAAGCCGCATGATGCATGAGTTATTCCAATGTAATAATAAATAATGGAACCGTGTCTAGCGTAATCCCATATATCTGAGGATATTCCAACAGAATAATAAAGAATGAAATAACAAAGAATTCACCATGTATGCGATAGATCGCATAGACAGGTTATTCCAATAGAATAATAAAGAATGGAACCAGGTCTAGCGTAATCCGCATGCATAAGATATTCCAATGTAATAATAAAGAATGGAATAATGTAAGAATTTCACCATATATGCAGATTTAGATAAACAAAGTTATTCCAACTTAATAATAAAGAATGGAATAACATAAGCTATTTTAGTGAGTACGAAAGAAATAATACCCCTTACCCTAGAAAGAAACTTAATACTGGAGTAGAAAGGTAGCAGACTTCTCTTCTTCTTTCTCTCTATAATTGCTCTCTATAATAATTGCTCTATAGCTTTAGTGAATTCATGATAAATGAAGGAAGAATGAGCTTTTATTTATAGGAAAACATACTTTCGATAATTGCACATTTTGGGGCTCGAAATATTATAGTACAATACCTTCAACATTTCTTTCATTTTTAATTTAGTCCTGCAAGTATTATCAAACTTGCACCACCTCCCCTAAAAGAAAATAATGTGAATTAATAGTTCAATCATGTGAATCAATAGTTATAATCATGTGAAAATACGAATGATAGTATAGTACCTTCATCTATACCTCAATTTTTAACTTAGTCATGCAAGTATTATCAATCTTGCACCAACTCCCCTAATAGTACAAGAATGTGAATCAATAGTACACACATGTGAACAAATAGTTATAATCATGTGAATTAATAGCAATTAATTGCTCATTTATCCGATTAATTATACGACTGGTCAGTAAAACTTCAAGTCATCAATTAATATCGAAATAAATGTAGATTTCCACTAACACTAATAATTTCAACACAATGGAACTATCAATTTCATCTTTAATCAACACGAACTTATTCATCATTAATATTATAACTCACAATATTTAACAACCGTGTCGCTCCTGTGAAAGAGGGGCTTTCCGATAAGGATTTTCTCCTTATTGGTAGCGCAATTAGATGACCAAACCTCTCCTTGACAGAACTTCTATACATTGTAAATATTTCAATTTAATAATATGAATAACTTTTTCGGCTAAATTATTGATTTAATAATATATCATATTATGCAAATGATACTATGACAATAATCGAATCAATAATATGAGAGATATGATGCAACAATTACTGTAGCAATAATTGAGTATAACTGAGTGCCTTCTCACGTAAGCATCAATAATCAATACCGTGTGCTACTATGCATCCACGCGTATTACTGTACTTTTACTACCAGGTAGTTCAACAGTTTAACTGTAAAACTTCCGCCGTTATTTTTAAAAAGTTAATTATGTCGTTTTCTAACTACGACAATACTTCCGTTGTGAGGTCCACCAATGATTGTGTTGTCGTACGAATATTCCCTATTAAAATGAATATTATATAACAACTTTCTTACTTTGCAAAATTTGTAAATATTACCCACAACTATAACATTATATCAAATCCACACCATAATATTTAAAAATATATTTCGAGAAAATTATTCTTTATTCATAAAAGTTGGGGTCTTACATTGGCAGGCCACTATAAGCCTTCTCACACTCTATAAAGCCTTTCTCTTCATCTTTGCACACACTATTCTTCACATTGAGAGTCGTGTTGTGTGTGTATGCCCGGACTTCGGTCCACGGTTTTCATTTCTGTCTGTATATATATTTTTATATATGTATATATTTATATATATGGACTAACATTATCGAAGTTATGCCTCGATTGAGCCTGAACTTATGTCCTGAGCGTTGCTTACTTATATATATATATATATATATATATATATATATATATATATATATATATATAGGGCGGGGATTGTAAGGACTCCCTTACTTTGTTCAAATGCGGACTTCTTTTTTTTGTTTTTTTTCAATAAAAAAAAAGTTTAATATTGTATGAAATTAAAAAATTTTCATAATACAATGTTTTGGATGTGATTTGGATACATTATAACAAAACAGTCATGCATAACCTGTGTAGACTGTACCACCATTTTTTGGTATAGGTATTCAAATCACGCCAAAATATTATTTTATGGAAAAATATCGATTTATAAAATATTAAATATTTTTTTAGTTGTTTTAAAAAACGAAAAAAAAGGTTCGTGATTTTAACAAAGTAAGTGGAGTCCTCACTGATCGGTTTCAGATATATATATATATATATATATATATATATATATATATATTAACTTTGTCGGATTATATCCCATGAGCCCGAATTTTACATCCCGAGCGTTTACTTGTTTATATATATATATATATATATATATATATATATATATATATATATGAACTATTGTCGAACTCGCTCGATGAGCCACAATTTTATATCAGTGCGTGCTTATCGCTTTATATATATATATATATATATATATATATATATATATATATATATATATACAAATCATTGAAATGATAAAACCGAAGGGATTGAGAAATATCATGTATTTCGCTATCATATATATATATATATATATATATATATATATTTGCATATCTATCACGTTTGGAGTTTACTTGAGGCCTTTTACTGCTTTCTTTACATTTAGTCCCGCCTGGAGTTTACTTCGTGGCAGTTGATTGTCTTTACTGCTTTCTTTACATTTAGTCCCGCCTGGAGTTTACTTAGTGGCGGTTGATCGTCTTTTATAGTTTTATTTACTTTTCTGATCCCCTATGGAGGTGCTTCATGGTTGTTGATTATGTCTCTATATATATATATATATTTACCGCTTTTATATATTTACATTTCCGATCCCCTATGGAGGTACTTCGTGGTGGTTGATCATGTCTATATATATATACAACTTTTATATATATAACTTCTTACTGCTTTTCATATAAACTGCGACATCATGTGAGCCTAGGAAGCATGCGATCACAGATTCAGTCTACTTAATCTAGACTCAGTTCCCATAATGGACATTTTCAATTGTAAGCCGCTTGTAAATTAATCACGGTGTTTGAATTTCCTTAAATGGCTTTCATGCCCATGAGGAGTTTGGCACTGCTACATATTATTTTCTCGAAGATGCTTCACATCTCGAAAATAAAAGCAAACAAGCCGAACATTTAATAATAAAATAGAAGAATCAAAGGCTTCAATTACTATTGAGCACATGATTTGAAAAACCTCTTTTACAAAACCTCACTACTATATCTTGTTTAAAACTGAATTTTTGTATAAATTCAAACCCTGTGTATATAGGTTCGAACGAGGCATAACACTACTTCCAAATAAATTACACATTAATCCACACACACATATACACATTCACACACACACACACACACACATTCATATAACAGTTTCTTGAAAAGTGGCGGCCACCAGTAAGCTAACACAGATGTTTGGGTGCCTAACACCTTCCTCCGCATAATCAAACCTCGAACCTAAATGAATCTCGCTTCACCACAGACCCGTTTAGCGAAATTGTTATAACACTGGGTCATCAGGCAAACCTTTCTCGATTGTGTTAGTACAACCATTAAAAAACACCAATTGGCATTTTTTGGTATATGTCGGACCTTTTTCACTTGTTTTTTCAAACAAATCTCACATAACATGAGAACACCAAAGAACAAGAACAGAAAAGGGATAAATAAAAATCCCGACGTCGACAACAATGATATAAGAATTGAATTAAATGAAAGTAAAGGATAAATTTTAAAGATTTGTAATTTAATTTATTCGAAATTCAATAATGTCCAAATTGTCAACATGATATTGCTTTGTGGAGTAAAATTCGAGAATAATATTGTATGAAAAATGATTTGGACCAAAAAAGGAATCAATTTTTGTCATGAATAGTACCCAAGGTGAATAGTATCCTATGATTAGTAACTTCGGGAATAGTAACCCCGTGAATAGTACTCCAGTATGAAAAGGTTAAAACTTATCAAGAAGGCTCAGAATAATATTTCCATAAAAAGATACTGGATGAAGTGCAAATATCAAGGATATTTTACTAATTTCATGGAGTATAGAGGCAATACTTATCAACATAAGTGTAGAATTAGGAATATGAAACAAAATAATATTACTTAAATACTACAGGGTATGGAAGAAAATATTTTTACTTACGAATATTGAACCAAAATAACATCACTTACGAATATGAAAGAAATAATACCCCTTACCTTAGTAGGAGATTAGATATTGCAATAGCATAGTAATAGAATACTCTTCTTCTTTCTATCTGATTCTCTCTCTATAGAATTCTCTCGTGAGTCGTAGTGAATTGTTGAGAATGAAAGAAGAAATAAGCTTCTATTTAGAGAAGATTTCTAGCTTAGCCCTAGCAATGGGAAAAGGCAAGTGGCTTGATGACTGGTGATGTGAAAAGAAAAGTGGTTTGACGCCTGTAATGTGAAAGAACAAGTGGTTCGATGCCTGTAATGTGAAACGATAAGTGGTTCGACGCTTGTAATGTGAAACAACAAGTGGTTCGACGCATGTAATGTGAAACGGCAAGTGGTTCGACGTCTAGCAAATGCAAGTACTATTGGCGAAAGTGACTCTTAGATGATGACATATGGGCCCCATAGAATAAACCAAATTTATAACAAACGTCTCATAACAGACTTCTTATTTATATCAAAGATTGACTAAATATTTACTACAAATTATTTTATCTTCAATCAACATATTTTTTTTTAATCTTTCAACAATTATTCATCATTAATATTATAACTCACAATATTGACAACCAGATCATTCCAAGGAAAGAGGGGGCTTTCCCATAAGGACTTCTTTTTATTGGCGCGCAATTAGGTGACCAAACCCCTTTCCTCGACAGAACTTTCTAGATGCCATCAATAATATAAATAATAATATGAATAACTTTATCGTCTCAATTCTATTGTGGGGTCCACTAATGATTGTGTCGTCGTACGAATAATCCCCGACAAAAAGAATATTTCCCGACTAAACGAATATTCCCTGAATATTTTATAACAACTTGTTTTACTTTGTAAAATTTTAACATTTCACACTTAACTTAATCCTTTTATCATTTTAACCATTTACTAAATAAAATAATATTTATAAGAAAATTGAATGCTTTCATTTCATAAAATTTGTGGTCTTACGATCTCCCCTCCTTATGAAATTTCACCCTCGAAATTGGGGTACGTAACTGGTATGTCAAATAGGTGAGGATACCTTGATTTCATTTCAGATTCTAACTCCCATGTCTTGTGTGAGACCCCAAATTTTATGAATAAAGATTTAAATTTCTCAAAATATTTTTTTGAATATTATGGTGTGGATTTGATATAATGTTATAGTTGTGGGTAATATTTATAAATTTTGCAAAGTATGCAAGTTGTTATATAATATTAAATTGGTCGGGAATATTCTTTTGTGTCGAATAATCATAAATTTATAACAATCATTGGTGGACCCTACAATGTAAGTATTGTCGTAGTTAGAAAATGACATAATTATCTTTTTATAAAAATAACTAGCGAGAGTGTTACCGTTAAAACCGATGAACTACCCATTAGTAAAAGTACAAGAATACGTCTGGCGTGGTTGCATAGTAGCAATACGATATTGATTATTGATGCTTACATAAGAAGTCACTCAGTTATACTCAATTATTGCTACAGTAATTGCTGCATCATATCTCTCATATTATTGATTCAATTATTGTCACATTATCATCTGCATAATATGATATTTTATTAAATCAATAATTGAGACGATAAAGTTATTCATATTATTAAATTGCAATATTTATAATGTCTAGAAGTTCTGTCCAAGAGAGATTTGGTCATCTAATTGCGCGCCAATAAGGAGAAATCCTTATCGAAAAGCCCCCTCTTTCCTAGGAACGACCTGGTTGTTAAATATTGTGAATTATAATATTAATAATGATTAAGTTCTTGTTGATTAAAGATAAAATTGATAGTTCCATTGTGTTGGAATTATTAGTGTTAGTGAAAATCAACATTTATTCCGATGATAATTGATGTCTGGGGGTTATATTGATAAATCGGGTAATTAATCGGATAAATGACCAATTAATTGCTACTAATTCACATGCTTATATAACTATTTGTTCATATGTGTGTACTATTGAATCACATTCTTGTACTATTAGGGGAGTTGGTGCAAGATTGATAATACTTGCTTACTAAGTTAAAAATAGAGGTATAGATGGAGATACTATACTGTAATTCGTATTTTTACATGATTATAACTATTGATTCACATGATTGAACTACTGATTCACATTATTTACTATTATGGGAGGTGGTGAAAGTTTGATAATACTTGCAGGACTAAATTAAAAATGAAAGAAAAGTTAGAGGTATTGTACTGTAATATTTTGAGCCCAAAAATGTGCAATTATCGAAACTATATTTTCCTATAAATAGATGCTCATTCTTCCTTCATTTCTCACCAATTAACTAAAACTTTAGAGCAATTATTATAGAGAGAAATTATAGAGAGAAAGAAGAAAAGAAGTCTGCTACCTCTTTACTCTAGTATCCAGTTTCTTTCTAAGGTAAGGGGTATTATTTCTTTCGTATTCATGAAGAGAGCTATTATTATTCCATTCCTTATGATTCTGTTGGAATAACCTGTATATTCGAAGCACTATATACATGGTGAAATTCTTCTATTATTCCATTCCTTATTATTATATTGGAATAACCTGTCTATTCGAAGTACCGCATATATGGTGAAATTCTTCTATTATTCCAATCTTTATTATTCTGTTGGAATATCATGTTTGTGCGGTTTATGCATGACCTGGTTCCATTCTTTATTATTCTGTTGGAATATCCCGTCTGTGCGGTTTACACATGACTTGGTTCCATTCTTTATTATTCTATTAGAATATCCTGTCTGTGTGGTATACGCATGACCTGGTTCTATTCTTTATTATTATATTGAGAATAACCTGTCTGTGCGGTCTATCGCATGCATGGTGAATTCTTTTGTTATTCCATTCTTTATTATTTTGTTGGAATAACCTGTCTATGTGGATTACTGGATGCATGGTGAATGATCCTTTGTATTCATATGAATAGTATTTTCATTCAAAAGGGGTTTCTGCCAGGGGCAGTTTCATAATTTTTCTAACCCTGAAAAAAAAATTAGGAAAAATTTGAAATAATAATTTGATGAGTTTTCTAGATTGTTTTCAAAAATAGCGATTTTTGGATGCATAGATTAAGAGTTATGGATTTTATGGGAAAAGACTATTTTAAAAGTAAACCCTTATAACTCTTTGTGGTTAACTCCAAAATTGGTGAAATTTTTATTGGGAGTACATGTATATAATAGGAGTATACCCTGTAAATTTTGGATTTTTTGGACTAAAATACAATTTATGATATATGTCTAAATATTCGGCAGTTTTGGCCATATAAAAAATAGTAAATGAATTTTAAAAATTCTGAGAAAAATATATGTTCAATATGGGACTATATTCTGCTAAATCCCAGAAAAGAAATATTTTTGGGACTGATTTGCTATTTTTCATGAAAATGAACTAGTTATGAGTAAATGAATTAAATATATTATGTGAAGTAACAAAATTGGAAAAAAGGATTTATGGCTTGGGAATCCTATATAAGGTATATGCAAATTTTTGATGAGGAATTTGATCATTGGTGATGAAATCTTATGAGTATGGCATTTTTGAATGATTAAATGCATTATTTGGTAAAGTGTAAACAATTGAAATAAATTGTTTATAAGTTTAAGAAGTGATTAAAATATTGTTATAATATTAATAATATTAGATGATGAGTTTATTAAGTGATTGATAATATTTGGATAAATTTAAAGTCTTTAATATTTATCCTTGTTTTCGTTTGATTAATGCTTATATCATTGTCATCATCCTCATGTTTATATTGTGATGAAAGTCATCTTTGGCTTACGTGCATAGATGGACTTGGTATGATTATGACCAGGGATCATTCGGTATAATCATGACCTATAATATTGTAAATGATGTGGTAAAAGTCCTCAGTGGTCTCTAGTGCATTGATGGGCAATTTTTGGTAAGATTATGACTAGGGATTATTCGGTATAGTCATGACCATTGATGATTTAATGAATATCCTTGGCCCGTAGTGCAGGGATGATTCGATGATGTGGTTTATTTATTGTTTGAGTCTCAACGATAAAATTGATGAAAACATTTTAAATCATAGAAGATAATAGATATCATGCTCTACTTGACTCTTCTAATGGATTGCTTATTCCGCTGCAGTTAAACTTGATTTCTATTGTATTTTATCAGTTTAATATTGTTGAAGACTAATGATAATTTATTCTGCATTATCTTAGTTATAATATTTCTTACGGGGCTAGTTGAGTTCACCCTTTCTTTTCTTTGCTCTCTTGAAATGAGAATATATTTGGGGACGAGTCGCAAGCTGAGTGAGCCGGTCCAAATGATAGCATTAGTAGTCCTCACTATTCTGTTAAATAGTGTGATAATAAATATAATGAGGACTCCATTGAGTGTGGATATTGTCTAGATGACAATATTTGTATTAAAACTCATAGCATATGTTTTGTCATATATTACACGATGTTTGTATAATTATGTTTGTATTTATATTTTGTACCATGTATTTGGGACTCAAGATGGGTGATGTATACCTGTTTTGGGGGCGTCACATCATGTCCTCAACATCGTGGTTTCTCCACAAAACTTTGACTTGAGGTATAACCTTGGAGCGTAGAATATGTTCCTTCTTTTCATAGATTTTAACAAGTACCTCTTCATATGTTAAATCTTCCACTATTTCGTCCGGTTCTAACTCATTAATGTGGTTCGATCTTCAACATATTTATGTAACATAGATACGTGAAAAACGTTATGAACACGCGACATACTTGGCGGTTAAGAGAGTCTATATAACACAGTTCCTACTTGATCGATGATTTCAAATAGACCAATAAAATCGAGGATTGAGATTTCCTCTTTCTTCGTCGATTCTTGCTTCTAGAGTAACGCCCTCTTGAACCTTCTTCTTCGCATTCATCAGCTCTGAGACTGTAGCTTGAGCGGCTTTTACTTTGTCGATTAAAGTCGGGTCTACTCGTATATTTAATATCATCATGTGGGTCCCTAGAGTCTTTAACTCTATCTCCATCCTTTGCAAGTCATACAAAATGGGCATCTGCGTTGATAATATCGCACTTGTACCCGCATAAGATCTTCTACTCAATGTGTCAACTACTACGTTCGCTTTTCCAGGATGGTATTGAATTTATGGTCGTACGTAATCTTTCAACAGCTCGGGCCAACATCTTTGGCATATAATTCGTTCGTTTTAGGTGAAAAAAATATTTGAGGGTTTTGTATCAGGTTATAGGTCGATACAAAATTCGATTTCACGCTCTGGGGTAGGCTAGGAAATTCTTCAGGGAATACCTTAGGAATTTTTTTTTACAATAGAAATATCATTCAAATGTGACGTATTTTTGTTTAAATCTGTGATATGAGCTAAGAAAGCTTGACATCCATTTTTCAATAAATGAATGGCTCTATGGCTTGAGATGACAGTGATTGACTTTAATAGTTTAGTTGCTTGAATTCGCATAACAGGTTGGTTGGGAATATGAAAGCTAACAACCTTACGAAACAATTAGTTTTAGCATGATGAGTAGTTAACTAGTAGATTCCTAAAATCACATCAAATGCAAGTATTTTCAAAGAGATAAGATCGACAGGTAACGTGAGGGTGGAGATTTTAATCAAACAAGATTTATAAATATTGTAGGTAACGGAGATTTCTCCCAATGGAGTTTCAACAGATGAATTAAAGTCTAATTTCTCTGGAGTCAAATTTAAACGTTGAGCGCAAGTAAGAGAAATAAAAGAATGGGTACAACCAGTGTCAAATAAGGTATAAACTTCGCAAGAGTTTATGATTAGCTTACTCGTGATAACTTCGTTCAGGTTCTTCGTCATGAAAAACGCTCTCTTAAACTACCAATTTTGAATTGTCTGGGACATCTTTTGGCGTCACCATCCCTGCTGGACTTGACTTTGCTATAAAGGACATTCCACCCTTAATTTCTTCGTCGCATTCCTGACCATTATTTGAATCATTACTCTCCGATCCATATCGAATTGGGGTTAACCGCTCTGCACATGGTAATTCCGAACTCGATGTTGGATTCTCCCAATTGCTGTCTAAAAAGTGAAATCCATTTCATCTATTTTGGCCTTATTGGATCGAACGTCTTTTTCTACAATATCAATGCGTTGTGCTGCTTTTACCCATGCATCCTCCATTCTCATTTGTTCCGTTGTTTCTTCTTTCATTAGAACTTTTATCATAAAGTTCTTCTAATAAATCCTCCGCAGGTTCCTCTTCTTCCTCACTCATAGCTGCTACCTCTCGACTAGCTCCGGTGCAACTATTAATTCTTCAGTCATCACATGGATATCTCTAATTTCTTCTTCGCCTGACATCACATTATCCTGGGTATTGATCGTTGGTGACTCAACGGTCTCATGTGCTTCATTGCTGATCTCAACATTTTCATATGCCATTTTCAAACACTGCCATAAAACAAGGGTTAATTGACATGCCACATAATATCCCTATACTCTGATTGACCAATTAAGTAACAAATAAACTTAAGTAGGTCATACTAGTGAAGGAATTACCCGTCTCTCTCCTCCTAGTTCTAGTCTCACATCTCAGCTAGGGATCATATCCCTAAGCTTTGATACCAACTGTGACGCCCCCAAAATAGGTATACATCACCCATTCTGAGTCGCCAAATACATGGTACAGAACACAAATACAAACTTAAATATACAACATGAGCTGTGAGTTTTAATACAAATATTATCTTCTCGACAGTATTCAAACTAAAAATAAGTCCTTAATACATTTATTATCACACTATTTCACAAAATAGTGAGGACTACTAATGCAAACATCTGGACTGTCACTCCGTTTCCTGACTAGTCCCATCTATATTCTCATTTCTTGAAGAGAACAATGAAAGCAAAGGGTGAACTCAACTAGCCCAGTAAGAAATATTATGACCAAGATAATGCAGAATAAATTATCGTTAGCTTTCAACAGTGTTAAACTGATAAAATACAATAGACATCAAGTTTAACTGCAGCGGAACAAGCAATCCATTAGAAGAGTTAAGTAGAGCATGATATCTACTATCTTCTATGATTTAAAAGAATTTATCATCAATTTTATCGCTGAGACTCAACTTAATAAATAATCCACATCATTGAATCACCCCTGCACTACAGCCAAGGATATTCATTAGTATAAGGACCACAAATTATTCATGCACTACGAGTAAATAATGTCCAAAGTAACATGATATCGCTTTATAGAGTAAAATAAGAATAATATAGTATCAAAAATGATTTGGACCTAAAAGGAATCAATTTTTTCATAAATTCTAATTAATAAATTCCACGTGAATAGTAACGTGAATAGTAGCATGAATATATCAATTCAATTTTATTTAAACAACCAGATAATTGCAAATATGATATTTAGAATTAAGAAAACTAAATTAATCAATTAAAAGAGATTATTACTTATATAAAATCAAAGCAAATCAAATAAACAAAACTAAAATTAATTGATAAATCCCAACTACTAGCAATTCAATCCGCTTTTATTTAAACAACTGTAAAATGTGATTTTCAAATAAGGATTAAAAGATTAAAAGAGATTATTCTAAAATAGCCCCAATTTATGAACTATAAATCAATTAGACCAATTATCCCAATTATGAACTATAAATAAATTATCCAATTATCCCAATTATTATGTCTCATTGAATTGTTAACAGAATTCTCAAATGCCAAAAGTCCTTTTCCAAGTGATCAATTGCCTTCTATTTAACCCAGATTAATCTTGCTATATTCCTATGCAAAACAATTGAATTAAACTCTTTTCAATCCCAATTCCTTATGTGTTACATGAGGCAAACATATATTTACATTCTATTCACAAACCTAATTATTCATTGTGCAAATAACTAAGTCACATGTCACCATGCCCAGTTCTAACCCTAGAATTCCTCTTTCAATTCCTTCTAGAGTAACAAGATAATTATTGGCCAGATAATTAATCAATCAGCACAAAGCAAGATGAACAATTCACTTCAACATAAATAATTGGAATAAAATCAAATAATTACTTCATAACCATAAAAAGTTCAATTGGAATCTTAATTAAAGAAATTAGTTCATAACGGAAATTAAAACCAACAATATTTGAAAAATCATCCTTAATGAATTACATAAATTAAAAGAATAAAGAAGAAGAAGAACTCCGAGTAAAAATCTTCAAAAATCCCCTATGCTCCCTTGATCAGCCCCCCAATTGTGTAGCTTTTTTTTCCTTTTCAGTTAAACTTGCCTTTATATACTCCACTTGTCCAACCCATTCCCTTTTCAAATCAACTTCTTAATAACCAACCCATTAATGGAAGTCAACGCCTGATCCACGCGTGTCCCTGGTCAACAAACATACATGTCGGTATACCCGTATTTGAGAAATACACTAGAAGGAGTGCCCCAGCGCTGAGGTGTAGAAGTTGGCTATTATGCCCCTTTTTAGCTCAAATGCTCCCAAGTGTTCTTACAGCTCCCGAATCTGCAATAAAACAACTAAACAACGTAAAAACAAATCTAAATGCTTTGAGAATACAATAAATTAAGCCCAAATATATCCAATTCATGGGTGTATTACCCAATCATCAAATACCACTAAACTTAAATCATTTCTTGTCCTCAAGCAACAAAACACAAGACACAAAAACACCTAAACAACCATGCAAATGCACCCTATCTAAATGATCGTAACTCCAGCAATTGAATAGCACACCTTATATCCATAGGCCTCAGAAAAATCACAAAAACATACTAATACATCATGTGTAGGCAGGTCAATAATATCCCAACAATCAATGAATCTAAATCTGTTATTACTGATACCGTGAGTGTGTGTTCAACAACCATGATAACCAATGAAAAGCAAAATATGAAAGATAATAAATTTCTTAGTAGGCATCATACAGTTTAAACTTGAGAACTCATCAAATAAACTTGATTCAACTGAAATTAAATAATCACCAAAGTCCAGGGGTCAAAATGGAATACTTATGCTTTTATTTTTTTATACGGGGGTTTTTTGCACTTTTCCCGCTTTATCATATTTTTTTTCTTAAATATTTTTTTTCATGACTAAACATTTTCTTATTCCCTTAGGCTTTTCAGTGTTACCTTAACGAGCTTTCGACCAACGACTCCCAACCCATTAAGACCTTAGGGCGCTAGGTGTAGAGACAATCCCCTTGGGCTTACTTACTCACATAACAAAGGCCACAAAACTAGAGAAGCATGCCACGGTGTTTATTCTTTTTTTTTTCAAAGCTTATATACTCCAAATATTTTTCCCCCAAACTTGAGTTTATGTCTAAACTCAGTCTTCACAAGCTATTCAAATTGTTCCATCATTTCACTAGCATTCATCCTTTAGAACTCTATTATCTATCCATTTAAATTATCATAACCAACATGGTCATTTTTTAAAATGTGTTATCCTTATAATATCAATATCAAACAGATAATGATTTAAATCATGTCAAGAAAATCATATCACTAGCTTAACAATCCTTACTAGCCTTATTCATGCAATTTTAATTTCATCATTGGCCCCAAACATACGTACAATCAAAGATGGAATTAACATGCAATCCTAAATGCAACATTTAACCTAAAATAACCATTTAAAGCACCCACTAACAATGATAACCTACTAATGCCAATAAAAATAAACTACCCCCAAACTTATCCAGAGCAATGTCCTCGTGCGAAAGATAAAACAATATAAGACAGAGGACTTCCCTGACGAGCTTATTCCTCGGGTGGAGCATCCTCATCCTCGCTCATCTCTTGATCAGAAGGGGGAAACACAGGCAGAATTGGAGCAGTAGGGAACTGATTGAGATTAACACCAAAAAAATTGGGTGTTCATAGCATTCTGGTACGCAAACCGTCACCAAGTACTTGTAGATCACATCTTTTGACGTTCAGACAAGCGGACATTTTGGGCTTCAAGATTGTAGAACCATCCGTCTATTTTCACATTTGGATCGCTTTACGGAACCACACCACGGTGAGTCATGCGGAGGAAGGGCCATAAGTAGGTGGAGCTTGAGGTGGTGGAGCTTGAGAAGCTTCAACTTGGGGAATTATGAAACCCAATCCCTAGGGTGGTTTTGCCCCACATGTCCACACTTTATACCTGCTGATCAACTTATGGTCCAAAATGGGCATTGGCATCTGAATCATCTCATCCGACTTCCATTTTACCCCAAACTTAGCACACACAAGCGCGAGATGAGAGACGGATGTGGTAACCCTCCTGTGGGTCCCTCGTCGTGATGCTGGAGAATGGATCGTTAAATAAGGTGGCCTAACATCAATCTTTAGGCCTTGTATAATTGAATATAGCACCACAGCCCTTTCTTTGGTGACGTGGCTTACATGTGTGCATGGCATGAGTTTGGCGCAAACAAAGGCATACCATGCCTTTCCATATAGACTGTGGTGAGACAGCGGGAAAGTCATGGTGCCACGCTCATGAACGGTCCATGTGGTGCCCGGTTGACAAAGCTCACGAATTATCTTTTCATAGTCTGGCCCATCACTCACGAGTCTAGCATACTCATCATCCAGGCCCTCTACTGGAAGTTGATAGCACCCATTAATGTCTTTTTCGCCAATTTCAACTGTTTTGCCCCTCACAAAGACCCCATAATGGTAATGCTCTGGCACGTTGGCGTAGAACTCTTTTCTGTTGTAATCACTGCATTTGGATCGGCCGCTTTCGGTAAGTGTAAACCAATTCCTCTCAGCTATCATGATCGCTATGTCCCCATCTTTAGATTGATCGGGCCTTAAACCTCATTCGGGGATGAGAGAGTGGGTAGCCATCTTGTTGTAGCGCTCCTGTGCCTCGGCACTTACAAACATTCTATTATCAAATTTTGGTGCGGCCGAGGCGGAACCGGAACCTTCACCGCGTTGACGCTTTGATGCCATTGATAAATTTCTGCAAGAATTCGAATTCACAATCAGTAACAATCGACACAAATTTAGTTGGGATACACATACCCATGACACTACCTCGAAACTTCAAAGTATATGTGTACGTTGCATACGTGGTTGGGGGTGAGGCATGACACATAATAGCATGACATGCGAACTTGTACCGATTAGGCGCAAGTATTATTCAAACTCTACAAATTGCAGAAGAACACAAGATATTCCCAAGAGATAGGTCATATAAAGCAATATGATCACACGCATGCAACAATACCGGTTAGCCCCCCTCAAAAGTGATATATATGTATGACAGTGAACCTATGGTGTTGGGGTGAAAATATGGCATGTGAATTCGGTGCATGGGTAGTGTTGTGTGTGACAGGCCCATAAGATTTGATGTGAAATAAGTCTATGGCAACCGTCCAGATATCTTCATTGGGTCTGCACAACGATGTAGACTAAACATTTGGTGAATGCAAGTACATGCAAATACAATCAGGATATTGCTTTGTGTGTATTTAGCCTTGCTCAGTGAGTCAGAAAACTATCAAACACCATGTGTGCAGTTCATATATTGCTTTGGATCATTCTAGTTTTCTATCAATTCAAGCCCCTTGTATGAAATCACACATATGTAGGATATTCCATCCAAAAGTTGTGCACAAACAATCATGATTCACACGCATGCAATACAAGAGAATCAAAAGCAAAGAGGATGAAAGTCTGCACTTAAGATGTATAAAGTGAAAATCAATCTTACTTATCGTTGTCACAAGTCACAGGATGTAGTTCTATCACAACTTGAATGTAATTACATACGTACCTTTGCAATAGAGATGATAGATGAAAATTGTTTTGTGAAAGGAAATCCCAATTTGATATGTAGAGTTGTGTTTGGATTGGGAAGTTATATGCAAGTGTTTAGATCAGTTACCATAAGAGTATTGGAGACGTGTGAGGAAATTGGAGAGTTAAAGTGGGAAATTGAGAAGTTGAACCGAAGTAGGAGTCTGCAACGCGTCCCCAACGCCTGGGTGTTGTGGATTATACTATGGAGAGCACCGGGGCGCTGGCCTTCAGGGTCTGTTGATTGTGCCTAGCACCGGCGCTGAGATAAGGCTTAAACACAGCACCGGGGTGCTGTGTTACAGTGTGTTGTGTTAGGGGCTAGTGTCGGGGCGCTATGGGAAAGCTTTTTTGAGCGCCGGGGCGCTGAGGGTCCGTAACATCAAGAAGTTCTTGCGTCGGGGCACTGCATTCTGGAGCATCTTTAGCCACGGGCACTGTGGCCTGTAGTTTGCATCAGACTTGTTGCTTTATCATTTCGCTGAGCTGTACCACAACATGACAATTGAAGAAGAATTAAGCTAAATTATCCAAATAAACATTGTACACAATTCAACTAATGAGAATAAAATAAAAATAAAAATTAAAATTAAAAATAAAAATTATTGAAATGCATAGAAACAAAATAAATTCAAACTCATTGGGTTGCCTCCGTGTAGCGCTTGGTTTTAAGTCGTCAGCCCGACTTTGTTGTTATGCTCAATTGTTCACTGGTTCGGCGAGGTACATGGTCGTAGTTTGACGGTCAATAGGTCCACTCAATAATGTTTCAGACGTTGACCGTTAACCTTGAATGTACGCTTTGAATTCAGTTCCTCGACCTCAATGTTTCCGTGTGGTGCGACAGATACAACCTTGAAAGGTCCCGACCAACGAGATTTTAGTTTCCCAGGAAATAAACAATCTTGAGTTGAAAATCAAGAGTTGTTTGCCCGATTCAAATGTCCGATCAAGAATTTTCTTATTATGCCAAGCTTTGACTTTCTCCTTGTAGAGTTTTGCATTTTCATAGGCGTTGAATTGGAGTTCGTCCATCTCATTCAATTGTAACAACCTTTTCTCACCCGCTGCTTGTAAATCAAAGTTAAGTTTATGAATGGCCCAATGTGCACTGTGATCTAATTCGACCGGGAGATGACACGTAAATCATTCGATAAGGTGACATGCCGATCGGATTCTTATATGCTGTTCGATATGCCCATAGAGCATCGTCAAGATGCAAAGACCAATCTTTTTGTGATGGGTTGACCACCTTTTCTAGAATTCGCTTGACCTCCCTATTAGAGACCTCTACTTGACCATTGGTTTGGGGATGATACGCGGCTGCAATTTTATGACGAACCCCATATTTTGTGAGCAACTTTGTGAATTGTTTATTGCAGAAGTGAGTCCCCTCATCACTTATTATCGCTCTCGGCATCCCAAATCATGTGAAGATGTTTTTCTTTAAGCATCAGAGAACAACGTTGGCATCATTTGTGGGTAAAGTTGCGGCTTCTACCCATTTAGAAACGTAATCTACCGCCAACAGAATGTACCGATTATTGAAAGAGGATAGGAAGGGTCGCATAAAGTCGATCCCCCACACGTTGAATAATTCAACCTCCAAAATTTTGTTGAGTGGCATTTCATTATGCTTGGAGATATTACCTACGCGTTGGCACCGATCACACTTTAGCACATAAAGGTACGCATCTTTAAACAAAGAAGGCCAAAAAAAACCTGATTGTAACACTTTGGCTACTGTACGATCACCAAAATAATGACCTCCGTAATCTGATGAGTGGCAATGATCCAATATGCTGTCCAACTCTTCATGTGGCACACAACATCTAATCATTTGATCCACGCATGCCTTAAACAGAAATGGTTCGTCCCAATAGTATTACTTCACATGGTGGAGGAATTTCTTTCGTTGTTATGAGTTCAAGTCCGGTGGTAACACCTTACCAACCAAGTAGTTCACATAATCTGCATACCATGGCAATGTCGTTGTTACTCCGAGAATTTGTTCATCTAAAAATTTCTCATTAATCATGACGTTATCTTTTTGCTAAAATTCTGCATTTTCCAACCGAGAAAGATGATCTGCCACCTGATTTTCGGTACCTTTTCTATCCCGGATCTCCAAATCAAATTCTTGCAGCAACAATACCCATCGTATTAACCGTGGTTTAGCGTCTTTTTTCTCAATCAGATATTTGATGGCAGAATGATCCGTGTAGACAATTACCTTGGTCCCAATCAGATATGCTCTAAATTTGTCGAAGGCAAACACAACTGCAAGTAATTCTTTTTCGGTGGTTGTATAGTTCAACTGGGCATCCGTCAACATCTTGCTGGAATAGTAGATTGTGTGAAAAATCTTTTCGTGACGTTGTCCCAATACTGCTCCCACTGCATAGTCACTGGCGTCGCACATCAATTCGAACGGTAAAGACCAATCGGGCGCCACAATAATTGGTGCAGAGACCAACTTCTTCTTTAATACCTCGAATGCCTTGATACATGACTGATCCATCTTGAAAGGCACGTCTTTCTCCAACAGGGAACATAAGGGTTTTGAAATTTTGGAGACATCTTTAATGAAGCGTCTATAGAAACCCGCATGTCCCAAGAAGCTCTGGATTCCCTTCACAGATGATGGAGGCGATAATTTCTCAATTTTCTCAATCTTCGCTTTGTCCACCTCTAACCCTGCTGCAGAAACCTTATGCCCCATGATAATCCCTTCTTTCACTATGAAGTGACATTTTTCCTAGTTAAGGACTAGGTTAGTCTCCACGCATCATTTTAACACTAAAATCAGATTTTTCAAACATAAATCAAAACTATCACCGAACACAGAAAAATCGTCCATAAATACCTCCAAATTCTGCTCTACCATATCGGAGAAGATCGCCATCATGCACCGTTGAAAGGTTGTCGGTGCATTACATAAACCAAAGGACATACGTAGGAATGCAAACGTGCACAGTATGGGCATGTGAATGTGGTCTTCTCTTGATCCTCCGAGTGCTATATGGCAATTTGATTATACCCAAAATATCCATCTGTAAGACAGTAGAATCGCGATGTCCCATTAGCCTATCCAACATTTGATCAATGAGCGGCAAGGGAAGTGATCCTTGCAAGTGGCTTTATTCAGGTTCACGGTGAGTCCATGCATACTCTCCATCCTCAGAATCGCATTCGAGTAGGGATGAGCTCATTAGCTTCATTCTTTCACCACTGTCATACCCCTTTCTTTCTTTGGTACACATTGTACATGACTTACCCATGAGCTATCCGAGATAGGGTAAATAATGTCGGCATCCAACCACTTTATAATCTCCTTTTTCACCACATCCTTCATAATGGGGTTTAGCCTTCTTTGCATCTCAATGGTTGGTTTTTCCCCCTCTTCCATTAGAATCTTGTGTATACAATAAGATGGACTGATTCCCCGAATATCCGCTATAGACCACCCAATTGCAGTTTCTTCTTTTATGTGTTAGTTAACTCCGTCGAAACAATAACTGGTAGGGTAGCGTCTTTTCCCAAATAAGCATACTGCAGATGAGATGGTAGTGGCTTTAATTCCAACACTGGTGGCTCTTTTATCGAGGGTTTGAACTTTTTACCTTCCGTTTCGAGCCTCTCAAGGGTGTCGAATGATTGATTGCTTTTTCAGAAGACTGATGATGTATCAAGCCATTTGATATACTCAATGTTCTCATCAATGCCGCAGTCGTCTATCCTGAGCAAAATGGATTCAAACGGATCCTCTGAGTAATTTCCACTGAACATATGATTAAACAATTCCTCCATGATATCAACCCGCAAACATTCACCTTTTTCTTTCGGATAAGACATTGACTTAAAAACATTAAAAGTGACTGTTGATCTTCAACTCGCATCGTCAATTCACCTTTTGAACGCGTCAATCAAAGTTCTACCATTTGCTAAAATGGTCACCCAAGAATTATTGGAATTTCGCTATCCACTTCATAATCCAGGATAAAGAAGTCCGCAGGGAAAATGAATTTATCCACTTTAACTAAAACATCCTCAACAATACCTCGTGGATATGTAATCGATCTATCCGCTAATCGCAAATTGATATTTTTAGTCGTGGAGCTCAAGTCCAAACCTGTCGTAATGGATAATGATCAAATTTATACTAGCCCCAAATCACACAATGCTCAATTCAAAATTGATTTCCAATTTCACATGGTATATTAAAGCTACCTGGATCCTTAAGCTTCGGCGGTAACTTATTCTGAATAATTGTGCTGCATTCTTCGATCAATGCCACTATCTTGAACTCACCCAATTTCCTCTTCCTCGACAAAACCTCCTTCATAAACTTGGCGTAACTCGGCATTTGTTCCAAGGCTTCGGCAAAGGGGATGTTAATATGCAGTTTTTTGAAAATATCCAAGAATCGTGAAAACTGCTTATCCAACTTGGATTTCTGAAACCTCTGCGGATACGGTATGGGAGGCATTGTGATGGTTGGTTCCGGTCCTTTCTGCTCTAAGGTCTCATCTTGACGTTTTCTGGTGTCCACCACTTCCTCTGTTGTACGTGTTGCGTTGTCCTTCTTTTCCGTGTCCGTGGATCAGATCTTGCAAATCCTTTCCACTTCAGAGAGTTACTGATTTTTTACAAAGGCTCATCTCTACCCGGATTCTTCTTTGTGTCACTCGGAAGTGTTCCAAGTGGTTGGTTATTAAGTGCATGCGCTATCTGTCCCACTTGATTTTCCAGATTCTTGATCGACTCACTTTGGCTTTGCATATTCAGCTCTATTTGATTAAATTTTTTCTCATTTGCATCGTTCATTTTTTTCAGAAGCTTTAACAAATCTATCCAAGGCTTCTTCCCAACTTGCTTTCCGTTCTAGTTGTTGTGTCTGATTTTGAAATCCGGATGTGTTTTGTTGTCTCGGCGCTTGAGCTTGATTGTTACTCCATGAAAACCCTGGATGATTTCTCCAACCCGGATTATATGCGTTTTGATTTGGTTAAGGTTGGGTAGATCGATTATAGCTCCCACTAATCGAAATGATTCGTAATTTATGGCACATTGATCCGTAGCATGACTCCCAGCACATAATTCACAAACCATCGCTACCTGCTGTGTGGATTGTGGACGCCATATTTCCATTTGCTTAGCCATTGCGGCCACTTGTGCTGTTAATGCTATTTTCGCATCTACGTCATACTTTCTCGGTGTTTTCGGAGGATTGGACGTAGTCATGGGCCACTGATAGTTGTTAGTGGCCATTGTCTCTAACAGCTGATATGCCTCATCAAAACTCATAGACATGATCGCTCCCCCTGCTACTGCATCAATACTAGCCCTAGTGGATGCATGCAAACCATCATAAAATATCCCTAACTGCATCCACTGCGGAATTTCGTGGTGTGGGAACTTACGGAGCATATCCTTAAACCTTTCCCACGCCTCATATAACGATTCTGAATCAAATTGTACGAAAGTGTGAATATAATTACGTAGTTTTGCCGACTTCGCTGGTGGGAAAAACTTAGCTAAAATTTTTTGAGCTAAGTCGTCCCAAGTGGTGATTGAGCCAGGAGGCAAATAGTGTAGCCAGCTTCGCGCTTTATCTTTCAAGGTAAACAGGAACTTTCTCAACCTTGTATCATCCTCCGATACATTATTGAATTTGAAGGTGTCACGAACTTCCAAGAAACTTAAGATATGCTCATTAGGATCATCTATCGAACTACCCCCAAACTGACATGTATTCTGTAACATCTGAATTGTTCCCGGTTTAATCTCAAAACTATTCGCATTGATCGTCGGCCTCCTAATACTCGACTGTATATCCGTGACATTCGGCATGGCATAGTCCCTAAGTGATTTCTGGTCGTTCCCTGCCATGTTTGCTGGAATTTCTTGTTCTTCCAGTTCTTCTTCCACAGGTGACACTACACTAGTCGACTACAATTTCTGAAACTTCCTTTCAATATCGTCTGTATAAGGAAAAGTTCCTTTTTCTCCCTTGATCTAGTGTGCATACACTCGCAAAGAATTCCTGCAAATACAAGAAGAAAAATAAGTAACGTTTAAATTAAGACCGAATTGATTATAAATAATATGGAATTAATACTAATAAAGAATTCCCCGACAACGGTGCCAAAAACTTGTTGGTTGATTTCACAATCAAATCAAACGTGCAAGTATACACGGTCAACAAGTAATAAAGTGATAAGATAGAGTGTCGATCCCACAGAGAAATCTAATTAATAAATCCCAACTACTAGCACTATATCAATCCAATTTTATTTAAATAACCATAAATTGTGATTTTCAAATTAAGAAAACTAAATTAATCAATTAAAAGAGATTAGTCTAAAAGAAATCAAATAAACAAAACTAAGATTTGATTGAATTTAGATAAATAAGGATTAAGACTCCAATATCCCCAATTATGAACTATAAATAAATTATCCAATTATACCAATTATTATGTTTACTGAATTGTTAATAGGAATTCTCAAGTGCCAAAAGTCCTTTTCCAAGTGATCAATTGCCTTCTATTTAACCCAGATTATTCTTACTATATTCCTAAACAAAATAATTGAATTAAACTCTTTGCAATCCCAATTCCTTATGTATTACATGCGGCAAATAGATATTTCTATTCTATTCACAAACCAAATTACTCACTGTGCAAATAACTAAGTCACATGTCACCATGCCCAGTTCTAACCCTAGAATTCCTCTTTCAATTCCTTCTAGAGTAACGAGGTAATTATTTGCCAGATAATAAATCAATCAGCACAAAGCAAGATGAACAATTCACTTCAACATAAATAATTGGAATAAAATCAAATAATTAATTTATAACCATAAAAGGTTCAATTGGAATCTTAATTAAAGAAATTAGTTCATAACGGAAATTAAAACCAACAATATTTGAAAAATCATCCTTAATGAATTACACAAATTAAAAGAATAAAGAAGAAGAAGAACTCTGAGTAAAAATCTTCAAAAATCCCCCTTGCTCCCTTGATCAGCCCCCCAACTGTGTATCTTTTTTTTCCTTTTCAATTAAACTAGCCTTTATATACTCCACTTATCCAACCCATTCCCTTTTCAAATCAACTTCTTAATAATCAACCCATTAATGGAAGTCAACGCCCGATCCACGTGCGTCCCTGGTCAACAAACATTCCGGCTCAGCGCCCCGGCGCTGAGAAATACACTAGAAGGAACGCCCCGGCGCTGAGGTACAAAAGTTGGCTATTATGCCCCTTTTTAGCTCAAATGCTCCCAAGTGTTCTTACAGCTCCTGAATCTATAATAAAATAACTAAACACAGTAAAAACAAATCTAAATGCTTTGAGAATACAATAAATTAAGCCCAAATATATCCAATTCATGGGTATATTACCCAATCATCACATACTACAGAGTATGGAAGAAAATATTATTTCTTACGGATATTGAACCAGAATAATATCACTTACGAATACGAAAGAAATAATACCCCTTACCTTAATAGGAGATTGGATACTGCAATAGTGTAGTAACAGAATACTCTTCTTTTTTCTATCTGATTGAGGGACAGGCCTTGAAGCAAAGGACGGGAACGAGCGGAATCAATGTGTTCAGATTTCTGGCCTTGCACCGACCATCCAATGGACCATGGACTAAATGGCCACTGCCTGAAAGGACTATGTCCAGGGACCACCGCTTCATTAAGGTACATCTCGCGCCTTTGGGCTGCTATAACTATCCAAGAAGACACTCAAAACTGGAAGGATAAACAAACCCACCCGGTGGACTGCCGAGTCTATAGAATTATCTTGTGAGTCGTAGTGAATTGGTGAGAATGAAAGAAGAAATAAGCTTTAATTTATAGAAGATTTCTAGCTTAGCCCTTGCAATGGGAAGAGGCAAGTGGCTTGACGACTGGTGATTTGAAAAGAAAAGTGGTTTGACGCCTGTAATGTGAAACAACAAGTGGTTCGACGCCTGTAATGTGAAATGACAAGTGGTTCGACGCCTGTAATGTGAAATGATAAGTGGTTCAACGCCTGTAATGTGAAACAACAAGTGGTTCGACGCCTGTAATGTGAAACGACAAGTGGTTCGATGCTTGTAATGTGAAACAACAGGTGGTTCGACGTCTAGTAAAGGCAAGTACTATTAGCGAAAGTGACTCTTAGATGATGACATATGGGCCCCATAGAATAAACCAAATTTATATCAAACGTCTCATAACAAACTTTATATTTATATCAAAGATTGAATAAATATTTACTACAAATCATTTTATCTTCAATCAACACATTTTTTTTAATCATTCAACAATTATTCATCATTAATATTATAACTCACAATGTTGACAACCAGATCATTCCCAAGAAAGAGGGGGCTTTCCGATAAGGACTTCTCCTTATTGGCTCGCAATTAGGTGACCAAACCCCTTTCCTCGACAGAACTTTCTAGACATCGTCAATAATATAAATAATAATATGAATAACTTTATTGTCTTAATTATTGATTTAATAATATAAATATTGCGCAGATGATACTGTGACAATAATTGAATCAATAACGTGAAATACTATGCAACAATTACTGTAGCAATAATTGAGATACTTCTTACGTAAGCATCAATAATCAATATCGTGTGTTACTATGCAACCACGTGTATTACTGTACTTTTATCACCAAGTATTTCAACAGTTAAGGGTAAAACTATCGCCATTATTTTTATAAAAATATAATTTTGTCGTTTTCTAACTCCGACAATAATTCTGTTGTGGGGTGCACCAATAATTGTGTTGTCATACGAATATTCCCCGACAAAAAGAATATTCCCCGACCAAATGAATATTCCCCGAATATTTTATAAGAACTTGTTTTACTTTGCAAAATTTTCACATATCACCCTTAACTTAATCCTTTTATCAATTTAACCATTTACTAAATAAAATAATATTTATAAGAAAATTGAATGCTTTCATTTCATAAAATACGGGGTCTTACAACATATATTTGTATTTAAACTCACAACATATGTGTTATCGTATTTTGTACGACAATTGTAATAATGAAGATGTAGTTGTTTTATGTACCATGTATTTAGCGACCTAAAATGGTTTGGGTGGAATGGACCTTTTTGGGGAGTCACACACACACACACACACACACACACACACACATATATATATATATATATATATATATATATATATATATATAAGCTAGTAAACACATCGGATGTGTCTATCTAGGCTCAGTCGAGTGCTCTAATTCGATAATAATATATATAAGTATTTATATATATATATATATAAAAGCGGTAAATGCTCCGAATAATATATTTGGGCTCAATCGAGGCATAACTCGATAATATATATATATATATATATATATATATATATATATATAAGCAATAAAAGCCATAGCTCTCAACGTGAATAACTGTGTGTGAATGAAACTGGAGAAGGGCTTTAAGAAATCTGAGATGTCTTACAATGGGCTGCCAAAGAAGACTTCATATGTCTTTATATTAATGAATACTTGGTTTCCACTGGTAAAATATAGCAAAACACAAGCTCACATGTGTTTAGAACGAGAAAGCACTCATTTTAAAGTGTGTACAAAGCAAAATGGATAGAGTTTCCTCGCCTTTTCTTTCTTGACAAGCCCTCTATTTATAGAGGGGGAGCCGCAGGTGTACCTACGGCAGCCGTAGGTCCACCTGTGACTACCTGGGGTGCCCTGGGCTCTGTGGGACCCACTATCTAGAAGTATGTGCACTCATGTAATGCGTTGTCCGTTCGAACCTTCATAACTTTCAATTCTGGGCATCCAATTGAGGCGTATAATACCTCTCTAGAATGCTGTTGTCGAGAGCTACACAATGACATGGGATAAGAGGTTGTACGAAGCCAGTGAAGATGGGTCCATGATAAGATCTTCAGGTCTTCAAATTATATCCGGTGTGCTGTCTTGTGCAGTAGTCACTCGGGATTTTGAGCTATAGTTCTTATAGGACATTTCTGTGTAGAATGTAGGTTAAATGTTGTTCAGACGACGTGAATGTGGGATAGAGTTGTCAAAATATTGATTTTGCCCCCACACCGGGGTAATCTCTGGTTCTAGGCTGATTTAGCAGTCGTTGCTCAGAGTTGTCTCTGAGATTGGGCTGCTGTGAGTACTGAAGGTCCTCAGGGTTATCTCTGAGGTGTGCCTGACCTCCCGGGGGTTATCTATAGGGTTGAAACTGAGTGCTTCGGGGTTATCTCCGAGGTTAAAGCTGACTTTCGGGGATTTAAAATGGACTTTTCACGGGTTATCTCCGTAATAAACTACAACTACATTCCTCAGGGTTGTCTCTGAGGTTTGAACTGAAACTCACGGGGTTATCTCCGGGACTAGAACTGTGTATTTTGGGGTTGTCTCCGAGATGGAAAACTGTGTATCCCAGGGTTTGTCTCCTGGATTGAGCTGATTTCACTTATAGGGTTATGTCTGGAAGATGATTCTACCCTCCTGCAGGGTTAGTAATAAGAATGCAGAAATTTCGAGTGTCTACAATGACTATGTGCATGTATGTATTACTTTAACATACGCCTACAGTAGAGTTAAAAATGCATGTCTACCCAATGCATAATCTTAGGAAAATTTTTGCCAGAGTCTCCAGTAGAGTTAAAATGAATTTTTTGAAAATTTTCAACTCCCTTCAGTATATTTCAAAAATCATTTTTAGCTCGTAGCTTAAGAAATTAGCCCTATCATGCTCAACTCCAAAAATTCCCATCTCTTGGCATAATCATACACATGTTATCGTGACCCTCCAGTTTAAATTTTGTGGCCATCGGAGTCATAGAAATCTAGTTATAGCAATTTTCGTTAGAAAGCCCCAAATATTGAAATGACCATAACTTGGTCAATTTAAGTTAGAATAAGCTCATTTTTGGACATGAGCTACTTTATATCATATATTTTCATTTCCAAAATATTGAAATTTAATTCAAAAATTAAATGTCCAAATATTCCGTTGCAAAATCTTCGGTAGTTTGTGTTTGTCATTTTTCCACTTTTGCCTACTTCGCTAAAAATAGTCCATACAAAAATCTAAAAATCTATTTTCAATTATTTCACTTGGAAATGTTATAAAACGCATAGATCTAACTCTAGGACTTGACCTCACTCAAAAATTTGAAGTATAATAGGAGATATGGTCGTTTGAATTTCGTGTTTCATTTTCACAAAAATCTGATTTTTAACTCTTGGTGATTTCTAAGAAAACTTCTATGTTGTCACATAATAACCAACATAACTCATCATAATACTTACTAATACTTCATACACCCATGGATCTATCATGATACGTGATCTATTTCTTCAAAAAATCATCAAACACAAGATAAACACAATCAAGGCTAAGAAGAATTAGGGTTTTCTATATTTTGAAAAACCTAGTTTCCATTTCCTACTTTAGATTTTGATCCTCAAAAGGGTTAGATCTAAACATGAAACAATTATATACACATAGATCTAAGGTTTTAAACCTCAAGATCACAACTTCATATTATCAAAAATCAAATCAAATCAAAAAGAAAATAAACTAGATTAATGTTAAAAAATTTATACCGTTGCTAGATTTCCTTTCTTCTTCTTTCTAAGTTTTGATTATGGGGCTAGATAGGTTGTAAAAACTCTCCCTCTCTCTTCCTTAAGGCTGGCCCAAAATCCTCCTCTCTTTCTCTCTTTGTTTTGTTTTGTTCTTAGCTTTCTAGGAGATAAAAGTAAAGAAAAAACTTTTGCTAGATAATTAAATGGGGGTACTTATAATGGGGGAGAATATAATATATATATATATATATAATATCCCAAGATCTCTCATTCTCCTCTCTCTTAGTCATTGGTGGTTGCTTATAGCCTTAGCACAATATTGATTAAAAGATTGGTTATAAGTGGTGTTTAAATGAAAAATTGACATGTGGGAAAGTTGCTGACCAACTATGGATACTAAAAGAAGTTACCATGATTAAAGCACATGTTAATATCCTAAGTGGCAAGTCACAAGATTTGGCAACTCTTTTAACTTCCATGTTAAATTAAAGGTTATTTTAGTAATTTCGCCTCTAAAAGGGTATTTTGGTAATTTCCCGTATAATTTTAAGGGTAGTTTAGTCATTTGACATGATTCCCTTTAATCTTCACCCTTAGGGTTTTATAATCACCATTAGGGTTTACTAATTAGGGTTTAGGGTTCCCGAATAGGAAATTGGGGTTTCCAAAAATACAATTAGGGTTCCTAATGAATCATTAGGGTTTCTTAATCACAAATTAGGGTTTTTAATCTACCATTAGGGTTTACTAAGGTTAGACCTTATCTGATAAATACTTGATCATTAATCATATAGACACTCAAAATTTTGTTTTCCTGTTACTAACTATACAGGAGGACAAAAACGTCTTTTTCAAATTCCAAAGATAACCTTGGAGGAACACAACATCAATTCCAACCCCGTAGATAGCCCTGGGAGATCCAATTTCCAACCCTAGAGATAACCCCGGGAAAGCAGTTTCCAACCCTGGAGATAACCCCGGAAAAGTCAGTTCCAACCCCAGAGATAACCCCAGGAGATCAAGTTCAATGTCCGGAGTCAACCCCGGATGGCCAAACCAACCTCAGAAATAACCTTGAAGACATTTACAGTGAACAAAATGATAATCTCAGAGATAACCCTGGGAAAAAACTGCTATAATTGTGCGAAAACCGAAGATAACCCCGGGAAGGGAAACATGGTCATTTTGCCAACTCAACTTCACTTCAAATTAAATACACTAATTTCAACTCAAATTGCTTCAAAAGAAGTCCCACAATAACCATATTGCCTAACGGAGACCCGGAAATGCTATTTTGGTCGTGGACTGTGACACCCCCGAATCCGGGTCCTCTGACCCCGGTCCGGTTATCACGATAGAATACTAACATCCACCTCTAAACAACATACGATAACTAAAATGCGGAATATAATAAACGTACGTCGTTCATTCAAAAGGTGTTACTAATCCCAAGATACGATAACCTTAGTATTATTTTACAAACATACCCTAAAATAAATATTAGGTTTCATATTACATGATCGTAATTTAAACTAAGCATAAGATAAATTTTGGTTCTCGTAATAATCCTACATCTTCCCTTTACCCTTGTCCTTTCCTAAGGTCACGGGCTTAGCTGCAATATAATTCATGATATAGCAAGGATGAGCAACAAGTTTGCTCAACAAGTTTAAGTACAAAAATAAGGATATATCATGATGAATGGAAAAATGTCTGGCAAAGGGTTCAACAATATAATATCTAAAGGATTCAACAATATGAATATCATAAGCAAAGATAATGATTGCTTTTAGAATAACTTCTAGTCAAAAAGACTTCAAACTATAACACTCCAATGGAATCAATAGCTAATTGACCCTTTGGTTACTGGCTACAGAATAAGTACTTGAGGGGATCAGCCTCATGTACTCTATGTATATGCATAACATTTAAATCTGTTCATTGTATCTTTATTAGATACCTGGAATCCCCTATCATAGAAAGGGGTATTCTTTCAGTCTAAAAATCCTTACCATCAATTAGTTTGGATAGCTTTTATAAAACTTCATAGGCTTGTC
This sequence comes from Panax ginseng, assembly GCA_020205605.1. Lineage (NCBI taxonomy): Eukaryota > Viridiplantae > Streptophyta > Magnoliopsida > Apiales > Araliaceae > Panax > Panax ginseng. The sequence continues at coordinate 126,439,235 of CM035131.1, read as the reverse complement.
TGACCGAACAACGGTTCAGACTCTATTACTTGCAACACAATAAATTTGGATACTTGCTCAATATAATTTAGAGTAAGTTTCGGGAAACTTGCTTAATAAAAGTAGGGTTCAAGGAACTTGCTTAACAAAAGTAGGGTTCAAGGAACTTGCTTATGGTATGCGTCGAATAAAGTAATGCAAGGGTTTAGGATACTTTCCTGTTTGCTCAGCTATAATATAATTCTAGCTTTAATTAACTTGCGTTGAAATGACCTAATATTAACAAGTCGGTTTTTCAATTAGCATGTGTAAACTAATACGAGTCTACCCTTAAAAAAGAAATAAGTCATCACATAGTATGCTTCTCCACACATTACATGGCACATTGGTCACATATTACAAGATAAAGAGATCATATAAGCATGCCTTAATACTTGGACCAAAAAGCAGAATCTGCAAGATCGCAAGATTGCAGCAAAGGCGCTGCGCTGGTCTATGCTTAGGGACGACGCATTGCTATATCCTTCGCTGCACTGTGATTGAGCTTCTGCACTTCCTGACTTCAGTCCGACTTCAACATACACCTATACATACATTTTAACATACATACATGCTAGAGTTTCACATATAACACATGACTATACTTGAATTCATTACCATAAGTTTAACTTACGATTTATATGTCATTAAAACATAAAAGGTCATGTAATCATCATGCTTAATACAATCTTGGCAATACAATACTTAGTAGTCATGCTCGTATATAGACAACACATGTATACTTTACTTCACATAGTTTATGTTCTAGAAATTTCCTTTTGTTTATGACTGTGTGTGCATAAGTGAAAACCACACCTTAACCAAACGATGCTCATGCCAAAATGTATATAGGCATAATGAATCTTAATATACATGTTTGCATGGTTATAACGTATTATGCTCATTACTTGATGACATTAGCTTCCTCATTCTAATTTTTCTTTGAATTTAACATTAAGTCAACTTAGCATATACAAGTCATCTTAACATATAACTCTCCTCCATTTATAACACATATTAAAGTCACATATGCATGCTCAAATAAGCAGAACTTATAAGATAAAAGTCTTGGTCAAGTTCACTTTGAAAAGTCTTAAGTTTCTTATCTTTGAAATAGTCATAACTTTCAATCATGTGTGCTAGTGTGTTTAATCACTTTAGTCTTGCGTTTCATGTCAATATAAACCACATTATCATGTTCATAAAGTTAAAATGCTCAAATGATGTGTTCGTGACAAAGTTCACTTTTGAAATCACAAATCTCATTTCAAGACTACAAGTATTGTGTCAATTGTAGGTACTAACACGGTTATACTTGTTCATCCTATATGCATGTGCTTACATGTGCGTGCTAAAATAGTTTACAAGCTTGCTTTAACAGTGTACCAACAACTTAGCATGAAATAGAACAAAATATAACACATCAGTTCTGGTGCAAGACTGGCGTAGCTGCGCTGCACCCTAGTACAAATAGGGCGCAACTGCACCATGTCTGAGACAAAACTGAGTTCGGGTTATGGTAGAAGGCTGCACTTTCCTGCACCCTAGTACAAATAAGCGCATTGCTGCGTGTCACGCATCTCGAGATAAAGAAGAGACTCATTTGCAGAGCCTTAACCCTTAACCATTCTCCTTGAATTAAACATGCTTCATACCAACATTTAAGAGTTCAAACATGTAGACATATATCATAAACATATCATGGCATGATAATTCACATTGATTAACAAAGAATTTCAAGTAATTTCAAGAAATTGACAAAACCCATTTCAAGAACACAAGTTAAGATTTTATACCTCTTGAAGCTTAAAGAACTTAGTTTCTTTCTTCTGAGCTTGATAATCTTCTTCTTTAGACAATACACTCACAAACTCAAGTTATCAGAGTTTCAACCAACAAATGCAAACAACATAAAACTGAGAAATTGGGCTACTATTTATAGAAGAAATTGGGACTGGTCAATTGGATTGCACTGAGGTTGAACTCATGGTGCATTAGGAGAACACATTGGATAATTTGGAGTTGGCCAACCACCAATTGCTAGCAATCATGGCTACACAACTCTAGCCTTTTTGATTTGCTAAGTTTTTCACGCAATGGAGAAATAGCCACTGTTCATATACTAAGTGTCACACAATTTGGGACAAAATCTCAGCAACAAGTTATTTAAAACTTGGTTTGAATACTATAATTTCCATAATGAAATATATCTACGTAAATGCTATTATACCAAGGAAAGTTGAGAATTATTTATGTACCCACGTGAATGTAATAATTCTTACAATAAGGTCTATACATATAATAGACATATTAATGTGTCACCTTGTACTATATAAAATATATAGTTAACTACCATATAATAAAGGTTTACTATATTGTACAAATTAATCAAGTAAACATATAATTATTTTATAAGTTATTAATCTTTTACACATTAATTATTATTTATTAATAATAATTATTAATTAACACATTATCAATTAATTACTCATAAATGAAATTAATCAATACGTTCAACTCTTGCTACTATATTCAAATAGATTGAATATTTAATTAATAATAATCTTATCAATTCCTTGACATTAAAATCTTAGGGTTAGTTCACTAATTTAAATAAACTATTAGTGACTCCCTTTAATCCTCTCGTATATTCACATAACCACTTAAGGTTTAAATATACTCGCAAAACTAACTCATTAAAAATTAAATCACATATTTAATTAATAAGGAGTTTAAAATTTGTGGACGTTACATCCCTTCCCCTTTATAAAAATTTCGTCTTCGGAATCGCAAAAATAAGGTTACTCAAATAAAAACGGAAAATTCGCTCTCATTTTCTCTTCTAGCTCCCACGTAGCTTCTTCGAATGCGTGATTCCTCCAGAGAATCTTAACAGAATGGATAATCTTATTCCTCAACTTCTGTTCCTTCCTATCTAGTATCTTATTCCTCGTACAATAAGTCTTTCTCGACTTAAATTGGTTCATAGGAGATAACTTGCTTGTAGTCCGGTTTATATGGTCGTAATACTGACACATGAAACACGTTGTGAATGTGCTCAAGTTCAGGAGGTAACGCTACCTCGTACGCCACTTCATCAACTCGCCTCAGAATCTTAAAAGGTCCTATGAACCTAGGGCTCAACTTACCCTTCTTCCCAAAACGAATCTTCCCTTTCCAGGGAGATACTTTCAGAAACGCATAGCTTCCTACTTCAAAATCTTTCTTCTTGCGATGTAAATCTGCATACTTCTTCTGGCGATCTTGAACCGTTACTAATCATGCTCTTATCACCTTGATGATTTCTATCGTCTGTTGTACCAATTCTGGTCCCAATAGTCGACGTTCTTCAACTTCATCCCAGCATAAAGGCGTTCTACACTTCCTACCATACAGTGCTTCGTACGGCGGCATTCCAATACTGGCGTGATAACTATTGTTATATGCGAACTCTACTAATGGAAGGTGATCCTCCAAACTACCCTTGAAGTCCATCACACAAGCTCGGAGCATGTCTTCAAGTGTCTGAATCGTCCTCTCACTTTGCCTATTGGTCTGCGGATGATACGCGGTACTCATTCGTAGTTGTGTCCCCATTCTTTCTTGAAGACTCTTCCAAAAGTTTGACGTGAATCATGGATCTCTATCTGATATAATAGATACCGGCACCCCATGTCTCGAGGTAATTTCCTTGACATACAATTTGGCTAACTGGTCCAAACTATATATATTCCTAATCGGCAAAAAGTGAGCTGACTTAGTAAGACAATCTATAATTACTCATATAGAGTCGTACCCTTTCTGCGTTGCTTGAAGTCCCACCACAAAGTCCATTGTGATGTGCTCCCATTTCTATTCTGGAATCTCAAATGGTTGTAATAACCCTCTTGGTCATTGGTGCTCTACCTTGACTCTCTAACAAGTTAGGCATCTACTCACGCATTCTGCAACCTCTCTTTCATGTTTGGCCACCAGAAATGGTGACGCAAATCTTGGTACATCTTCGTAGCTTCCCCGGGTAATTGAATATCTCGATCTGCGGCGCTTCTTGCAAAATCTCTTCTCTCGGTTACGGTACTAATTGCATCTAAATTCTTCCTTCAAATCGTAGAAATCCAGTGCTATCAATCTTAAATTTCAACTCATCACCTTTAGTCAATCGCTTCTTGATGTTAATGCAATCTTTGTCCCTTTCTTGTGCTTCTTTAACTTTATCCAATAGAGTCGGACTCGCTGTCACTGTAAATACTTGTTCGTTGATCTCCATTGGAAACTTAATCTCCAAGTCTAATCGTTCAAAATCTTTCACCAATTCATCTTGAATGGTCAATTTTAATAACTTCTCTCTGCCTTTTCTGCTCAAGGCATCTACTACTACATTTGCTTTGCCTGGATGGTATAAAATCTCACAATCATAATCCTTGATCAATTCTAGCCATCGGCGCTGCCTCATGCTTAATTCCTTCTACATGAAGATATACTTCAAACTCTTGTGGTCCATATATATCTCACACTTCTTGCCATACAAATAATGCCTCCAAATCTTCAAGGCAAAAACTATCGTTGCTAACTCCAGATCGTGAGTCGGATATCCCTTCTCATAATCCTTTAGCTGTCGTGAAGCGTACGCAATGACCCTGCTGTGTTACATTAGTACACAGCCAAGACCCTTGTGTGACGCATCACTATACACTAAAAACCCTCCTGTGTTGTCCAGTAAAGCCAACATAGGTGCTTGACTAAGCCTCTTCTTCAATTCTAGAAAACTTTCTTCACACTTCTCTGTCCAAACAAACTTAACTGTCTTCCTGGTAAGATTGGTCAACGGTGATGCTAATTTCAAAAAATCCCAAATAAATCTTCAATAATATCCCGCCAATCCTAAGAAACTCCTAATTTCTATCGACGTCTTAGGCTGCTCCCAATTGATAACCGCTTCTACCTTCGCTGGATCCACCAAAACACCATTCTTGTCGATAACGTGTCCTAAAAACTGCACTTTTTGCAACCAAAACTCACACTTGGAAAATTTTGCATACAACTTCTCCTCCCCCCCCCCCCCCTTAATGTCTCCAACACCATCTGAAGATGCTCGGCGTGTTCTTCCTCCGTCTCTAAATATACTAGAATGTCATCGATGAATACGACAACAAACTTATCTAAATACTATTTGAACACTTTGTTCATTAAATCAATAAAGGCTGCTGGCGCATTGTCAAACCAAATGACATTACCAGAAACTCAAAGTGTCCATATCGAGTTTTGAATACCTTCTTTGGAATATCCTCCGGCCTCACTTTCAGTTGGTGATAACCGGTCCTCAAGTTAATCTTCGAAAAGTACTTTGTCCCCTTCAATTGATCAAACAAATCGTCTATCCTGGGCAACGGGTACTTGTTCTTAATGGTGACCCTGTTCAACTCTCGGTAGTCGATACAAAGTCTTAGCGACCCATCTTTTTTCTTTACGAATAAGACTGGTGCTCCCCACGGTGATACGCTCGGTCGAATGTATCCCTTATCTAACAACTCTTGTAATTGAGCTATCAGCTCTTTCATCTCTATTGGTGCCATACGATACGGTGCTTTGTAAACTAGTGCTATTCCTGGTGCCAAATTAATGACAAACTCAATCTCTCTATCTGGTGGCAATCCCAGAATCTCGTCTGGAAAGACATCAACGAAATCCCTTACAATAGGTATCTGACTAAGTTCACCCTCGACTCGTCGAGTATCAACAACGTGAGCCAAATAACCTATACAACCCTTCCTAAGCAACCTCTGTGCTTGCACCATTGTCAGACAATGAGATTATCTCAGCGATTTATTACCATAAATACCACCTTTGACTTATTCGGAGTCTTAAGGTGTACACACTTCTTTTTACAATCAATAACTGCTCCGTGAATCGATAACCAATCCATTCCAAGGATTACATCGAACTCCCCCAAATGAATCGGTATCAAATCCACCTTGAGCTTAAATCCTTGCAATTTGATATAACAATTCCTATGAATGTATTCTACGGGGATAATTTCCTTGTTCGCTACTTCTACGTTCATAGGGTGTTCTAATTTCTCACAGGGTAATTCTAACCGTTTAACGAATTTTTCGGAAACAAAAGAGCAGGTAGCACCCGAATCAAATAACACGTATACATCTATATCATTGATCGGAATGATACCTGACACCACATCCTTAGACTCCACCGCATCTTGTACGGTCATGTTGAACGTTCGTGTCGTTGGTCTGTTGGCTTGACTGGCTGGTGATAAGTGGATTTTATATACACTTCTACGATATCTTTTACTTGAATTAGTTGCTTATATTTATATGTCTTAGTTACTTTTCATGCATTTTGTGTTCATTTTGTAGGTTCTACATTTGGGAGCGGTGTGAGCGACTATTGGAAAGGAAAAGCAAAGAAAACACAAAGAAAAGCAAACTGGACATCATTTGGGCTTTCATGTTTACTTCATGTTCTTAGTTTGGAACTTATCTTACATTGAAGAGCATCGTCTTAGCTTTTCGGAACATTTTGAATCATTCCAATCGGAGTTCAGATGCAAGAGTTATGATCGTTGTACCAACGGACGTCGAACGCCATGGTTTTGGGTGGTCATTTGCATAACAGTCACTTACAGCTCAATTTCAGCCTTCATCCGCCCAGAATTTCTCAATCCTCAAAGAATGAAAGTTGTAGATCTCGTCAATATCTTTGATTTGATAGGTGGCAGGCCTAGTAACTCCTCCCGGATCAAGCGTTATGGCCGTTTTACCAGAGGACATCGGAGTAGAAAATGTCAGAACATGGGGCAGCGCCGGGGCGCCCAAAATAGCTTTATGCCAGCCACGGACGCCTGGGAGCAAGATGTCTGAAGGCCATGCCCAAATAACTGGGTGTCTTTGGGGAAGAGGTTGGTGCGGCCTGAACGCATTTTGGGCGAATTTTGACATATTTTTGACTCTAAATTGGATTGGGTTTGTTCCTAAACAAAAAATTGGACTTGTAACCTATAAATACATGATGTAAGGCATAAAATAAGGGGGGGGGGGGATTACATAGATTAGATTAGAGATACACTCCATTAGATTAGAAAATAACCCTAGTTCTTATTAGTTTTAGAGATTGAAGCAACTTGGAGACCATTGAAGATTCAAAGCAGGAGCGAAAGAGGAGTTTCATGACTACTGACAATAGATTCTATTCTCTTCTATTCTCTTACTTTTATCTTTTAATGTCTATTCAATTGTGGATTCTTGGTTTTAATTCATTAATTATGAACTAACTCTTTTATTAAGATTTCAATTGAACTTTTTATGGCTATGCATTAGTTATTCATTATATTCCAATTATTTGTGTCAAAGTGAGTTGTTTATCTTGCCTTATGCTTATTGATTAATTATCTGATCAGTAATTACCTTGTTACTCTAGAAGGAATTGAGAAAGGAATTTAGGTTAGAACCTGGCATGATATCATGTGACTTAGTTATTTGCACAGTGAATAATTAGGTTTGTGAATAGAATGAGAATATCTATTTGCCGCATGTAACACATAAGGAGTTGGGGTTGTAACGAGTTTAATTCAATTGTTTTGCATAGAGATATAGCAAAATTAATCTGGGTTAAATAGAAGGCAAATGATCACTTGAGAAAGGGCTTTTGACATTTGAGAATTCCTGTTAACAATTCAGTAGACGTAATAATTGGGATAATTGGATAATTGATTTATAGTTCATAATTGGGGATATTGGAGTCTTAATCCTTATTTACCTAAATTTAATCAAATCTTAGTTTTGTTTATTTGCTTTCTTTTAAACTAATCTCTTTTAATTGTTTAATTTAGTTTTCTTAACTAGAAAATTCACAATTTGCGATTGTTTAAATAAAATTGATTTGGTTAAGAGTTAGTAATTGGTAATTTTTATTAAATAATTCCTCGTGGGAATGATACTCTACTTTCACTTTATTACTTGTTGATCGTGTATACTTGCACGTATCCATTGATTGCGAAATCGATCAACAAGTTTTTGGCGCCGTTGCCGGGGAATTAGTTTAATATTTTTTTACCAATATTAATTTCAATCAAATTAGTCTTAATTTAAACATTTTTTTTTATTATTATTTTTAATTCTCTTCTTATATTTCTCTCATTTTAGGTACCATGGATGACTTTGAGTATCAATGGCCATACACACTAACGTGACTCAACCAAAGGAAATGGAGATTGATGACTTCGCATGACACTTTCAAAGAATGGCAAGACAAATTAAAGAACTTTTGAGGAAGTTGGACGTTATCGCATCCCAACAGAGTCGAAGGATGGCAGTTGTGTGTGACTATTGTGCTGGCAATCTCCCGAGTAATCAATGCACCATCAATCTTGGGCTTAAGACAAAGATGGTGGTAACTACCTCAATCAAGATGCATATGATAATTATGAACAAGTTTGGGGTATCACCCGGATTCTTCATGGAGCTACAACTATCAAGACCAATACTCTACTCCAAATCCAACATACACGCCGAAATTCTCATCTTAACCTCTAGAAAATTCAAGGTTGGAGGAATTGTGGTCCAAGTTCGAGGAGAGTGGGATTAATCAAACGGGGTCAATTCTAAAACTTGCGGATCAGATAGAGCAAATGACCAAAGTCATAAACAACCTTCCTCCAAACACTTGGCTTTATGATATGGATGACGAAATTGATGAAGTGACCGAGCCAAATCTACAACTGGATGAGACACGAGATGTTGAAAGAGAGGAGACAAGTGGGGATAATGAAAATAAGGCCGGTGAAGAACTAACTATGATTACCAACGAGGAGGAGCCGATGTTATTAGTGCCCCAAGTTCCTTCTCCACCAAAGTTCAAGAATCCGGTTAGATTTGCAAAACCTTGTCCGCTAGGTAGTCATGTCGTCGGCAATACTCCTTCTGACGTAAAAGCGAGTACAACTTCGAAGCCATGGTTTAATGAGTTGGAGAATATAGAAGAAGAGATTTTTGTGTCTGACAAGCCTCAATGTCAAAATCTATTCGCAGACACAATGGAAAAAACACCTAGATGTTGGACGTTCTTTAATGCGATCTTATCTAAATAAAGCATGCTAGGTGACTTTAATACAATGGCTATCGTAAATGGGAACCTACCAAAAGCTATATTATTTCCGATGGATGGAGGGTTCCTCAACTTTCAAGAGGAATTGGATAGCATTGACCAGACAAAGTCATTTGAAAGACTATAAATCAATACCGATTGGGAGGCAACCCAGAATTTTTATATTTATATGCTTTACTAGTTTATTTAGTAGATAGGAATTAATTTGCTTAGTAAGTTATCTTATAATCTAATACATGTTGTCTCTCTTCATTGCAGGTATTGGAGGTTCAATGGATAGGAAAATGATCGTCACTACCATCGCCACCAGCACCTCATGCTTAGCCGATTATGTGGGAAGTTCTCTTCTACTTATCGCTATATTCTTACAATGAGGACATTGTAATTGCTAAGTTTGGGGGAGTTTAGTTTAGTTCGTTATTGCATGTTTAGTTTCATGTTTATGTTATGTTATTTTGCATATGTTGTTAATATAGTTTAGGTTCATTATAAAAAAATTTCAAAAATTCAAAAATTCAAAAATAATAGTTAGTTACTATGTTCATTTTGCATAAGTCCAGTGGTTTGTTATAGTTAAGTTTATTTTGGCCAATGATGAGATTGGAATTGGGTAGACAAGTATAATACTGACTATTAGAGTTTTGATGTGATTTCTTGTTATGAATTAAATCTTTTTCTGTTTGAAACTAGTATAATAATGATAGCATAGTAAAAATAACTTGTTGATTGATTGAGTTTAAATTGATACATAATGGGACTCTAAAGGATAATGCTAGTTTGAATGAAAGAATGACAAGAATAAGTAGTGATGACTAAAGTTCGACAAGAACATAAGTTTGGGGGAATATTTGGGGTATATAAGCTATATAGAAAAAAGAAGAAAGAAAAAAAAAAGAAAACAAAGAAAAAGAAAAAGAAAGTATGAATAAACACCGATGCATGCTTGTCTAGTTTTGTGGCCTTTGTTACTTGAGTAAGTAAGCCCAAGGGGATTGTCTTTACACCTAGCGCCCTAAGGTCTTAATGGTCTGGGAGTCGTTGGTCGAAAACTCGTTAAGGTAGCATTGAAAAGCCTAAGGGAATAAGACATTGCATAGCTATGTGTATAAAAAAAAGAGAGAATAAAACAGGAAAAAAGAGCAAAAAGCCCCCGTAGATGAAAATAAAGCATAAGTATCCCATGTTGACCCTCGATATTGCTAATTGTTTGATTTTAGTTGGATCTAGCTTGTTTTTGGATTTCTTGAGTTTACACTGTATGATGCCTTCGAATAGACTTGTTATGTGTTAAATTTGATTTTATATCAGTTAGCATGGTTGTTGAGCACACACACACACTATACCAAAGAATAATGATGAAGACTTGATGATTGACTAGGAAATTGTTGATTGGTTTTGATATGAAGTATTGTCGTGTTTGCTTGATTGCTCTAAGGCCGAGTGAATAGATTTGATTCTATCAAATACTGCTAGATTTGTAGGCATATAGATTAGTTGCATTTCATTGCATTGCATTGCATTATGTTGTGTTGCTTGGGGACAAGCAACAGTTTAAGTTTGGGGGTATTTGATAAGTGGATTTTATATACACTTCTCCGGTATCTTTTACTTGAATTAGTTGCTTATACTTTTGTGTCTTAGTTACTTTTCATGCATTTTGTGTTCATTTTGTAGGTTATACGTTTGGGGAGCTTGCAGAGCGACTATTGGTAAGGAAAAACAAAGAAAATGCAAAGAAAAGCAAACCGGACATCATTTGGGCTTTCCTGTTTACTTCATGTTCTTGGTTTGGAACTTAGTTTACATTGAAGAGCATCGTCTTAGCTTTCCAGAACATTTTAAATCATTCCAATCGGAGTTCGGATGCAAGAGTTATGATCGTTGTACCAACGGACGTCGAACGCCATGGTTTTGGGTAGTCATTTGCATAGCAGTCACTTCCAGCTCAATTTCAGCCTTCATCCGCCCAGATTTTCTCAATCCTCAAAGAATGAAAGTTTTAGATCTCGTCGATATCTTTGATTTGATAGGTGGAAGGCCCCGTAACTCCTCATGGATCAAAGGTTATGGCCGTTTTACTAGAGGACGTCGGAGTAAAAAATGTCAGAACATGGGGCAGCGCCGAGGCGCCCAAAATAGGCCTATGCCCAGCGCCGGGGTGCTGGGGAGCAGTGTCTGAGTATCATGCCCAGCGCTGGGGCACTGGGGGAAGAGGTTGGTTCGGTCTCGACGCGTTTTAGGCGAATTTTGACACCTTTTTTACTCCAAATTAGATTGGGTTTGTTCATAAACTAAAAATTGGACTTGTGACCTATAAATACATGATGTAAGGCATAAAATAAGGGGGGGATTACATAGATTAGATTAGAGATACACTCCATTAGATTAGAAAAATAACCCTAGTTCTTATTAGTTTTGGAGATTGAAGCAACTTGGAGACCATTGAAGATTCAAAGCAGGAGCGAAAGAGGAGTTTCAAGACTACTGACAATAGATTCTCTTCTCTTCTCTTCTCTTACTTTTATCTTTTAATGTCTATTCAATTGTGGATTCTTGGTTTTAATTCATTATTTATGAACAAACTCTTTTATTTAGAATTCAATTGAACTTTTTATGGCTATGCATTAGTTATTCATTATATTCCAATTATTTGTGTCAAAGTGAGTTGTTTGTCTTGCTTTATGCTTATTGATTAATTATCTGATCAGTAATTAACTTGTTACTCTGGAAGGAATTGAGAAAGGAATTCTAGGGTTAGAACTGGGCATGATATCATGTGACTTAGTTATTTGCACAGTGAATAATTAGGTTTGTGAATAGAATGAGAATATCTATTTGCCGCATGTAACACATAAGGAATTGGGGTTGTAACTAGTTTAATTCAATTGTTTTGCATAGAGATATAGCAAAATTAATCTGGGTTAAATAGAAGGCAAATGATCACTTGAGAAAGGGGTTTTGGCATTTGAGAATTCCTGTTAACAATTTAATAGACGTAATAATTGAGATAATTGGATAATTGATTTATAGTTCATAATTGGGGATATTGGAGTCTTAATCCTTATTTACCGAAATTTAATCTAATCTTAGTTTTGTTTATTTTCTTTCTTTTAGACTAATCTCTTTTAATTGTTTAATTTAGTTTTCTTAACTTGAACATTTACAATTTGCGATTGTTTAAATAAAATTGATTTGGTTAAGAGTTAGTAATTGGTAATTTTTATTAAATAATTCCTCGTGGGAACGATACTCTACTTTCACTTTATTACTTGTTGACTATGTATACTTTCACGTATTCATTGATTGTGAAATCGATCAACAGCTGGTCCTCCAATGTTCAGTTCATTGTTGTTGTTGTTGCGGTTGCCGCTAGCTGCATCGCCCTTTTTTCGGGCAGTCCTTAATTTGATGGTCTGTGGCTCCACACGAGAAACATCATCCCTTCTGCTTATTCGGACACTGAGGAGCCATGTGCCCCGGTTGTCCGCAACGATAACAAACACTCTTTCCTTTTATGCACTCCCCCGAGTGATTCCTCCCACAGTTGTTGCACTTCACACTTTTCTTAGCTTCTCCCCCGGACTTATTACCTCTAGAGGATTGGCTCTCTGTCCATTTACGCTTATTGGGGTTGCTGCCTCCACTGCTTCCCCCTTTCTGATCTTCCTGACTAGTCTTCTTTTCTTGCTTGAATCAAGCGATAGCTTCATTGCCTCCTTCGGCAATGATAGCCCTTTCCAAAAGATAAGAGTAAGTCTTGATCTTCAACACAGCTACTGCCTTCTACACCCATGGTTTCAGTCCTAATTCGAACCTCCTTGCCTTCCTGGCCTCCGTGTTAACTTGATGTGAAGCGAATCGGGCTAACTCGTTAAATCTCGTCGCGTACTCTGCGACAGACATACTACCTTGTTTCAGTTCCAGAAACTTAACTTCTATATCCTGTTGTGTATTCTCCGAGAAGTAATTCTTGAGGAATAGCTCCTTAAATCTCTCCCAAGGAATAACTCCTTCGTCTGCTCGGCCCCTATTGGCTTTCCACCAATAGTTAGCTTCGCCCTTCATCATGAAAGTGGAAAAACTCATCTTCTGTTCTTCGGCCACTCGTGCGACCTCAAACACCTTCTCCATCTCTTCTATCCATGTCTGGGCTTCAATTGGATCCAAGGTTCCCTGGAATTTTGGTGGTCCTACCAATTTGAAGTCCTTAAAGCTAGCCAATTGTTGTCTGGTCGCCTGGCCGTCAAGTGGGGTCTGCTTTTTGCATTGCCTCAGTTAACAGGTTAACGAAGTTCTGTATTGGATCAACATTTGCCCCTCCACCATTGTTAACGGATCCTTCCTCCCTCTGATTCCGCTGAACTCTCCTAGGCAGCATGATATGAGGAAAGGAAGAAAATTATTAGGCTTTATATGATATGCTATTCATGTTAGCATTAAGAAGTTTAAGACATCTATTAATCATTTTTGATTTAAATAAACAACTTCATTATCACAATAAAACTCGATGGATTTACTCAACCCATCACTTACATACTCTACTTGAGTTTTCTACTAAGGTTATAACCTAGGTTTCACATTCCTATTGTTTATAACCTACTGCTTTGATACCAACCTATGACGCCCCCGAATCCGGGTCCTCTGACCCCGGTCTAGTCATCACGATAAAATACTAACATCCACCTCTAAACAATATACGATAACTAAAATGTAGAATATAGTAAACGTACGTCGTTCATTCAAAAGGTGTTACTAGTCCCAAGATACGATAACCTTAATATCATTCTACAAACATACCCTAAAATAAACATTAGGGTTCATATTACATAATCGTAATTTAAACTAAGCATAAGATAAATTCTGCTTCTCATAATAATCCTACATCTTCCCTTTACCCTTGTCCTTTCCTGAGGTCTCGAGCTTAGCTGCAATATAATTAATGATATAGCAAAGATGAGCAACAAGTTTGCTCAACAAGTTTAAGTACAACAATAAGGATATATCATGATGAATGGAAAAATGTCTAGCAAAGGGTTCAACAGTATAATATCTGAAGGATTCAACAATATGAATATCATAAGCAAAGATAATGATTGCTTTTAGAATAATTGCTAGTCAAATAGACTTCGAACTATAACACTCCAATGGAATCAATAGCTAATTGACCCTTTGGTTACTGGGTATAGAAAAAGTACTTGAGGGGATTAGCCTAACGTACTCTATGTATATGCATAACATTTAAATCTGTTCATTGTATCTTTAATAGATACATGCAATCCCCTATCATAGAAAGGGGTGTTCTTTCAGTCTAAGAATCCTTACCATCAATTGGTTTGGATAGCTTTTATAAAACTTCATAGGCTTGTCTGACCGGACAAAGGTTCAGACTCTATTATTTGCAACACAATAAATTTGGATACTTGCTCAATATAATTTAGAGTATGTTTAGGGAAATCGACTTAACAAAAGTAGGGTTCAAGGAACTTGCTTACGGTATGCGTCGAAAAAAGTAATGCAAGGGTTTAGCATACTTGCCTGTTTGCTCAGCTACAATATAATTCTAACTTTAATTAACTTGCGTTGAAATGACCTACTATTAACAAGTCGGTCTTTCAATTAGCATGTGTAAACTAATATGAGTCTACACTTAAAAGAAACAAGTCATCACATAGTATGCTTCTCAACACATTACATGGCACATTGGTCACATATTACAAGATAAAGAGATCATATAAGCATGCCTTTATACTTCAGACCAAAAATAGAATCTTGGTAAGATCGCTAAGAGAGCAGTAGCAAATGCTACTGGTCTATGCTTAGGGACGATCTATGCAAATGCTTATCCCTCGGCGCACTGAGATTGAGCTTCGCACTTTCGACTTGATCCAACTTCAACATACACCTATACATACATTTTAACATACATACATGCTGAGTTTCACATATAACAGATGACCATACTTGAATTCATTACGATAAGTTTAACTTACTGTTTATATGTCATTAAAACATAAAAGGTCATGTAATCATCATGCTTAATACAATCTTGGCAATAAAATACTTAGTAGTCATGCTCATATATAGACAACACATGTATACTTTACTTCACATAGTTTATGTTCTAGAAATTTCCTTTTATTTATGACTGTGTGTGCATAAGTGAAAACCATGACTTAACCAAACGATGCTCATGCCAATATGTCTATAAGCATAATGAATCCTAATATACATGGTTGCATGGTCATAACGTACTATGCTCATTACTTGATGACATTAGCTTCCTCATTCTAATTTTTCTTTGAATTTAACACCAAGTCAACTTAGCATATACAAGGCATCTTAACATATAACTCTCCTGCATTTATAACACAATTAAAGTCACATATTCATGCTCAAATAGTCAGAACTTACAAGATAAAAGTCTTGGTCAAGTTCACTTTGAAAAGTCTTAAGTTTCTTATCTTTGAAATAGTCTTAACTTTCAATCATGTGTGCTAGTGTGTTTAATCACTTTAGTCTTGCATTTCACGTCAATATAAACCACATTATCATGTTCATAAAGTCAAAATGCTCACATGATGTGTTCATGACAAAGTTCACTTTTGAAATCACAAATCTCATTTCAAGACTACAAGTATGGTGTCAATTGTAGGTACTAACACGGTTATACTTGTTCATCCTATATGCATGTGCTTACATGTGCATGGTAAAACAGTTTACAAGCTTGCTTTAATAGTGTACCAACAACATAGCATGAAAAACACAGAACACATGGGGTTACAGTGCGGGGCTAGAATGCAATTATTTGCACCCTAGTACAAATAGGGCGCAACTACTCCATGTCTGAGACAAAACTGAGTTCGGGTTAAGACGCAGCTGCGTTGCACCCTAGTACAAATAGAGGTAAATACGCTGTGCGTACTGCATGATCGAGATGGAAGACGACTGTTTGTAGAGCCTTAACCCTTAACCATTCTCCTTGAATTAAACATGCTTCATACCAACATTTAAGAGTTCAAACATGTAGACATATATCATAAACATATCATGGCATGATAATTCACATTGATTAACAAAGAATTTCAAGTAATTTCAAGAAATTGACAAAACCCATTTCAAAAACACAAGTTAAGATTTTATACCTCTTGAAGCTTAAAGAACTTAGTTTTTTCTTCCGAGCTTGATAATCTTCTTCTTTAGACAATACACTCACAAACTCAAGTTATCGGAGTTTCAACCAACAAATGCAAACAACATAAAACTGAGAAATTGGGCTACTATTTATAGAAGAAATTGGGACTGGTCAATTGGATTGCACTGAGGTTGAACTCATGGTGCATTAGGAGAACACATTGGATAATTTGGAGTTGGCCAACCACCAATTGCTAGCAATCATGGCTACACAACTCTAGCCTTTTTGATTTGCTAAGTTTTTCACGCAATGGAGAAATAGCCACTGTTCATATACTAAGTGTCACACAATTTGGGACAAAATCTCAGCAACAAGTTATTTAAAACTTGGTTTGAATACTATAATTTCCATAATGAAATATATCTACGTAAATGCTATTATACCAAGGAAAGTTGAGAATTATTTATGTACCCACGTGAATGTAATAATTCTTACAATAAGGTCTATACATATAATAGACATATTAATGTGTCACCTTGTACTATATAAAATATATAGTTAACTACCATATAATAAAGGTTTACTATATTGTACAAATTAATCAAGTAAACATATAATTATTTTATAAGTTATTAATCTTTTACACATTAATTATTATTTATTAATAATAATTATTAATTAACACATTATCAATTAATTACTCATAAATGAAATTAATCAATACGTTCAACTCTTGCTACTATATTCAAATAGATTGAATATTTAATTAATAATAATCTTATCAATTCCTTGACATTAAAATCTTAGGGTTAGTTCACTAATTTAAATAAACTATTAGTGACTCCCTTTAATCCTCTCGTATATTCACATAACCACTTAAGGTTTAAATATACTCGCAAAACTAACTCATTAAAAATTAAATCACATATTTAATTAATAAGGAGTTTAAAATTTGTGGACGTTACACGGACCCATCTTCCCAAAAACAAAAAAGGACAAATCCTATCTCATTACATAGCTCTCGAAAAGACCTTTCCGGAAGGGTATGGAACGCTTCCATCAGACTCCCTGATTGAAAGTTATGAAGGTTCGAGCGAATAACGCGTTGTCCGAGTGCACGTTCTTTGAGACAGCGAGACCCACACTACCCAGGCAGCCGCAAGTATACCTGCTGCTGCCACATGTACACCTGCGGCATCCCCCTCTATAAATAGAGGGCTTGGGGTGACCATATTTGTAAGAGAAAAGGTGAGGAACCCATGTCTAATTTGTTTTGTACACACTATAAACTGAGTGCTTTCTTATTTTAAACACTTGTGAGCCTATATATTTATACTTTTTTACCGGCAAGTGCCGAGTGTTCATCCACTAAAAGCTATTTAAGCCTTCTTACACACTATAAAGCCTTTCTCTTCATCTTTACACACTCTTCTTCATATTGAGAGTCCTTTTGTGTGTGTATGCCCGGACTTCCGTCCGTGGTTTTCATTTTTGTCTATATATATATATATACACTTATATATATGAACTATTGTCGGATCATATCCGATAAGACTAGATTTTACATCTGGAGAGTTTATATATATATATATATATATATATATATATATATATATATATATATTTACATTTCTGCCAGGCCTGGAGTTTACTTTGTGGCCTTTTACTACTTTATTTACATTTAGTCCGGCCTGGAGTTTACTTCGTGGCGGTTGATCGTCTTTTACTTCTTTATTTACTTTTCTGATCCCCCATGGAGGTGCTTCGTGGTGGTTGATCATGTCTCTATATATATATTTACTGCTTTTATATATTTACATTTCTGATCCCCCATGGAGGTGCTTCATTGTGGTTGATCATGTCGCTATATATATATATATTTACCGCTTTTATATATTTACATTTATGATCCCCCATGGAGGTGCTTCGTGGTGGTTGATCATGTCTGTATATATATATATTTACAGCTTTTATATATATAATCGCTACTACTTTCAATATAAATCATGCATCATGTGAGCCTAGGAATCATGTAATCACAGATTCAGTCTACTGAATCTAAATTCGGTTCCCGTGATTGACATTTTCAGCTGTAAGCAGGCATAGGAAGCCATTCTTGAAAATGATCAAACACAGCAAAATGGCATAAATGGGCCTAAAGGCAGGCAAGATTAAAGACTTCACTACCTTGGAAGCAGTCGCCAAGCATATACAGACTAGCAAATATGCGAGTGATCCCAAGGGTGTACCCGATAAAGGCATTGAAGATGTATCCCTTGTTGTACAGGGGAAAGCTAGGAGACCAACCTACAGTCCCCCCATTTGGAAAATGCAAGATGATCTGCCATCTCAACAACAGGCTGCATTCAACCAATGGCCAGACAGGAAAAGAAAATTTGAAAGAACGGAAAATTGGGTGTTCACTCCGCTGGACGATTCCCTTGAAAATGTATTGGCGATATTAATGGATCACAGAAAATTATCGAATTGGCCCCACCTCTGGAACTAGGGAGCAAAAGATACAATTCAAGCCAAAGATGTGCTTACCACTCGAGGTCTCCAGGACACGATACACAAGATTGTTGGTCTTTAAAGCATAAAATTTAAAATCTGATCAAAAGTGGCAGTATTGTGGTCCAACAACCTGATCAACAAAATGTCAACACCAACCTTCCATTGCAGCATGATACGGGGGAAGTAAACATGATCGAGTCAGAAAACGCTGAAATATATCCAATTTGTAAGTGCATACGAAGGATAGAAGACTACTCCCAAAGGCACATAACAAATGTCCTACAGTGGGAAAACTCGGAGGAGGGTAACATAGTAATGCAAAATTTAGAGACAATCCAGAATCAAGTAAATCTGCTAGCCAAGCTGATAGTGCGACAACATCAGGATACATGGCAGTTTTTCACTCGGGTGAATGCGAATTCTCAAAGGGGGATGATAAAATTGCTAGAAGATCTTGCCAACAGAAAAATCGCTCGGGGGAATGCGAATTCTCAAAGAAGAAAGATCAAACAACCTCCACAAGAGTCCGAAAATTCACCCCTCTAAGTAAATCCAATGAAGAAATGCTACACTTTCTAATAAGTAAAGGAAGGATTACTGAGTTGCTGCCTCCTATAAATCCCAAGATAAAGAGTTATGACTCCACCAAGATATGTCTCTACCATTCTAACTCACTTGGACATACGACTGAGGAATGTTGGTCTTTACGACATAAAATCCAGGATCTCATTGAGAATGAAGAGCTGAAGATAGAATTCCTCATGACCAGAAAAGGTGAAAAGGAAATAAAAAGCTTAATATGCCCACACGAGACAGACAGTTCAAATAAGGTGAAGGTTATAGGCGATAATCCTGGCAGAACACAAGATGGGATGATCCTAATACAGGAAATGACAGAGGAGACAAGGGAATCCCCAAAGGAGATTCCTCCGCCAACATCTAACATCCTGTGGTCCAAAGATAGCAACCACATTCCAGATCTTATAACCTTGGATGATGCGGAGGAAATACTAATCCTTTCCAAGGAAGAAAAAGCAAAAAAGGAAAGTTCCTTGCAAGAAATGCTACAACAGTTCGAGGAAGATTTCATGGTCGAATCCTCTCAAGCCCAAGAAAAAGGTGAAGGAACAGATGAAGGAAAAGGTGATGAGGTTATCGAGGAAACCAATCCATCAAAGAATCCAGAGTTCATCCCTTTTTATGAGGGCTTCAGTATGAGCATCCTCGAGGGAAGTGTTAAATCAGGAAGCAATCAACTTATGGCTATAAGTGAAGACATTCAGAACCAAGAAGTAACCTCTATCGTGAGCCTTGAAGGCAATATAACCACTGACAACTGGACTATCAGGCCTCAACTAGCCAATAAGGTGTAGATCTAGAGGATACAGTTGTCAGTATCACTTTCTTCGTAGTATACCTTTTATTTTCCATGCATGTAAATATTGAAAAAAAAAAGAACAAAAGAGAAAAAAAGAAAAGAAAAAAAAAGAAAAAAGAAAAAAATAAAAGATAAAAAAAAGAAAAGACAAAAAAAAAGAAAAAGAAGGAAAAATGAAAAAAAGAAGAAAAAACAAAAATCAAAAATCAAATTAGTCAGGTTTCAGCTCAAAGGGCGAACTACGTCGACCTGATCTCCCTAATACCCGGGAATACGTAGGCAACCATATTCTTTATGGCCCGATCGCAATAAAAAAACATAAAAACATTTATGCCCTTTTTTACAAAAACGAAAACCACAAAAATATTTCTACACCCTTCTTCATCAATAAAGCTTTTACGCACATCTGCCTTTCACATTCAGCGTTGAACCTCTTACACCAGGTTCGAACTACGCAGATCTGATCTCCTCTTCAATAGGAGTATGTAGGCAGCCATTTATGGTGCGGTCAAACTAAACAAAAACCCAAAAAACCCCAAACAAACACTTCTCAAACCATTTATCTTATCAAGCAAGAACTACGCAGACCTGATCTCCCGCACATACAGGAGTACATAGGCAACCATCAGTGGTGCGGTCTAACCCTCAAAGAAACATCCAAACCCAAACATCAATCCCAAGTCTACGCCCAAGAATTACCCTCCAAGTCAGCGACCCATGTCAAGAAGACCCAATAACACTTCAATGTCATTCCATTAATTTTTTGCACAAAATCCCAGAAAGGAATAAACAACGATACAATAAGACAACCAGCAACGAGGACCTTCAAAGAGCCGACACCCTTAATCACAAGTCTTCATCAAATCAGAAGAAAACCATCAAGGCCGATTATGCAAACAGGTTAGGAACAATGATTGAGGTCATCAAAACCCAAATCCACTACCTGTTCACCATATGGTATAGCGGTAAAAGCCTCTTGCGATCTCAGTATCTTATTAGCACATCTATCAAGGCAACTATCCTAGACAACAAGCAAGGCTGGGGCAATTTCAAGATTGGCAACAAACTGATATTGGGTCCCTTACAATAAGATGAGGACAATCTTGGAAATAGTGACAACTCAACACTGGGGCATACACCAGTCAGCACCATCAGCATGGTCCATCATCATCAGAGCTTCCCTCATATCATCTCACTGGCGATTCGGGTAATGCTCACTCACGATTTGGTCAATAAAGAGAGTTTCTCATATGAATACCCGACATCAACATGTGAAAGGACTAGGGCATTTTTCAATTCCAAGAGAGGGAAGGAGTTTAAGGCAGGATCAAGCCTCTCATCAAAAGAAAGGGCAGAATTCCTATCCTGATGATCTAAGCTTGCCCCTACAGAAGAAGGGGAAAATTCTCAAAAAAAAGTTCTTAACTCAAAAGAAAAAACCCAACGACAAAGGGTTTGGCAAATGAAATCTACACCATCAAACATCTTAATATGCGTCAAATCCTCATAAATTGAGCCTCTACACTGAAGATCAAATCTGAGCAGCGAAAGAATGAGCTACACCCTCCAGGGATGTCAATAGCATTAAGGTCATCAATTCAGTTGGGTTGCAAATCAAACACTCAAAGAAATGGGGCACAAGCACTCAACAGTGAAAGGAAAGTCCAAAATCACCTCAAAAAGGGTGATTGTAACATCAGGTAGAGTCTGGTGAAGCAAACCTTTGGATCTTACTTCAGCGAAGGTATTCGAAGATTCGGTATTTAAAACCATTGACATCAACTCAGCTTAACATCAAGACATTTCAGCGATGAAAGCTTTGTATACCACAGTTAGAGTGGGAATCGAAACAGTTTGGAAATGTCAGCATATTCAATTACCAGCAGGGTAGGATCCGTTGTCAAACTACCATCACGGTAGGCACCATTGTAAACTACCAACGTATGCATTGGGAAGGTCCGGTGATTTCAGATGGTCATCCCCCGTAGAGATGTAGAAAACATCTCAATTTCTCTTCATCAAACAGGCATTAGCGACACCGACAAAAAGCCAAACCATTGTAGTCAACACCAGTATAGGCATCAGTAATCCCCGGTAAAGGTAAAGAGATTTGCGAAACCATTTTAACATTCATCATAACATTCATTACATTGCGATTTGCGATCTGCGATTTACGATATGTGATATGCGAAATGTGATGTTCGAGTTGCGAAGTGCGATTGGCCAAAAGCGAATTGCAAAATGCGATATGCGATTCGTGAACTGTGATTTGCGAAAACATTTTAACATTCATTACATGGCAATTTGCATCATTAAAAATACCTTGCAATATTTCAAGTGTCTACTAATCTTTATTGTGTCCATTCCATTTCATTACATGAACATGATAAAGAGGGGCATCTGTAGACACTCAAAATTTTGTTTACTTGTTACTAATTATGCAGGAGGACAAAAGTGACTTTTTCACATTCCAGAGATAACCCTGGAAGACCACAACATCAATTCCATCCCCGGAGATAGCCCTAGGAGATCCAATTTCCAACCCCAAAGATAACCTCGGGAAAGTAGTTTCCAACCCTAGAGATAACCCCGGGAAAGTCAGTTCCAACCCCGGAGATAACCCCGGGAGATCAAGTTCAATGCCCGGAGTCAACCCCGGATGGGAAAGCCAACCTCAGAGATAACCCTGAGGACATTTAGATTAACAAAATGATAATCTTAGAGATAACCCTGGGAAAAAATTGCTACAATTGTGCAAAAATCGGAGATAACCCCGGGAAGGACAAAATGGTCATTTTGCTAACTCAACTTCACTTCAATTCAAATATACTCATTTCAACTAAAATTTCTTCAAAAGAAGTCCCACAAGAACCATATCTTAAGTTTGGAGCGCAAACTACGCAAAACAGCTTACCGGATTTCCTAACGGAGACCCAAAAATGCTTTTTCGGTCATGGACCCATCTTCCCAAAATCAAAAAAGGACAAATCGTATGTCATTACATAGCTCTCAAAAAGAGCTTTCTGGAATGGTATGGCACACTTCCATCGGACTCCTGGATTAAAAGTTATGAAGGTTCGAGCAAATATCGCATTGTTCGAGTACTGCACGTACTTCGAGATAGCAGGACCCACATTGCCTAGGGCTTTCAAGGCAAATCAGCAGTACACTCATTGCTTCGCAGTAATATCTATCCACGGTACCCTTCTCTATAAATAGAGGGCTTGGGGTGGCCATATTTGTAAGAAAAGAGGCGAGGAAGCCCTATCCAATTTGTTTTGTACACACTATAAACTGAGTGCTTTCTTATTTTAAACACTTGTAAGCTTATACATTGATACTTTTTCACCGGCAAGAGCCGAGTGTTCATCCACTTAAATCTATTAAAGTCTTCTTTGGTAGTCCACTGTAAGCCTTTTTACACACTATAAAGTTTTTCTCTTCATCTTTGCACACACTCTTCTTCACATTGAGAGTCATGTTGTGTGTGTATTCCCGGACTTCGGTCCGTGGTTTTCATTTTTGTCTGTATACATATACTTATATATGTATATATTCTTATATATGGACTAACATTATCGAGTTATGCCTCGATTGAGCTTAGACTTATGTCTAGAGCGTTTACTTGCTTATATATATATATATACTTATATATATGAACTATTGTCGGATCATATCCGATGAGCCTGGATTTTACATCCAGAGCATTTACTACTTATATATATATATATATATACATTTCGGTCAGGCTTGGAGTTTACTTCGTGGCCTTTTACTAATTTATTTACATTTAGTCCCGCCTAGAGTTTACTTCGTGGTGGTTGATCGTCTTTTACTTCTTTATTTACTTTTTTGATCCCCCATGGAGGTGCTTTGCGCTGGTTGATCATGTCTCTATATATATATTTACTGCTTTTATATATTTTCATTTCTGATCCCCCATAGAGGTGCTTCGTGGTGGTTGATCATGTCGCTATATATATATTTACCGCTTTTATATATTTACATTTCCGATCCCCCATTGAGGTGCTTCGTGGTGGTTGATCTTGTATGTATATATATATATATATTTATATTTATAGCTTTTATATATATAACTGCTTACTATTTTTCATATAAACTGCGGCATCATGTGAGCCTAGGAATCATGTGATCACAGATTCAGTCTAATGAATCTAGATTCGGTTCCCGTGATGGACATTTTCAGCTGTAAGCAGCTTGTACATTATTTACGGTGTCTGAATTTCCTTAGATGGATGTCATGCCCATGAGAAGTTCGGCACTGTTGTATATTATTTTATCAAAGATGCTTCACATCTGAAAATAAAAGCAAACAAGCCAAACATTTAATAATAAAATGGAAGTATGAAAAGGTCTCAATTCCTATTGAGCACAGATGTCGGGGGGTGCCTAACACCTTCCCTCCGCATAATCAATCCCCTGAATCCAAATGAATCTCGATTTCACAGACCCGTTTAGCAGTGTTACATCATTGGGTCAATGTGCAAACCTTTTCTCGGTTGTGTTGGTGCAACCGGTTAAAAACACCAACTGGCGACTCTTACAGTCAAATCGTTGACATTACACATGTCGGACCTTTTTCACTTATTTTTTTCAAACAAATCTCACCTAACATGAGAATACCAAAGAACAAGTAACGAAAAAGGACAAATAAAAATTCCGACGTCGATAAATCATATACAACACAAACACATAATCATAGATACAATTATAATAACTGTATTAATACTCAAATCCCTATCTATAAATACGGTTAGGGTTTTTTTTAGTTGATCAACATAACTTACTCAAATTACTTAGGCAAATAAATAGTTTGAAGATCTTGCTAAGCTCAAATCACAGATACTAAACATAATATTGATATTAAATAAAAAAAATTATTCGAAAAAAATTTAATTATTTAAAATTCAAGGTCCTCACACAATCAATTGCCATGAAATGAGCTTCAGGTAGGACTTGAAATGTAAATATATATATATATATATATATATATATATATATATATATACACTCATTTTAACTCAAATTGCTTCAAAAGAAGTTCCACAAGAACCATATCTTAACTTCTTAGCGCAAACTACGCAAAACAGCTCAACGGACTGCTTGATGGAGACCCAGAAATGCTATTTTGGTCATGAACCCATCTATCCAGAATCAAAAAAGGGCAAACCCAGTGTCATTATGTAGCTCTCGGAAAGAGCTTTCCAGAATTGTATGGCACTTTTCCATCGAACTCCCGAATTGAAAGTTATGAATGTTTTAGCGAAAAACACATTGTTCGAGTGCACATACTTCGAGATGGCAGGACCCACGTTGCCCAAGGCACCCCGGGCAGCCACAGGTAAACAAGAGGCTTTCACAGGTACACGTGCGGCTTCCCCCTCTATAAATAGAGGGCTTGGGGTGGCCATTTTAAAGGGAGAAAAGGCGAGGAAGCCCTGTCCATTTTGCTCTGTACACAATATAAACTGAGTGTTTTCTCTTTCTAAACACTTGTGAGCTTGTGTTTTGCTATATTTTACCGGTGGAAACTGAGTATTCATTCATTTAAATCTATCTGAAGTCTTCTTGGCAGCCCACTGTAAGACACCTCACATTTCTTAAAGCCTTTCTCCACTTTCATTCACACACAGTTATTCACATTGAGAGTCGTGTGTGTGTATGCCCGGACTTCGGTCTGTGGATTTTTATTGCTTTTATATATATACTAATATATATATATATATATATATATACATTTTTGTCCCTCCTGGAGTTTACTTCGTGGCGGTTGATCATCTTTATATATATATATTTACATTTTCCTCCTACTTTGAGTTTACTACAAGTGGTTGATCGTTCATATATATATATATATATATATATATATATATATATATATATATATATATATATATATATATATACCGCTTTTATATATATTAATACTTGACTTTCCTATAAACTGCAACACCATGTTAGCCTAGGAATCATGTGATCACAGATTCAGTCCCTGAATCTAGATTCGGTTCCCGTGATGGACATTTCCGGTTGTAACCAGCTTGTAAATTATTCACGGTGTTTGAATTTCCTTAGATGGCTTACATGCCCACAAGGAATTTGGCACTGCTTTGTAGATTATTTTCTCGAAGATGCTTTGTATCTCAAAAATAAAAGAAATAAAGCCGAACATATAATAAAATAGAAGTATCAAAGGCCTAAATTACTATTGAGCATAAGGGTTTGAAAAACCTCTTTTTCTAAAACATCATTGCTATATCTTGTTAAAACTGAACTTTTATACAAAATTCAAACCCTTTGTATATAGATGAAAATGAGGCATAACACTACTTTCAAATAATTGCACATCGACCTAAACGCACACACATTCAGATATAAGTTTAAATTGAAAAGTGGTGGTCATCGTGGTAACACGGATGTCGGGGGGTGCCTAACACCTTCTCTCCGCATAATCAAGCCCTCGGACCCTAACGAATCTCGGTTTCACAAACCAGGCAAGCAGTGTCACATCACTGTGACGCCCCCAAACCCAGATTCTCTAACCTCAGATTCGGTGCTCAGGATCTATCATCATCATAAGCATTCTATAACTATTACGGAATAATAAACATACATTGTTCATTATAATAAAGTTTCATAACATAGTCCCAAGGTCTTCTTAACCTTAACTTAAACACAGCATTCATATTACAAAAGGTTTACATAAGAAATTTCATCAGATAATAATAACTAAAATTCATTCTACATTATTCTTGGATCTTGCCCTTGCCTTTGTCTTTCGTATTGGATCCTTCAGGCTTAACTTAAATAAATGTCATGATATAGCAAGGGTAAGCAACTAACTTGCTTAGCAAGTTTATATAAAAGGGAGATATATCATGACTTGAAAGAATTTTTTTGCTTTCAATGTTCAACAATAGTATAAGATTGTGAAGGAACATGAATTAATAATCAACAATTGAATATTCGAATAATTGAATAATGTGTACTGGGTGATTTTGAAATAACCATGAACATTTGCCAAGGTTCTCAGTCATTTAAACTGGACCTCTTAATAAGTTTTGGTATTCAAGGGGATCAGCCTTTCATACCCCGTGATTTATGCATAAACACTTAATAATCCAGCATCGATATCATGCCTTAATCAAATTCGTCCTTTTCTCAGTCAAGAGTTCTTATCATATCAATTTAATAAGAACAGCTTTTTAAAACACATTTGATTTAACAAATTCAAACATGCTTGATCTGGCTGATACAATTAGCATAGATCTATCTCATAAACAGTTCATGAATGAAGAACTTTAATTTAATTCATAGTTCAGTAATAATAGAACAGAAATTCAATTGCACCAAGTGCGAATCTCAATTCAAGCAAAATGCCCTAAAATAGTCATAATATTATATATTAGGAGTATTCAAGCATTAAAATCATAATTTTCATATTTAAGACATCATTTAACTATTTATTTCTTTTATTCATAACTTCATCATTTTTAGGAAAAATACCAAACTAATTCCAAAAGTTCTTCTTTTCTGGATTTGGACAGTATATGAGCCAACAATGATCCCCAAATTTTTCTGGAATTTTAGAAAGTGATTTACTAATTTTAAAGTGCCCAAAACACTCGGATCTTGCTTCATTTTTCATAAATTGAGTTTTTCTCAGACAATTCTGAAATTTTCAAGGTATACTCTCATAACATATATGAACATACTATAAAATTTTCAGAATTTCCCAGTGTATACACCAGTGTATACACTGTGAGAAATTCGGGTGTTAATATTTAAAAGTCCTTTACAGAAATAGTCATTACGCACAACCTATAAATTGAAACGTGTCCATTCTTTTTCCTACACTTAGATAACTTCTTAAGGTACCTCTATGATTTTTCCCAGATTTTTAAAAGACTTGAAACTTTCCGAAACAGCCTTAAGAAAAACGGGAACAGTAGCTTTTTAGGGTTTTAAAACTTTAATTTTTCTATGTGGACTGTTTTGGGGAAAACAGCCCCCATTACTTCAATACTTGCTAGATTTGTGTTCTACCACTTGGGTTTACTAGATAACTCATATATCTAGCACCCCCCCCCCTCCTTCGACGGATCACAAATCCAAGTTGTAAAACTTGAGTTACACAAGATTTAGTTGAAGAAAAATAAGGGTTAACCCCTAGGAGAACATATGCTCATTTTCTTCATCTAAACCTTTGATCTAACACTCAAAATACTTAGTTCCATACATGATGATATGTAGAACTAGGGTATCTTGAGTATTAGTTCATAACCCCATCAAATCTTGCCATTACACCAAATTAAAGATGAAAATGAAGATTTAGGTTATACCTTGTTCTAGTAGCAACCTTCCTTGATTTACCAAAGTAATATATAATCTTAGGGTGCATTAATCAAGCTAGCACACTCCTCTCTCTCTCTTCAAAACCGAACCCCTCTCTCTCTTTTCTCTCTTTGTATCTTGCTAGCTTGGGAGAAAAATAGAAGAAGAAGAATAAGAGAAATGAAATGTCTAGCAAATGAAATGTGGTGATTTAACTAATATCCCCCATACTTTTGTTGTCTCTTGGATAAAAGGTTTCACCTTATCTCTTTCAATTGAGCCTAATCATGAAATGAAGGGTGCTAAGTAGATTTTCTACCAATGGGAGATGGACACACTTGTACTTGATGTAAGAGTTACTAATTAAGGAACTTGATTAGCATAATTTTGTTGCCTTAAAAGGCCTAATAGGGTCGGTCCCCTTGCCCCCATTATATCCTCTATTTTGCTTTTATTTTAATGCACAAATTTGATTAATCAAAAGTCTAAAATACCCTTAATCAAGTGGGCTAAGTATTGGTTTGCATTTTATTTCTTTTGGGCTTCTCCTTTAATTGTTTTGGGCCATGTAATGAACATAGTCTAACAATTTTAATATATGTTACCCAAATTATTTATTTAGGGTTTCCATTCCCAATCTTATGAAATTTAATTACTTATACATGTAACTTTAGCTCATAACCTAATTAGGTTTACTAGAAATAGGTTTAAAATTATTAGTCATTTGAAATAACAAGATTATCTACTTAAGTTAGTATACATATTAAATACTAACCTTTCCTTATTACCATAACCCTTAGGTTATTTAATTGTCTCACCTAATGTATAATTAGGTTACGAAGCTTTCATTTTTAATGAAATCTATAAATGTATATATCCATAACTATAGTATATATGTTTATTGATCCATGTACCACTTCACATATGTTGTCACATATTAAATCACTATAGAACACAAAGTTTTAAATATCAATAATGTACATACATATACAGTGACTTAAAATTCAAGGTTATTACAACTTGGTTAATGTGCAAACCTTTTCTCGGTTGAATTGGTGCAACCATTTAAAAATACTAACTGACGAATTTTATAGTCCAATCGTCGACATATACATGTCGGACCTTTTCAAACTTGTTTTTTCAAACAAATCTCACCTAACATGAGAACACCAAAAGTCAAGAACAGAAAGGGACAAATAAAAATCCCGACGTCGACAGGTGGCGACTCTGCTGGGGACTTCCAGTAAGAGGGCTTAAGCCGCTATTTCAAGCTTTTCAAAATTTTTATCTACTTATGTGTGGATGTTGCATTTACATTTGAATGAATGTATACGAATGCATTTACTTACTGCACTTAGTGCTTCGCACTATATCTACTTTGATATTAGTGCTTCGCACATGTCATCATTTCCATACGGTGAGACGCGATGTATGTGAATGTATGTTGTGTGGTCCCTCCACCAGGAGGCTATCATGTCCGTGTTTGATTACTGGACTCGTAGGGAGACTAATTCCAACGAGGCTCAGGAAAGGCAACACACAGATTCGCTCTAGGTCAAAGACCAGATTGACTTCTCGTCAAGAAAATTCCGATAATCTGGGAACCTTCATGCCAAAAAGCCGCAAGAGTAACCTAAGATAGGTCAGCCTCTGATTAACCAAACGCGGAGGGAAGTCTCTTCATACTTTCCCATTTCAATTACTTGTAATATCATTTCCATGTCAATCTCAATGTAATGGAAAGTATAAAGGAATACGTGTACATGCATTCCCTTACATATCAAAAACATAACATATTATCTTGTCAAACTGACATTCATTTTGCAGTATAATACTCCCAAAATGGACACACATTACATGTAACTTTTCTACATTCACTAAGACTAAACTACATAAGTCTTTTTATAGGGAGACGATTGGTCATGTCACTCGTTCAAAATCCAAAAAGGCACTAAGCCCATAATTAAACATGGCTACAAGTGCCCAACCTGATCCTACTCCTGTCTCTCGAGAAGAGTTTGAAGGATTAAGGAATCAGATAGCAGAATTGGTTGTCTTTCTAAAAGAATAAAGTAAAAACACTCTGGGCAAGACAATGCCTACTCAACCAGAGTAATTCACACCAGGGGACAGTCAGGGTATTGACAGAAAGATGGAAACCCAAATACCTGAACCTCATTCAAATAAAGGAACCAACAAAACCCTTGAAAACACAAAACTTAAGGATGATCGAGAAACTAGGGATATAAAAAAGAAAGTCCAACAAATGAAGGAAACCATCCGGTCAATCAAAGGGACTGGAAACTATAGAAGTGTCACCTATTCAGATCTCTACATATTCTCAGGGGCTAAATATCATGACAAATTCAAAATCCCAGAGTTTGAAAAGTACAATGGGGAAGGTGATCCTTACACGCACCTAAGAGTATACATTGACGAGCTAGGGTCTTATGCTGAAGATGAAAGCCTCAGGATGCAGCTTCTCCAAAAGAGTCTTATTGGGGAGGCTAAAGCCCGGTATGCTCGACTCAACAATGCCAAAATCCATAACTGGGAAGAATTGACCAACGCCTTTCTAAATCAGTATAGTTTTAAGTCACAAAGGCACCGGATCGATACCAAGTAACTAAAGTCCAAAAGCAAAGTATTGAGTCTTTCCGAGAATATGCCCAAAGGTGGAGACGTCTAGCAGCGCAAGTCATTCCATCAATGACAGAAACTGAAATGGTGATGACTTTAATAGACATCCAAGAGGCACCTTACTATGAGAGGATCCTAGCTGGAATAGGAAAACCATTTCCAGAGATGATCAAACACGGTGAAATGGCAAAGATGGGTCTGAAGGTAGGCAAGATTAAAGACTTCACTGCCTTGGAAGCGGTCGCCAAGCATATACGGACTGACAAGTATGTGAGCGATCCAAAGAGGGTACCCGATAAAGGCAATAAAGATGTATCCCACGTTTCATAGGGGCAAGTTAAGAGACCAACCTACAGTCTCCCCATTTGGAAAAAGCAAGACAATCTGCCATTTCAACACCAGGCTGCATTCAACCAATGCCAAGACAGGAAAAGAAAATTTGAAATAACGAAAAATCGGGTGTTCCATCCACTAGGCGATTCCCTTGAAAATATATTGGCGATATTAATGGATCACAAGAAAATTACCAAACTGGCTCCACCTCTAGAACCAGGGAGCAAGAGATACAATCCAAGCCAGAGATGTGCTTACCATTCAGGGTCTCCAGGACACGATATACAAGATTGTTGGTCCTTAAAGCATAAAATTCAAAATCTAATCAAAAGTGGCAGTATTGTGGTCCAACAACCTGACCAACAAAATGTCAACACCAACATTCCGTTACAACATAATACGGAGGGAGTAAACATGATCAGGTTAGGAAGCGATGAAATGTATCCAAATTATAAGTATATACGAAGGATAGAGGAATACCCCTAATGGCACAAAATAAATGTCCTAGAGTGGGAAAACTCAGAGGAGGGTATGACAGTAATGCAAAAGTTAGAAACGATCCAGAATAAAGTAAATCTGCTAGCTAAGCTGATAGTGCACCAACGTCAGGAAACGAGGCAGTTTTCACTCAACAATCAGAAAGACAAGAGAAAAAAGAGGTTAACCATAATGCAAGCCCATATCTCTCTATGATGAGCCAGCTAAATGAAGAAGATCAAAGTAGGCTGAA
Source organism: Panax ginseng (assembly GCA_020205605.1). Lineage (NCBI taxonomy): Eukaryota > Viridiplantae > Streptophyta > Magnoliopsida > Apiales > Araliaceae > Panax > Panax ginseng. The sequence continues at coordinate 126,407,015 of CM035131.1, read as the reverse complement.
AGTAGAAGAAAAAGGGAATGATAAAATTTCTAGAAGATCTCGTCAATGGAAAAATCGCTCTAGGGAATGCGAATTCTCAAAGAAGAAAGATCAAACAACCTCCACAGGAGGCTGAAAATTCACCCCTCTAAGCAAATCAAATGAAGAAATGCTACACTTCCTGATAAGCGAAGGAAAGATTACTAAATTGCTGCCTCCTATAAATCCCAAGATAAAGAGTTATGATTCCACTGAGATATGTCTCTACCATTCTAACTAACCTAGACATGCGACTAAGGAATGTTGGTCTTTGTGACATAAAATCCAAGATCTCATTGAAAATGAAGAGCTGAAGTTAGAATTCCTTATGACCAGAAAAGATGAAAAGGAAATAAAAAGCTTAACATGTGCACTCGAGACATGAAGTTCAAAGGAGGTGAAGGCTATGCGCATCAATCTTGGCAGAACACAAGGTGGACTGATCCTAATGAAAGGACTGACAGAGAAGGCAAGGGATGTAACGACCGAGAAATTCAAATTTATTGTAAAATAATTTTATTTAATTAATTAATGAATAAAATTATATTATATGTTATTATTATGTGTTAGCAAGATGACTGTCGTTCTATAACCTAGGAATGTCAGAATATAGTAGTATTTTGACTACGTGAAGGAATTAAAGTCTTTAAAATTCCAAGACAAGAATAAAAGTTTTCTGAGAAATTTTTTGAAAAATACTATTCATTGATTTCTGCTCGGGAATTATTTTTGAACCTCCGAGAAATACGTAACGATAGAGTATCTAGGTGAGATGGATTATGTAATAATAATTCACATATGGCAAAACCATTTTTTCGCCTGCGGACTTAATTTGAGAACGTTAGGAAAAGTAAAGCGTTAATGAATTAACGATGATATCGTATGATACGTAAGTATTGTACGAGGTAATGAATACGAGTATGCTACAAGGTATTATACGAGTATGTATGAATGATGGTATGTCGTATATGATCAATGAGTATACGAGTTAGTAGACGAGAATAATACGTAGATTATACGTTATAAGGCTTTAAGCCAAATGTATTGGATTTGTAAGATTTGTGAGGAATTATGCAAGCCCAAGTGTAGGAATGGATAAGTCAAATGTGAGTTAATGAACAAGCCCAATGTTTGTATAAATGAAAGCCCAAAGCATAAGTTAAGTTAATTAAATTTAAAGCCTAAATTAAGAACCGGATCCGTGGATCGATCCAATGGGTAAGTATGACCCATGGGGCAACCCATGTGGGCCCCATGATCACATGGGTGATCTTGGTGAGCCAGAAAATGATAAGTTATGTGATGATCAAGTAATGAATAATAAGGAGGTTTATTAAGGAGGTGGATTGGTTTAATGACTAAACTACCCTAACCTTGGTTTTTCTATAAATAAGAGATGTGCTAGTTCATTATTTACTTGTTAGATTTCACAAACATTATAAGTGCTTATTTGTTAGATAGAAAAAGCTAGAAAAGCTAGACTTTGTTAGTTCAAGAAGCAAGAAGTAAGAACATGGAAGAACCAAATGATCATCAAAGGTAATGATCTTAAACCATGATTCTCCCTCTCTTCAATTATTATAGAAGTGAGTAGTGGTAGAACTTATATGCTAAGAAGTTTTGAGAATGACTAGTTAAAGGACTTAAACCTTAATAAGTCATGAATAAGAAATTTATACTTTTATAAGTTATAAACTCATGAAGAACAAGTAAGAACTTATCATGTATATGATGTAATGAAATATGTTGGTTAAGATGTTAGTATAATGGAATGAATCCATTTGCAATGGTTTAAAAATCTCAAGTAACGAAGTTATGGCGAAATTCACGAGTTTAGATGATAATCGTCGAAATTGTGAAATTCTCGGAATGGAAGTCAAATTTTTACATTGAACTTGAAAAGTTGGTTTTTGATGGAGTATAGTCTCATTTGGCATTCTAGAGTTGCGGACTCGAAAATGACCAAATTCTAACTTAGAATGAAGAAACGAGCATTAAACGTTCACGAACGTTTATCGTTTTTGTTAAAAATGAACTCAAAGGTGAATTTCGAGTTAACGGATTCAAAAATGTAAAATTCTTGTATGAACACTTAAATTGATCAAATTATGAGTCCGGGAACTTTGTTGTGTAAAGAAATCTGTCAAACTATCTGGTGCATAGAAGTGGCGCTAGTGGCTAACGCCCGAGGCTAAATAAAAGGTGGAACTTGATTTTCGAAGTCGTGCCCATGAGCTCTGGGTATTTCATGCCGCAAAGACGGCAAATGAACTAAGACTAGCGTCATAGCCTTACGAGTCTGAGACCCTAGCCATCGAAGAGTGGTACTGCGAATCTGACAGATAGGAAGAATAAGTGGTCTTTGCGGTACCCTTGACACTAGGTTATGCTACGATAATGAAAGCTTATGAAGATAGAATGAAGATGATTGTTTAGTAATGAACTAAAATCTAAAGTAACAATATTTAAGATGTCTTAAACCTTACGTAATAGACTAAAGGTTGGAGATAACTTACTTGAATGTGAACATAAGAACAAGGTAATGTGATAAACTTAAACCAATGTTAAACAATCTAAGGCATGATTAGATTGAGAAGAAGGGTAAGATATAGTAGTAAACATACTTGATTCTATATGACCTAATGTGGTACGTTATGTGATCATATATTGTAGAGACCTTAAAGACTCAAAGGAAAACTATAATTACCATAACAGATGCTAAAGGCAAGTGTTCTAACCCTTGTAAATGTTCAATCTGGACAAGCTTTGTAATTGATGTTTCTTACGCATGAATTGATGTATGATGAAATTAAAGCCAATTTCTTTGGCTAGACTTAAGATGTTTCTTTGGATTTCTTATAATCTATTAAACTTTTATCAAGTTTTGCCAAACTATGTTGGTATGGTTTTCAAATGAAGACTGAGTATGCTAAACAAATGTTTTGTCGTCAAACAACAGGCATGTGAGGTTGCCACAACTTAAACGTACAAACGTTTAAAGAAAGTAGTGTTGTACAACATAGAGTACTATAGGCTAATCAACTAGAAGTGCTCGTAAGTAATGTCGAACTTACTGACTTAGTGTCGGGTTATCCTTTTCAAAGAAAGTATGAAATGCTCAAGGTCTTGGACCGAAATTGATGTTTTACTGAATGTTGTTCATTGTAAAATGTTTAAAAGAAAAGAGAAGTGCTATTTTGAATTATCGATAGTACTTCATAACTATTGTTTAGTTATTTATGATATATGATTTGTATGAGTCAAGCATGTTGTTTAAAAGGAATTGTCATACTTGCTAAGCTAGTTATGCTTACTCTTGCTTGAACCATATGAATGCAGCTAAGACCGAATGGACCGAAGGATCCGAAAAAGAGAAAGGGAAGGCTAAGGCGAACCTATATATTGCTTTTGTAATATTATAGGTTGAATGTTTATATTATTTGATATTTTGACAACAAATGTAATGCTTATTAAGAACCTGGGGAATGGTAATATTGTTTGGAATATATGTAAGACATATTTGTTCTTTTGAGGCATTTCAATTTAATGTATGTGTGAACTGTAGCACCGTGTATCACCGTATGTTAGGTTGGAAGATACCCGAATTTGGGGGCATCAGAGGTTGGTATCAAAGCATTAGGTTATAAAAACTTAAAGGGGGGATTAAAACCTTAAGTCATAACCTTAAGAAGAGTCAAAGAAGTAAAAGATTAAATTAACCCTAAAAATGCATTATATATGATATGTGTTTTTATTATTCTACTAATGTGTACTAATCCAACTATATTGTTTTGTTGTATATGTCATGAGAAAATGAAATGTATAGAGATATATATATATATAGAAAGTGAAGAATTGGTAAATCAAGTAGTGATTATACCGAATCCTATCGCAGAAGAGCTTAAAGTGGTAGTTATTGAGTCTGGAGACTCTGAGAACCTAGACCTTATGTTTGTGTTTGATGGCATGTCGGAAGAAGAGGTGGAGGTAGTGTCCTTTAACCCAGTAGCACTTGTAGAAGAGCTGACTCTGGGGGAGTCGATGATGTCACTGTTTATGACAGTATTAGATAGAAATATCCATGATAGTAAGGAGGTGAAAGAACTAAAGGAGGAGCTTCATGCTATCTTGGAAGATAAGACAAGTATGGAGACTATGTGAGAAGAGGAACATGACGACAAGGTTCTGGCGAAGGACAAGGTCCACGAGCTAAAACAAGAGGTCTTTGAGCTCAGGTAGGAGCTAAAGACCAAAACACAAAAGATTGGGAGGATGTCTTATATACATAGGAGTTCTCATACGGATTTTTAGCAACAAGTAGCTGGGTATCCGATTGAAGCAAGGCAGACTCGGCATACTATCAGCTAAGATATTATAGCCGGTCTTGCCAACGCGGATTTTGAGAATGCCTTACGACAAATGTAACCTAGTATTAGCTAAAGTACAGTTAGATATGTAAATATGATGTATCTAGTAGTGACGTAAAACCCTCTTTTGTATAACAAAGGGTAGTCTTTTGTAAATCCCAATTTTTGGAAAGCAATTGTGGGATAGTAATGTAATCAACTTAGGCTGTGTAAATGTGAACGATGTAGTATTATACTACAAGAAGCTAATCAATACAAGCCTTTTTATGGAATATATTGAGTAATGAGTTGAAGTTATTATTTAATCATGAATAATAACTAAGTAATAAGAAAAGAGTAATAATGATGTGTTGTTTATCTTAACAGAAAAATGCCGCCAAGAAGGAGACAACGAAATCAAGATGCTAATGTTAATCAACCGAAAGGAGGTCTGGTTAACACAATGTAAGAGTTCGTTAACTTGTTAATGGTCACTTTTAATAGAAATGGGGCTAATATCCCTGTGAATCCTACAGTAGTATGAGCTACTACTTTTAAGGATTTTAAGAGTATTAGTCTGTTGGAGTTCAAAGGAACTACGAACCCCGTAGAAGCCCAAAAATGTGGGTAAAAGAGATAGAAAAGGCATTTGTAATTGCAAATTTCGATGAGGGCCAAAAGGTTTCTTTTAAAACCTATATGATGAAGAGAGGCCAACTTCTGGTCGGAGGCAAACCAGGCTATGGCTGGTATAGAGAACCTTACGTGGGTACGGTTTAAGGAGATTTTCTTTGAGAACTACTTTCCCACAAGTATGTAGGGGAGAATGGAAATGCAGTTTCTGGAATTAAAACAAGGGGAGATGACGGTTCCCCAGTACGCTGCCAAGTTCAATGAACTGGCAAGATTTGGTCCACATCAGGTGGACACTGAGGTTAGAAAGGCTAGGAGGTTTGAGCAGGGCCTGAAACCCTGGCTCTATAGCCAAATATCGGTGTCCCAAAGTACTTCTTTTGGGACTATACTAGAAAAGGAGATAATCACCGAAGGTGGGAATGGGGCTCTAAGCCAATACCACAAGGAGAAGAAGAAAAAGAATAAGGTGGATGGGGGAGTGAAGATCGAAAGAGCCAACGGTAGGGGCGAAGGTCAGAAGAGGAAGAGGTTTAACTCTAGGAATATCGGAGTGAAGTAAGGGATCCTAAGAGGAGGATGGAAGTATGCAAGACCTGTGGGAAGACTCATTTAGGAGTCTGTCTCGAGGGAAAGCTGTATGTTACAATTGTGTACATGAGGGGCACATTTTGCTTAACTGTCCAAGTCTGAAGAAGAGTCATGGATACTTTGTATATGGGTCAACTGACCACATAGCAAAGAACTGCCCAAAGAAGGGGACGGGCGAGAATAAGGGTGCTAATTGCAGTAAGTTAGCTATTGGTGGTCCAGCACAGTCGGATAGGCCAATGGCCCACACCTTTAATATGATGGTGCAAGATGCAGTTGCATCCGGAGATGTAGTTGCAAGTATTATCCCAATCAACGATATAAATGCTTACGTGTTGTTTGATTCGGGTGCTACTTATTCATTTATAGCATGTGATTTTGCTAGACGATTAGGATTACTTCCCGAAAGATTACCTGTACCTTTGAATATTAAGGTAGCGAACGAAAAATAATTCATGTTGAAGATATTCAGTGGAGTTGTTGTGTAGACATACGAGGTTATAAATTTTCGGTAGATTTTATACCGATAAAGTTGGGAGAATTCGATGTAATTCTCGGGATGGATTGGTTGTTTAACCATGGGGCAATTATAGATTATTAGAAGAAATGTGTAAATATTAGAACATTGAGACAACCTATTGTAGTATTTTATGGTAATAGATCGTTGGGGCGTTCGTGTTGTCTTACCATGACACAAACTAGTAAACTTTTGAGGAAAGGATGTGTAGGTTATTTGTGCCAAGTTGTTGATACCCAGAGAGTGGGAACGACAATGGATAAAATTCCTATAGTTAAAGAATTCGTGGATGTATTTCCAAGTGAATTGTCGGGTCTTCCACTGGATAGGGAGATCGAGTTTGTAATAGACATTGTGCCATGAGCGGCACCAGTTTCCAGGGCACCATATCATATGGCACTAGTGGAGATGAAGGAGCTAATGGTTCAGTTACAAGAACTATTGGACAAAAAGTACATTCAACCGAGTGTTTCACCGTGGGAAGCACCGGTATTTTTTGTAAAGAAGAAAGAGGATCATTAAGACTTTGTATCTACTATCGAGAGTTGAACAAGTTAACGATAAAGAATAAATATCCATTTCTCAGGATCGATGATCTTTTTGATCAGTTGAAAGGGGCAAAGTATTTTTCTAAAATAGATTTGAGGACGAGGTATCATCAGTTGAAGGTTAGGAAAGAGGATGTACCAAAGATGGTATTCATGACTCGTTATGGTCATTACGAGTTTCTGGTGATGTCATTTGGGTTGACTAATGCACCAGCTGCATTTATGGATATGATGAACAGAGTGTTCAAACAATATTTAGACAAGTTCGTCGTGGTGTTTATCGATGATATTCTAGTCTATTCTAAGATGCCAGAAGATCATGCTTAACACTTAAGAATAGTGTTGGAGACACTAAGAAAGGAGAAGTTATATGTGAAATTCACTAAGTGTGAATTTTGGCTAGAAAGGGTACAATTCTAGGTCATGTCATTGACAATGAGGGGATTTCAGTAGATCCAGCGAAGGTGGAAGCCGTGATGAATTAGGAACAACTGAAAACACAGACTGAGGTGTGGAGTTTCCTAGGATTAGCGGGATAATATCGAAGATTCATCAAAGATTGTTTGAAGATAGCTACCTCGTTGACTATTTTGACAAGAAAGACGGTGAAATACGTGTGGACTGAGAAATATGAAGACAATTTTCAAGAAATGAAGAAGAGGTTAAGTGAAGCACCTATATTGTCATTACCCCGATGATATAGTAAGTTTCATAGTTTATAGCGATGCTTCGCGTAGAGGACTTGGCTATGTGCTCATGCAGCATGTCAAGGTTATTGCGTATGCATCATGACAGTTGAAGGATTATGAGAAAGTTTACCCTACTTATAATCTGGAACTGGCCGCAGTAATGTTTGCCTTAAAGATATGGAGACATTATCTTTACAGAGAGATATGTGAGATATACACGGACCATAAGAGTCTAAAATATATCTTCACACAGAAGGAGTTGAATATGAGACAAAGGAGATGGCTGGAGTTGATAAAGGATTATGACTGTGAAATCCTATATCACCCTGGAATAACATTGTAGTTGTTGATGCCTTAAGTAGGAAGGGTCGAGAAAAGTTGTCTATGTTAATGGCTCAAACTGAGTTAATAATAGAGATGGCTAGGATGGAGATAGAGGTGAAGTTGCTGAGTGAGTCGGGATAGAGACTGTTTACGATGGAGATTCAATCTATCATTGGAGAGAGAGTCAAAGAGGTACAGCTCAGAAATGATCAGTGTGACCAGATGAAGAAGCGGTTTGCACATGAAAAATATTTAAAGTATAGTCTTGATAACGAGGGGTTATTGAGATTTGAAGGAAGAATTTGGGTTCCGAATGAGACGGAATTAAAGAAGCAAGTGTTATAAGAAGCTCATAGTTCGAGGTACTCGATTCATCCTGGTAGTACTAAGATGTATCAAGACATTCGACAGAGTTTTTGGTGGCTGAACATGAAGAAAGAAATAGCCAAGTACTTGAGTAGGTGCTTGACTTGTCAAAAAGTCAAGGCTGAACATCAACGACCAAGTGGCTTATTACAGTCATTGGAGATTCTGGAGTGGAGGTGGGAGCATATGACGATGGATTTTGTGGTGGGACTTTCGATTACTCAGAAGGGGTATGATGCAATTTGGGTAATAGTGGATCGGTTGACGAAGTCGACTCACTTTTTGCCAATACGGATTAAGTATAACTTAGACCAGTTAGCTAAACTTTATGTTAAGGAAGTTATTTCCAGACATGGAGTACCAGTTTTGATTGTGTCAGATCGTGATCCACGGTTCACATCGAACTTCTGGAGGAGTCTGCAAGAACAGATGGGGATGCAGTTGAATTTGAGTATGACTTATCATCCACAAATTGATGGCTAGAGCGAGAGAACAATTCAGACGCTAGAAGATATGCTGATATCTTGCATCATGGATTTTAAGGGTAGTTGGGATGATTATCTACCATTAATAGAATTTGCGTATAACAATAGTTATCATGCAAGCATAGGCATGCAGCCTTACGAAGCCTTATACGGAAGGAAGTGCAGAACACCATTGTGTTGGGATGAAGTGGGAAAACGTTGAATGTTAGGGCCAGAATTGGTGCAGCAGACAGCGAATGTAGTGAAGTTGATACATATATGTCTCGTAGTAGCACAAGATAGACAGAAAAAGTATGCGGACTCGCATCGAGTAAATAGAGAGTTTGAAGTATGCTCCTATGTATTTCTAAAGGTATCTTCCTGAAAAGGAAAGATACGCTTTGGAAAGATGGGAAAGTTAAGTCTAAGGTTTATAGGACCTTTTGAAGTGTTAAAATGCGTAGGCGAGGTAGCTTATATGATAGCATTACCTCCAGACTTAGAACGAATACATAATGTATTTCATGTATCCGTGTTACGTCCTTATAAGCCGAATTATAAGCACGTAATAGAGTATGAGCCTATTCATATCGAGAAGGACTTAATGTATGAAGAGATGCTGATTCAAATCATTGATAGAAAAGAGCAAGTTCTGCGGAACAAAGTTATACCTTCAGTAAAAGTGTTATGAAATAACCACGATGTCGAAGAATAAACGTGGGAATTAAAAGAAAAGATGAGGAAGGATTACCATCAATTATTTCTGTAATGTAAGACGAGATTATGGGGACATAATCTTTATAAGGGGGGAAGAATGTAACGACCGAGAAATTCGGATTTATTGTAAAATATTTTTATTTAATTAATTAATGAATAAAATTTTATTATATGTTTTTATTATGTGTTAGCAAGATGAATGTCGTTTTATAATCTAGGAATGTCAGAATGTCGTGGTATTTTGACTATGTGAAGGAATTAAAGTGTTTGAATTTCCAAGACAAAAATAAAAGTTTTTCAAAAAACACTATTCACTGATTTCTGCTCAGGAATTATTTTTGAACTTCCGAGAAATACGTAACGATAGAGTATCTAGGTGAGATGGATTATGTAATAATAATTCACGTATGGCAAACACAGTTTTTTGCCTGCGGACTTAATTTGAGAACGTTAGGAAAAGTAAAGAGTTAATGAATTAACGATGATATCGTATGATACGTGTGACGACCCGAGAATTTAGAAAATTAATTAAATTTTAAATGATGGATTAAAGGTTGAATAATAAACCTAAACAGAAAATAAGTGAATGGATTTGATATTTCTGTGAAGAAATTTTAAGGATTTCAAAATTCTATGAAGGATTTTGGTGGGTTTAAAATTTTTGTGGTTGTATATATGTACAGTATGTGGTTAAAGGTCAAGGGTTGACCAGATAACCTATATCAGTGTCAAACCCTAAGTATATACGAAGAACGTCAACGTTTAATTAGAAAACCCTAGCTGTAAGACCCCAAATTATTATAAATGAAATTGAATTTACTCTATTTATTATTTTGAAATAGTAAGGGTTGATTTGATTAATGTGGTTAGTTATGGGTAAAATGCGCAAATATCTTAAATAAGCAAGTGGTTATAAAATTTTCATTGTTGTCGAGGAATATTCGTTTGGTCGTGAAATATTCTTACTGTTGGGGAATATTAAATGACGGCGGATGACCTTAATGTGTGGGCCCCCAAATGAAAGCGATTGGATGAAGAAAACAACAAGTATAAATTTTTATAAATAACTCGCAGTGTAGTTATTCTTTATTAACCTTTGTTGGAATACCCGATGGTTAAAACACAATAATACGCGGTATTGCATCAATTATTGATTCTTACGTAAGAAGGCATTACTCGATAATTGTTACAGTAATTACTGTTCAATATTTTATTGATTTAATAATTGTTACGTTGATATTTTATATTATTGTTGTTTCAATAATTGTCACTGCACAGTATTTCCCATTATTAGATCAATAATTCATATTATTTGAATAATATTATTAGATAGCATTATTGGCAATGTCTAGAAAGTTACATCTAAGGAGAGGTTTGGTCACCTAATTGCGCTATGATGAGGGAGAGAAATCCTTATTGAAAAGCCCCTCTTTCCTACTTAACAAATTTGATTGTTAGTATAGTGATTCTGTAATATTATTTGTGAATAATTAATTATTTATTTATATGATACGAAAAATATTTATTTATGTGGATATAAATGGGGGAATTTTCAGAAAAGTGACAATTGTTAAAAATTAATATTTTATCTTTTCTGATAAAATAATTCATTTAAATATATTACTATAATAATATAATAATGGTGATAATTTTACAATGAATGTGTGATATATGAATATATGAGGAGGAAGAGTATTTTTGTTTGAATAAATGATAAAAACATGTTAAACATGTTGGTGGGCCCCATTTCTTGACTGAAATTTAATTTTAGCATTAAAATTGTTCGTATGTGGATTTCAGTCAATTTATGCTTGGAATTTGGAAAAACTTAAAACTACAAAGTTGTAGAGAATTGAAATTCCTATGGAATGGACATAAGATTCAAATTTTTATGATAAACGGGCTAATTATTATGAATTATTGAAGTTCCGGAATAATTGATTTTTTGGAGTTTTAAATGATTTTATTAAGAAAAATGTTTTTTCTGAAGTACGAATCCTTAATATTTGTTCTTTTGTCTCACTAGATTCATTTTTTTTATAAATATTTTTCATCATCCACAGTCCTAAATGATGATATTACTGAATATCTTTGGCCTGTAGTGCAAAGATGAATGATTTCTTGATTAATATCTTTGGCCCATAGTGCAAAGATGAATAGGTGTTGAGATGAACATGACCAACTGCGACACCCCCAAAATAGGTATACATCACCCATCTTGAGTTGCCAAATACATGGTACAAAATTCAAATTCAACTTAATTATACAACAGTCATGTAAAATACGTCAAAACATATGCTATGAGTTTTAATTCAAATATTGTCATACAGACAATATCCACACTCAATTGAGTCCTCATTACATTTATTATCACATTATTTAACAGAATAGTGAGGACTACTAATGCTATTATCTGGACCGTCACTCCATTCCCCGACTAATCCCTACTACGTTCTTATTTCCTGAAGAGAACAATGAAGGTAAAAGGGTGAGCTCAACTAGCCCAGTAAGAAATATTATGACTAAGATAATACAGCATAAATTATCGTTAGCCTTCAACAGTGTTAAACTAATACAATATAATAAACATCGAGTTTAACTATAGTGGAACAAGCAATCCATTAAAAGAGGACTCAACAGAACAAGCAATCTATTGAAAAGGTTTTTCATCACTTTTATCGCTGGGACTCAGCTTAATAAATAATCCACATCATCCTTGCACTACGGCCAAGGATATTCATTAGTATCACAACCACAAATTATCCATGCACTACGGGCCAAGGATATTCGTGTATTCATCAATGGTCATGATCATGCCAACAAATGTCCATCAATGCTCTACGGGCCAATGAGGACTTTTACCACATCATTTGTAACATTACGGTCATGATTATACCGATTAATCCCTGGTCATAATCATACCAAGTCCATCTATGCACTACAGGCCACATATGACTTTCAACATAATATAAACATGAGGATGATGACAATGATATAAGAATTCAATAAAACAAGTTCAAGAATTAATTTATCGAGGAACTAATAACGTCCAAATTGTCAACATGATACTTCTTTGTAGAGTAAAATTCAAGAATGCTCAGAAGAATATTTCCATGAAAAGATACTGGATGAAGCGCAAATATCAAGGATATTCAACTAATTTCATGGAGTATAGAAGTCAAAACTTTAACCAACTGAGTATAATAAAGAATGGAATAACAAAAGAAATCACCAGGCTTGCGATAGACCGCATAGACAGGTTATTCCAACAGAATAATAAATAACAGAACTAGGTCATGTGTAAACGCATAGATATGATATTCCAATAGAATAATAAATAACGGAACCAGGTCAGGCGAAATTTGCACCGATAGGATGTTCCAACAGAATAATAAATAAAGGAACCAGGTCATGAGTAAACCCACAGACAGGATGTTCCAACAGAATAATAAAGAATGGAATAATAGAAGAATTTCACCATGTATGTGGTACTTCGTATAGACAGGTTATTCCAACATAATGCTAAAGAATGGAATAACATAAGAATTTCACCAAGTATAGGGTAGACCGCATATACAGGTTATTCCAACAAAATAAAAAAAATAGAATAACAGAAGTTCTCTTCATGAATACGAAAGAAATAATGCCCCTTAGCTTAGAACAAACTGGATATAGGAGTAGTGAAGTAGCAGAATACTTTTCTTCTTTCTCTCTATAGTTTCTCTCTCTAGAGTTTCAGTGAATTCGTAAGAAATAATGAAGGAATGAGCTTCTATTTATAGGAGAATGGACTGGATAGTAACTAATTCCTGAACAGTCCAGATTGGTTTACTATAAAATATTCTAATAAAACAAATCTTTTAAATTAAATATAATATATTCTATTTATAATCTAAAAAAATGAATAACTTTATAAAAGTATTCTGTTTTATATAAAAAGATTTTACTATACAAACACTATGCAGGCACTATGCAAACACTATACATAATAAAATATAATATATTCTATTTATAGTCTAATAAAATGAATAACTTTATAAAAGTATTATGTTTTATATAAAATATCAACAATAATTGAATCAATTAACGTGAGATATTATGCAACAATTACTGAAGCAATAATTGAACAGAACAGAGTGACTTCTCACGTAAGCATCAATAATCAATATCGTGTGCTACTATGCAACCACGCGTATTCTTGTACTTTTAACACCGGGAGTTTTAACAGTTAACGATAAAACTTCCGTCGTTATTTTCATAAAATATTTTTGTCGTTTTCTCAATCCGACAATAATTTCGTTGTGTGGTCCACCAATGATTATGTCGTCGTACGAATATTCTCTGTTAAAACGAATATTCCCCGACCAATCGAATATTATATAACAACTTGCGTACTTTGCAAAATTTATAACTATTACCCACAACTATAACATTATATCAAATTCATTCCATAATATTCAAAATGATAATCATAAAAAATTCATCTTTATTCATAAAAGTTGGGGTCTTACAATCTCCCTTCTAATGAAATTTCACCATCGAAATTAGGGTAACATTACGGTATGTCAAGAGGTAAGGATACCTTGATTTCATTTGATTCTAACCCGAGTTCATTTCCTCAACATCGTGATTCCTCCATAAAACTTTTACTTGAGGTATAACCTCGAGCGTAGAATATGTTCCTTCTTATCCATGATTTGAACAAGAACCTCTCTTCATACGTTAAATCTTCCGCTATTTCGTGGGGTTTCTAACTCAATAATGTGGTTCGGTCTTTCACATAATTACGTAACATGGATATATGAAAAACGTTATGAACACGAGACATACTTGGCGGTAAAGCGAGTTTATAGGCTACAGTCCCTACTCGATCGAGGATTAAAAATGGGCCAATGAATCGAGGATTGAGCTTTCCTCTCTTTCCAAATCTCATAACTCCTTTCCATGGAGCAACACGTAACAACACATGATCTCCAATATTGAATTCCACTTTCTTTCGATGAAGATCAGCATAACTCTTTTGTCGGTCTTGTGAGGTTTTTATACGTTGTCGGATTGTTTGAATCTTTTCCGTAGTCATACGTACCAACTCTGGTCCCAACAACGTTGCTTCACCCCTCATCCTAGCATACTGGAGAACGACACTTTCTTCCATAGAACGCCTCGAATGGAGCCATGCCAATACTTGTTTGATAATTATTATTGTAAGAAAACTCCACCAATGGTAAGAAATTGTCCCAACTTCCCTTGAAGTCAAGGACACAAAGTCTTAATAAATCTTCAAGAGTTTGAATAGTCCACTCTGATTGTCCGTCCATCTGAGGATGATATGCCAAACTAAATCGTAAATCTGTGCCCATAGCTTTTTGTAAACTAACCCAAAATCGTGAAGTGAATCTTGGGTCTCGATAAAAAACTATGTATACTGGCATACCAAGCAGTCTTACAATCTCTTTTATGTACATACGAGAAAGACGTTCAAGTTTATAAGTTTTTCGTATTGGTAAGAAATGAGCAGACTTGGTCAATTAATCAACAATGATCCAAATTGCATCTATGCCTTGAGAAACCTTGGGAAGACCAGTAACGAAATCCATGGTAATGTGCTCCCACTTCCATTATGGAATTTCAAGTGGTTGCAATGGACCTTTTGGTACTTGATTATCTGCCTTGACTCGTTGACAAGTTAAACACCTTGAGATAAACAACGCTATCTCTCTCTTCATATTGCCCCACCAAAATGTATGTCGAAGATCATGATACATTTTGGTACTCCGAGGATGGATTGAAAACTGTGTGTTATGCGCCTCCATCATGATTTTATACTTTAACTCAAGATCATTAGGAACACAAAGTCTAGAATTGACTCGAAGTATTCCTTCTTCATCGATTCTTGCTTCCGGCATAGCACCAATGCAAGTTGGTGTTTTTAACTGGTTGCACCAATGCAACCGAGAAAAGGTTTGAACATTGACCCAGTGATATGACACTGCTAAACGGGTCTGTGAAACCGAGATTCATTTGGGTTTGGGGGCTTGGTTATGCGGAGGGAAGGTGTTAGGCACCCCCCAACATCCGTGTTGCCACGGCGACCGCCACTTTTCAAGAAACTGTTGTATGAATGTGTGTGTGTGTGTGTGTGTGTGTGGGTCAATATGCTTTTATTTGGAAGTAGTGCGAGGCCTCGTTCGCACCTATATACAAAGGATTTGAATTTGTGTGAAAAAATCAATTTTAGCAAAATATCGCAATGAGGTTTTATAAAAAAGGTTTTTCAAACCATGTGCTCAATAGTAATTGAGACCTTTTGATACTTCTATTTTATTAAAATGTTCGGCTTGGTTGCTTTAATTTTTGAAATGCAAAGCATCTTCGATAAAATAATATATAGCAGTGCCGAACTCGTCATGGGCATGAAAGCCATCTAAGGAAATTCAAACACCGTGAATAATTTACAAGCTTCTTATAGCTGAAAACATCCATCATGAGGAATCAAGAATCTAGATTCAGAGATGAATCTATGATCACATGATTCCTAGGCTCACATGATGCCGCATGATTTATATGAAAAGTAGTAGCGAGTTATATATATAAAATCATATATATATATATATATATATATATATATATATATATATATATATATATATATATATATACGCATATGATCAACCATCACGAAGCACCTCCATGGGGATCAGAAATGTAAATATATAAAAGCGGTAAAAATATATATAGAGACTTTATCAACCACCACGAAGCACCTCCATGGGGTATCAGAAATGTAAATAAAGTAGTAAATGCGATCAACCGCCACGAAGTAAACTCCAGGCGGGACTAAATGTAAAGAAAGCAGTAAAAACGATCAACCGTCACGATGTAAATGTGACGACCCCAAATTCAGGTACTTGAAACCCGAACTCGGTTCTCCACGATACCATTTCTTTAAGTTGAATAATACTAATATAATAATACATTCGAACTTAATTTGCATACATCAAAGTTTACTTCCCCAGGTACGTGACCTTCAAATACATTCCTTACAATACTTGAATAGATACCAATACAACTATAACCATTAACTCATAATACACACTTATTCGATCAGCTTTCCTTTTCCTTTGTTCGTGCCTGAGCCTTCAGGTTGCTCATACATAACTGAAAACATTTAATTTAAGCAAGGATGAGCATTTGAGTGCCCAACAAGTAATAGCAATTATATATATAAGCTGAAAGAATATAAGTATTCTCTTTACATAACACTTCTACAACGAATCGAAAGTTGTGAAGTAATCTGTACTGATAAAAAAATTCACATAACAAATCTCTTCCAAATTATTTAAATTTGGCTCTGGCTCTACCCATGAATAGGGTTTAAGAATCATACTATGAACATTCTTTTCATTTTCGAAAAGGTTTGGCAGAAATCCATCATGTAAAACCGCTTCTAGCTTACAGAGCACGGAGGGTGATCATTTCGTTGTACCCTCAGATTGATCAATACTACATAACTTGAACGAAATTCATCGCTCACACTCTATCCGCCTGAAGCAAAAAATCTTCCCCATATAGAGATGTTCATACATTACGGTTCCAAACAGAAGGTTTTAATCTTGCTTTCAACAATAATATGTAATTCAACATATATGTATACGGGTAATTGATGAGGTATATCAATATGTGAATAAATGCCATGGTTATCCAAGTGGGGACACTTGTATAACCATTTAGAAATCAACGAGCAGAATATATATCCGAGCTAGCATGTTGATAATCAAAGAGTACATAATCATACAGGAATAGAATAATTCGAAACTTCTTACTCATGTCCATTGCATAAAGGAAATGCAAAGGTAGGATACTTTACACGATTCGCTTATTACAAATCTCAACTTAGGTTTTATCTCTTTATCACAACCTATCAATAATCGGATCATTAGATTCGATTAGAACAATATATCTTAACACATAGTCTTGCATATATTACGAACAAGACATAGTCTAATCACATAATCACGGTGATCATACTTTTAGTTCCTATTCTATACTTGAAATATTTTTATACATTTTTCAAATATCTCATCCATGCTCTTACAAAGAACCTTTTCTTTCTATTATAGAATTCGACATTTGTTTGACGTATCGCAAGCTGACTTTATCGGATAAATCTTGAGTCTAAGACTCTTATTTTATACCTCAACATCTCAGTAAATATCAGACATCTTAATTTTTAATCATTTTCAAAATTTCGAGAAATTAAAAATTTAAAATAATTCAAATATGTCACTAAAGGGCCTATAGTGATATAATCGTTATTACTATAGGTGTTCTTCTTCAAATTCGGAACTTCATAATGGGTGCTCAAGTCACTAGTTTGGTTAATTTATAACTTTCAAATATCGAATCATAATTAAATGATTTAAACATTAAACAATTTCATTATCATTAATAGTTTAATTAATACTAAACTATTAATGAAACCATTGCCAAAATATAAAAGTTATTTATAATAACTCAAACTATTTTTAAAACATTTATATTACCCTTAAATGATTTTTAAAACAATAAAAATCATTTTAAATAATTACCATTAATATTTAAATATTAATGTACTATTTATCCAAATATTAAAAGTCATTAATTATAACTTAAAATATTTTAAATCCTTAATATCCTCTTTAAATAGTTTTTAAATAAGTAAAACCATTTTTAAACTATTTATTTAATATTAATCATTAAATACACTAAATATCATTAATATTATCTTAATATCATTAATATTTAATTATTAATGAAATTATCATTTAAATATTAAAAGTTATATTTTATAACTTAAAATATTTTTAAATACCTTATTTTCATTTAAAATAATTTTATAATATTAAAATCATTTTTAAACTAAATTATTTAATATAATCATTAAATAACTTTAATATCATTAATAATAATTAATTAATGAAATTCATCACAAAATATTAAAAGTCATCACAAATAACTCATTTACATAACCAATTCTAAGCCAAAATAAACATAGTAAACTAACTAGTTTATTAACAACACTAACTAAACTTCAAAAATTCAAACTTTAAATAACAATTAAAAATAATAACATTACAAAATTAAATAAGAAACATACCCTAAATACTTAATTCCACAAACCGAATACGCACTTCCACGCCTAAAATTTAACTAAGGAGATCTTTATAAAAGTTCTCCCACAACAAAGTCTTTCTCAAAAATTGGAGGCCTTATTGTTGGTGAATGAAACAAAGGCCAAGCCCTTCTATTTATAGGTTTAGAAAATGGTGAAGTTCTCAATTTAGTCGATGTGGGACTTGGTTTATACTAATTTTTCAATAGCTCATTTTGCGATTTTCTAACGCATTGCTCATAACTCCGATTAATCTGATTTTTGGATATGTTATACATGGTATGTAAGACTATTTTTAAAAAATACTGAATTATCCAATTCGGGTTCATTAGGTAGCCCAAAACAAGGCGTCAAAAGTGGACGTTCATAATGAGTTTTCAATCTCGTTTCAGCTTTACCTCTTTCGCTAAAAAAAGCAGTCATAACTCTTTCATTTAAAACATTTTTGAGCGATTCTTGAGCCCACCTTGAAGCTAACCACGGGGCTACAACTTTTATTCTTTGACCATTTCCAAATTCGAACACATCGCCCTCGGAAATTCCGTTCAAATGGATCTGCACCGCACTTGTTGGGAAGTTTTGACACTACTACTTTGAAATGTCATAACTCTCTCCTCCGATATCGGATTTAGTCCGTTTTGAGTCTATGGAAAGCTTATTCGATTTACTATAATATACCAAAAGCCCAGAAGGTTTTGTAAACATTAACTGATCAAATAATTGTCCCGAATAGCACATCCCGCTGCTGACTTTCAGCTTTTGAGAAATTTGACACATTTCCTTCCATTATCAGTAATTCCCTCATCCGAGGTCGGAATGAGGTCATTCAAAAGTCTATGGCTTCCTAACTCAGTGCACTACAACATATCAAAAGCCCAGACCTTTTAAAGCACAAAAAGTGGACGAGAATGCCCCATTCTGATCGCCCAAAAATAGTTTATCATGATCGATCAACCATGTTTGACCATCTATAACTTCTAATCTATACATGATATAGACTTGATTCTTTTTGCAGATTAAAGACCACATATCGGGGCTACACATAACAACTTTTAAAGAACAAAACTCATGATCGAGCAAAGAGTTATGGCCTCTGACATTTGGTGAAAAATAACAGAATTCGGTTTTTCTAACTTGCTTAAATCTTCAAATTTTTGCACTTTGATGTTATGGGTCTTTGATTTATCAACCCATATCATCAATTAACATCCTATTACACAACTTTAAACAATCAATTGCATCAAATAACATCGAATCAAAGGATTTCTAGGTTTAGTGTCATTATACCCTTTTTGCCAAAAATTCTTGATTCTTGATTCTGATTTGTTATGGGTGATGGTTGGGCTTTGTTTAAGAGTGTATGGGCAATCTTGTACAAGGCAATTAAATGTAATATTTAATCACTAGATTTAATTCTTACAATTTACCAATTAACTTCTATCCTTTGGTAAATTAAAACACTTATACAGTAACATCGAAATTAAACCCGGTAATTGAAATTAGGGTTTTCGATTAAAAATTTAGGGTTCTATAATTAGGGTTTCTTAACGTCATCAATTAGGGTTTCTTAACGTCATCAATTAGGGTTTCTAATTGACCATCAGGGTTCTCTAATTATCTGTGTATATTACTAACACAGTCGTTACAGTTTCTAACTTCAACCGGTTAGGGTTATAATAATTAGGGTTTGTCCTAATTATCGACGTAGAACAGTAATTAGGGTTTTGTCTAATTACTGATATTCTTATACACAGTAACTTCATATACACTGGTCACTACTCGGAAATATCTCATAAGCGAAGTTTAATAATTGGGGTTTCTGAAGACGGTAATATGCTATGACCTAATTCAATCGTCATCGTTGCACAATATTATATTTCACTTACATACACATACATAATTATTGTCTTTGTAAAATCATTATAACAATAATATAATATTATTATTCTCATCTCTTGATCACAATCTCAATCCAGGTTTGGATCTCATATCTGAATTATTCTTCAGTACATAACATCAATAATTAAGTTAAAATAATTAACTTAAATATTCTAAACAATTCATATAATAAAATATTTATTATATAATTCTAATTATCACTTCATATATTATTTCCAATCATGTTTTTCATGGAAAATAATTAATAAGACATTTTCTGTTTACAGAAATTAATTACCATAACAATATAATTTGTGGTAATTGATTATTCCAAAATTATTTCTAATTTTTCAAGTAATAAATGTATTCGCATTTATCGTTCACTTTACATGACACTTAGTCTCGTCATTAAATAAAAAAAAATTATACGCAAAATTTCTTATTTATTTTATCAAGAAAATCTCTAAGTTACTACTGATAAACTCCAAAAGAGGAATGTATATATATATATATATATATATATATATATATATATATATATATATATATATATATAATATAATGATACAGATATATATCAATCCCATTTCGGTTTATCATTTTGGCGATTTGTCGCTATATATATATAAAAGCGATAGAACGCATTAGGATGTAAAATTCGAGCTCATCGAACAAAGTTGGACACCAGATATATATATATATATATATATATATATATATATATATATATATATATATATATATATATAAGCAAGTAAATGCTCGAGACATAAGTCTAGGCTCAATCTAGGCATAACTCGATAATGTTAGTCCATATATATAAATATATATATATATATATATATATATATATATATATATATATATATGTATATATACACACAATAATTGAAATCACGGACCTGAAGTCAGGGCATACACACACAACACGACTCTCAATGTGAAGAAGAATGTGTGCAAAGATGAAGACAAAGGCTTTATAATGTGTAAGAAGGCTTACAGTGGGCTACCAAAGAAGACTTCTATGACTTTAAGTGGATGAACACTCAGCTCCCGCCGATAAAAATATAGCTATATGTGATCTAATAAGTGTTTAAAATCAGAAAACACTCAATATGGGGTGTGTATTGAGCAAATTTTACAGGGCTTCCTTGCCTTTTTCTCTTATAAAATGGCCACCCCAAGCACTCTATTTATAGAGGGGGGAGCCGCAGGTATACCTGCGGTAGCCGCAGGTGTACCTGCTACTGCCCGGCGTGTCCCAAGCTCCGTGGGTCCTGTCGTCTTAAAGTACGTGCACTCATGCACTGCAATGTCCGTTCGAGCTTTCAGAACATCAATCAGAGCATTTGATTGACGGGTATAAGACCTGTTTCAGCATACTTTTCTCGAGAGCTACGCAAGGACAAGGGATTAGAGGTTGTATGAAGTTAGGAAGATGGAACCATGTCCTATCTCTTCAAGCTTCAAATTCTATCCGGTATGTTGCCTTGTGTAGTAGTCACTCAGGATTGCAACTCCTTTGTTCTTGTGGGACATTTTTTTGTATGTATGTATGAAATGTTGAGATGGTGCAATGTGGGGTCGAGGTGGCAAAATGATGATTTTGCCCCTAATTGGGGTTATCTCCGGTTTGGACTGATAAAGTAGACCTTTCTCAGGGTTATCTCTGAGATTGGACTGCTGCAAGTGATGAAGGTCCTCAGGGTCATCTCTGAGGTGTGCCTGTCTTCCCGGGGTTATCTACAGGTCTTGTACTAAGTGCCTCGGTGTGAGTTCCAAGGTTAAAGCTGCATGCATTTAAAACAAGCATTTCTGGGGTTATCGCCGGAACTGCAACTGCACTCCTTGGGGTTATCTCCAAGGTTGACATTGTCTTTCCCGGTGTTGTTTCCGGGACTGAGACTGAATATCTCGGGGTTATCTCCGAGATGGATCGACCTTCTCCGGTGGAATTTCTTGTATTTGAACTGCATGCCTCGGGGTTATCTCCGAGGTTGGAAATGCTACTCCTGGTGTATTTTTTGAGATGGACTGAACCTCCGGTAGTATTTTTGGGATGAATATGAGCTGTCTTTCGGGTTATCTCTGAAAGATGATTCTGCCTTCAAGAAATGTTAGTAACAGGTGTAAAGAAAATTTTGAGTGTCTACAATAGTATAGGTTAAATGTTGATATTATTTGATATTATGACAAGAACAAATGTAATGGTTATTAAGAACCTGGGGAATGGTAATATTTTTTGGAATATATGTAAGACATATTCATTCTTTTGAGGCATTTCAATTGAATGTATGTGTGAACTATAGCACCGTGTAGCACCATATGTCGGGTTGGAAGATACCCAGATTTGGGGGCGTCAAAGGAGATTCTTCTTCCAAACTCAAACATCTTGTGGTCCAAAGATAGCAACCACGTTTCTGATTTCATCATCTTGGATGATGAGGAGGAAATACTAATCCTTTCCATGGAAGAAAAAGCCAAAAAAGAAAGTTCCTTACAAGAAATGCAACAATAGTTCGAGGGAGATTTCATTGTCGAATCCTCTCAAGCCCAGGAAAAATGTGAAGGAAAGATGAAGGAAAATATGGTTAGGTTGTCAGGGAAGCCAACCCATTAAAGAATCCAGAGTTCATCCCATTTTTTGATGGGTCCAATTCAAGCATCCCTGAGGAATGTATTGAATTAGGAGACGATCAAGTTATGGACATAAGTGAAGATATTAAGAACCAAGAGGTAACCTCTATGGTGAGCCTTGAAGGCAACATCACCACTGACAACTGGACTATCAGGCTTCAGCTAGCCAAGAAGGTGTAGATCCAGGGGATAAAGTTGTACATTCCAAAAGATGTTGGGAGGACATCAGTTTCTTCGCAGTATGCCTTTTATTTTCCATGCATGTAAATATTAAAAAAATCAAAAAATCAAAAAATCAAGAAATCAAAAAATCAAAAAAATCAAAATCAAAAAATCAAGCCAATCAGGTCTCAGCCCAAAAGCCTGAACTACAAAAGACCTGATCTCCCCTCATCAATGGGAGTACATAGGCAGCCTTTTATGCTGCGGTCAAATAAAACAATAACCCAAAAAACCCAAATAAACACTTATCAAATCATTTATCTCATCAAGCAAGAACTAGGAAGACCTGATCTCCCACACACACATGAGTACGTAGGTAGCCATCAGTGGTACGGTCGGACCCTCAAATGAAACATCCAAACCCAAACATCAATCCAAGACGTCAAGAAAAGATTTCAAAATTAGCTACAACCCGATATTAGAACCCTTACAACAAGACTGGGGCAATCTCGAAAACAGCAAAAACTCAACACTGGGACATTAATCAACCATCCTAAAGAGGAAAATGCACCAGTCAACACCATCAGCATGGTACATCATCATTAGAGCTTCCCTCACAACATCTCACTGGCGATTCGGTATGATCATTTGGTCATTTCCAATCATACTGTTCTCAAAATGAATAATCCACATCTGAGGTATGACTCTTTCATCTCTTTGTGAGCTTTCAGTCTCCATTTACATGCATTAGCGATAATATACATGTTACGTATTCTTAGAAAGAGGTTTTTTCTTAACTTGCTATGAATGAGATTAATTTTGATAAGCGTCCGTGAGGCGAGAATCACGGGAATGTTTAGAGAATTAAGACTATTCAACCTTTTTGATTGGGAACTACATCCCAGTTCAAAGCACTTTTTAGAACAGACATGACCTTATATGCATTTTGTGATGCCCCCAAATTCGGGTTACCTGACCCCTGAGTTTGGTGCTCATGATCCACAATATAATAACATCTATCTACCCATTCATATAGAAATAGAAATACATAACTCATTAACATATATTTTTAATACATTAGTCCCAGGTCATCTAACCTTAACATTACAAACATACCATTTAGATATACAAAAAGGGTTTACAAAACAACATAGTAAACATGCTTAACATAAAACTACTCCAGCACTATGCCTTTGCCTTTGTTCTTGTTAACCCCGTTGGCCTTATCGTTCCTAGCTGAAAAGTTTTATTTAGCAAGGGTGAGCAACAAATTTTCCCCGCAAGTTAAGACATACAATGAATGTCTAAAAATAAAGAATAATAGACTATCTATTTTGATTGAATGACACCAAAGTTCGGAGAACTTTGAAATAGCTAAAAAATTCGCTAATCAATAACAAATCTTTTCGCTTTCTATGCAACACAATAATTTGATAATGAAAGAGTATAACGCTTTCAAAGTTTCTACGATATTTAATTAAATAACAAGATGGAAATATTCTTCAGAGTTTATGCTGAGTGATCCCTAAGGATCTTGATCTTCTCTTCTCAAGTACTATCAAAGATATACTTTGATATACCCAAGTGTATCAGATAACCATAAAGATTAAATCATACCCCTCTGCAAGTACTTAGAGCGGCCAACTCCTTGTAACCTATATTATGCGTAATACTTATACGCACGCAAAGGCCGAATATACGACCAAAAATGTTCCCTTTGTATAAAAAGGTTGTTCTTCTCAGTCTTAGAATCGAAATTTGATTTAACAACGAAATACAATGATTTCAATATCTAATCACTTTCTCGATTTAGCCGAAATAATTGGCATCGATCTGTCAATATTAATTGAATTCTTTTCTCGAACCTATCAAGTTCTAATAATTATTCGTCTAGCCAGAATAATTAGCTAAGATATATCTCGACACAATTCAACAATATACAGGAATTATCTGTACTATCAATAATAGCTTCTACGAATGTAAGTATCCAACAATAGTTATTCTCCAAGTATATTTTTAGAATCACTAATTCAATTTGAATTAATAAATATGCACTAACTACGAATAATCAACAATAATTCTCAGACGTGGTCCAATTAAAAATAATTAACCACCATAATAATTGAATGAATATAACTCACGATTGAGTTAAGAATGTTGGGCTTCGGCACAGAAACGCACAGCGGAAATTAAAATTTTAAAGCAATTTCCAAAACACTAAAATAGGATCCATGCGAAAAATTAATTAATTCAGAGGTTTAGAGATTATACGGATATAAAAAATGAGAATCAAATCATTGCGCCTCGAATCTCCAACATAATACAAAACCGATTGCGCCTCTCTACATTATCCACCACGAACGCCGCATACGAACCGTCAAACGATTCTCGCAATAAGAAGGACTTCAGTGACTAGCCACCAAAAGGAATGGATTTTACAAACTGCTTTTTCTCTCTAGTCTCTCTCTAAAAGCGGCTAGGGTTTTCAATTATAATATGTTTCCCTAAGTAGTGCTATATATCATCTATATAGTAGTTAAAAGGAATCGATTAAATCAAAACCTAATTCATAAAATCCAATTTTATATATATATATATATATATATATATATATATATCTTAATTAAGTCTTACTTAATTAATATACATATATACAAATTATCCTTTTAATTTAAATTGCGTGATTTAAATACTATTAATCATATTAATATATTTAAATCCTTAAAATTTAAATTAATTCCCTTTAAATAACGTTCTATGTGTGTGACCTATAGGTTATTATTACGTTGGCAATAATTTTAAAATCATATTATAAAATTATAAACAGTGAGCGGCATCTAGTAATGCATCACTGCTACCCAAGTAATAATAAGATCGATGATTCGATGCAACCTTTTCGTGACCAATGTTTCAATGTAATTTAATCCTTTTAACCTTAATATCCTAGATTAAACTCGAGTCATGGAATGTGTCATACTCTTCATAATTTAATCTAAGTTTTCTTGATCAATGAGTAGACTATATGAAACAAATCACTATTTGAGCAGCATAGCCATGCATTTCATAGTCCTACTCAATCAAGAGGCCTATGGATATCACCCATAATATATAGGATGGTTAAATTCCATCTAGATCACTCATATTTCTCACACAATTAATGATGAACCCAATAATCACCTTTATAGTCCACCCTATTAAAGGTGACATTTGATGATATCAAAGTACATAAATTCTCGTGTAGTAATATAGCGATTTGATTTAGGAGGACCATTACATCATTGTCACTATGAGAATTGCTAATGACACTTCGCATAATGCTCCATATAGAATTCTCATGGTGGTCTGCATCAAAGACATCGCGTTCTCAACATGTACCTATGCATTGACTTAATATCTCATATATATTTATGACCCAATGAGATTTGGTCGTCATCAATAATCCACATACTAGTCTCAATGCATCATTGTTGTCCCATCAACAATGATACTAGACTAAAGGACATTTAAGAACACTAATATTAATGGTAATATATAATCTCATGTTCAAGTCACATACTTGAAACTATATAATTTGTATCACTATTCTAGGGAATTTAATTATGTTAACAATTATATTACGCAGTAAATAAAACCATAATAAAATCATATATTTATTCAATCAAATATAATATCAAAACGTTAAGCAATTATATCAAATAATTGGCCTCTAGGGCATAAACTCTAACAAAGAAAACTTGCCTTCTTCGTTGATTACTGCTACACAATATACTTATCTGCGTTCGAAAGACATATAACCAATAATATCGGTCTCACAATTAGCACAATAATTTATAACACATAACATTGTAATTCACATTCAATCTTTCTCCTAGACACATTATCACAAAGTCACATCAGTGTTTATAACCTATATAAACACTTATCAAGTCTAACTAGTTCCGTCTGTTTGGACTTCGGTCTCATCTCGGTGTTCTTGTCACCCTATTCGACAATTAACACATTTATTGTCAATTAAACTTGGTCTCTAAGCTTCAATATTATTTTAGATAAGTCAATTATCATTTATAATATTTTTTGGAAGCTTTTAATAATTTTCTAACAATTATTATAATTTATAATAATTTTTCAAACACCAGAATCATTTTTAAATGATTTAAATATCATTTAATTCCATCATCATTAATATTTAATAATATTAAAATATTAATTATATATTTGTCAAAATATTAAAGTTATTAATAATAACTTAAAATATTTTTAAATCACTAATATTCTATTTAAATGATTTTTAAAGTAATTAAAATTATTTTTAAATCATCACCATTAATATTTAAATATTAATGAATTTGTCATAAAAATATTAAAAGTCATTCATTATAACTTAAAATATTTGCAAATCATTTTTCTAATTTTTTAAATGATTTTTAAATCATTAAAACCATTTTTCTATTATTTATTTAATTTAATAATTAAATAAATCTCATATCATTAAAATTAAATTATTAATGAAAATTCTCCAAAAATATTAAAAATTACATTTTATAACTCAAAATATTTTTAAACACTTTTTTCTTATTTAAAATGATATTTATAATATTAAAATCATTTTTATCTAATTTATTTAATATACTAATTAAATAAATTAAATATCATTAATATTTAAATAATTATAAATATTAATGAAAAATATCACAAATAATTAAAAGTTATTTTTCATAATTTAAAATAATTTTTAAATCCATTTCAGTAATTTTAAGAATTTATTTTCTATTTTTAATTAATTTCTAGAAAATCAAAAATTAAAAATATTAGAAACCATCGCTATAGCCTATAGCGACACTAAGCGTCGCTGTTGGTGTTCTTGAGCCTCAAGAACACTGACAGTTCAATTAGCAAGGGTCAACGTTTGACCGCTTATAATTTTCAGTGTAATTCGTTTTTGGGCTAGCTTGAACCTTGATCGTGTAGTTGAAATGTAAAACTACAATAACTAACCATCATCTAGGTCATACAACAAACACACAAGGAGATCTGATCTCCCAAAGTCGTTGTCAGATAGCTTCTGGGTTTTCTAGGTAACCCAGAAACCCAGCAGCTTCGAGGGTCCATTTTGGGGCTCGATTAATATAGTGTTCTGGTCATGATTCATGTGGTCACATGGTTCCAATATGTAGTCCTTATGTCAAGGAACAAATACATAACATGATCTTATACCAACAATAACAGAATCACAATTTATGACTCGGTCAAATCTTGTCAGACGACCTATTCTTATGGTTTCTAAAAATCCCAGAAACGTAATCATATTCGACTGGCCTATTTTGACCACTTATTACCCTCGATCTGTTGATGTTTTAAAGGATCTTAAGGCATGGGTCTACAGTCTAGACAACAAGCTATAAATATGTTACAACAATATCAACAAACAACATTATACCTGACAGATCTGGACGTTACAAAAACTTGTCAGACCCGGTTACATGATTTCTGGGTTACCCAAAAATCATCCGGTCAAGCTCGGTCAACGGGGTTTGACCGCTAAGAACTTACAATCTAGACATGTAATCGCTGTGATTAGACTTCCAGATCAAAGACCACATATCAAACTACAGATCTAAAGCATAAAACATCAAAAAGCATGAAAAGTCAAGAATCTAGAGCCACCGATATTGCTTGTCAGACCACTATGAATGTTCTTGAGCAGTTTTTGAAAAACATCATTTTAAAGCATTTTGATACTATGGATCTATTATAGATCATCATAAAACATCCTTTAGCAATATTCTAAGCACATAAACACATATTCTAACTAAGCATACAAGATCAAAATAGGTTTAGGGTTTTATACCTTCTAGTCAAATATTTGATCTTTGTTCTCCAAATCTGATCTAGGTGTTCTAAGAGGGTTAAAGAGTGACTGAATTACTTGTTAAATTTGGAGGTTGAGTGAAAGAGAGAGAGTGAGTTGAGTTTTTGAGTGCAAATGACCAACTTTGTGGACTTTCTCTCTCTCAAATCTATATATATTTAGATGCAGTGTATAGATCTGATGAATTGGACTGATTTTGTTGGAATTAATAAGTCACATAGTCAAATTAGTTGGTGAACAACTAAAGGTCTTGGAAAATTCTACAAGTCACCAATTAAAGAAATGAAAAACGGCATTTTGGACATTTAAAATATAATTTTAATGGCATTCTTGACTTTTGTCCAAACCCTTAGGGTTTAACCCTAAGGTTCTAACTCCTAGGTTTTACAACTTTAAATTTTTAGGATTTTCTATTTAGGGGTTTAAAATAGAAAATTAAGATTTTAAAGCTATAATTACGGTTTTCTAATTATATTAAGATTTTCTAATCACATTAAAGTTTAATAATCACATTAGGCTTGCTAATTAGGATTAGGGTTTCCTAATTAGGGTTTAGGATTCCTCAATTTAAAATTAGGGTTTCCCAGCATTTGTTTAGGGTTCCTAATTGTACATTAGGGTTTCTAGATCTGAGATTAGGGTTTCTAATCCCTTATTAGGGTTTACTAATTTAAAACCCTATTTGGTCAATCATTGATCAAAATTTCACTTCAGTACAAACACGTACTTATCAATATAATTATTTTAATTATATTTTCTATCGAATCCCCATCTGTAACTAGGGTTAGGGTTTCTAAAGCTGTTAAGCACAACTTTACTCTTATTATTCTGTCAATACACAAATTGACCACTTCTCAAAACTCGTATCACAACTACACAACACAATATTAATAGTCAATATCAATATTAAATAATAAAAAAAATTATTCAAAAAATTTGAATTATTCGAAATCCCGGGTTATCACATTCTCCCTTTCTTATAAGGATTTCGTCCTCGAAATCACCACTTTCTTATTCTCTACAATCTTTTAAAGTTGTATCATCAATTCATTCTTATCAACACAATACTAATTGGTGTCTCATATTCTAACCTGTGATTTGGATCTATAAAAGAAAATAATTCACAGCGATATCTACTTATATTACTCGTGTAATTTAAGTATTAAGCAAAATCGTTACCTGTTGCCACCTCCTGAGCAGCTACTGTATCTTGCGCCGTCATGTTGAATGTATGGGCCGTTGGTCTTCCTAGCTGTGCAGGTCCTCGAATCGCCAAGGTTCCGCTACCGGGTCCCTTGTTGACACTTTCCTTCTCCACATTCTTCTTCGGACAGTTCCAAACTAAAAGATCCGTCGATCCACATGCAAAACAACCTTGTATCTTCTTCAGACTGGGATAATTTGGTGACATGTGTCCCTCTTGTCCGCAGTTATATCAAACTCCCTTCTTCTTCAAACAAACTCCTGCATGATTCTTCCCATAAATTGCACATAGCTCTCTCCCTTTCCTATTATCTTCTATCTTGTTACCAGACTGGATATTCACGCTCCAGTTTCTCTTGTTTGGATTTCTACCACCACTGCTTCCTCCGTTATTTGTCTTGTTCTTCTTCTCTTGATGAAATCTTGATGCAGCTTCGCTCCCTCCTTCAGCAATTAACGCTTTCTCCAACAAAGCCGCGAACGTATTTATCTGCAATACAGCTACTTTGTTGTATACACCCGGCTTCAATCCATTCTCAAACCTTCTTGCCTTCCGTAGCTCCGTATCCACATAATGAGGTGCAAATCTTACTAACTCATTGAATTTGGCAGCGTACTCAGAAACTGACATATTCTCCTGCTTTAGTTCTAAGAACTTAACTTCCATCCGAGCTTGCATACTCGGTGAAAAGTAGTTCTCAAAGAACAATTCCTTGAATCTTGTCCAAGTCACCACAACTGTACCAGCTCTCGCCTGATTAGTCTCCTACCAGTAATTGGCTTCTCCCTTCATTAAGTATGTTGCAAAAGCTGTCTTTTGCTTTTCTTCCACACGCGCAATAATGAATGCTTTCTCCATCTCCTTTACCCAAGTTTGGGCTTCAATCGGATCCGTGGTTCCCTTGAATTCATACGGCCCTATCGCTTTAAAATCTTTTAAATTTGCCAATCTATCAGCTGGTTGATTTCTCGCTCTTTCTCCTGGAGCTCTATTTCCCATAGCTTGGGCCAACATATCTACAAAATTTTGCATCGGGTCAGCTTGACCTCCTTCATTATTCACTGACTGCTCTTCTCTTTGATTTTGATTTTGTCTTCTAAGCGGCATGATCTGATTTAAAAAAAAATTTATTTCTCTACACAAATTCTTAACACAATAAGAATTCAACACATAGTTCTCATATAATCGCATATATATTCAAATAGCATATAGTACATTTAGTACTTAACACCTATTACTATCCCATTTTAATAAATATCAGGATTAACATACACAACTTTACACAAAAAGTTGTAATCCTCCAATCACACATAACTATTCCCAGTTCGTCAAACTTATCACACTTATGAGTTTAGGAACTTACCACAATTATATGAGTGTATACACTTATCCTAGTCACACCATTGGCGTCCATTCGCTGAGGGGTTCAGAAATATTTCATATAACTATGAGTCATGAACTTACCATAAGTATGAGTTTTAAGAACTCACAAATTAATCTTAATCTTATATTCATATAAAAAATAAATATTTCATTCATACAAACATATTTATATTTACATATGTTCAAACATCATTCTCAATATTACAACCGTTAATATCACACATTATCAAAAGATACTATCGCTTAAACTTAAGCTATCTACCGTCCACTCCCTTCACCGATCTTCTTTTTGTTAGGACACTTGTTGAATCCGTGACCCATCCTCCCACATGAAAAACACTTCCTCATATTCGGCTTAGGACAATGTAAGGAAATATGTCCTTCTTGCTTACAATTGAAGCACACGTTCTTCCACATCATGCATTCTCCCACGTGACTCTTTCCACACTTGCTACAAATTTTCTTCTTCTCCAGGTTTGAATTTTAAGAATTATCACTATCGTTGTCCCTCTTTCTTTTATTCTTGTCCTTCTTTTGTTTGATTGATCCTTCAGACGATCCACCACCTTCAGTCTTCATCCTTTCTACCTGCGCCATCATCTCGTTCTGGTCTTTAGTCATTTTACGTAACGCTCGCTCCATCTTCCACAACTCCTCCAAGAGAAACACTTTACTCCAGAGTTCTTGAACTTCTGCATATACTTGATCTTGTTCTCCAACTTTGGTCTTATTCTTTAACTCCACCTTAGCTTCTTCGGACTCTACCTCCTCATCTCCACTCAGATACATCTCAGGATAATCATCATGATCACTCCCCAGATTCACCATAAGTTCATCTTTCCCCACTTCTTCAACTGACTCACTTTGCACTGGCACCTCGGCTACTTGCATTGGTGCAACAGCTGCTGGTATCTCTGTACTCATTTCATCTTCTCCCGACATCCTATAATCAGTTTAAACAACTTGATTAGTACTTCACCAGTACTATGTATCCACATGTCTCACTATTAATACGCTTTATCAATCTCTCACTTATTACTCTAAATGAGTATTCTCTATCTCGCTTATGGTTATAATCATAGGGTTTCCCCACCCCACTAAAGGTTTATAACCTACAGCTTTGATACCAACCTGTGACGCCCCCAAATCCGGGTTACCTGACCCCTGAGTTTGGTGCTCATGATCTATAATATAATAACATCTATCTACCCATTCATATAGAAATAGTAATACATAACTCGTTAACAGATATTGTTAATACATTAGTCCCAGGTCATCTAACCTTAACATTACAAACATGCCCTTTAGATATATAAAAAGGTTTTACAAAATAACATAGTAAACATGCTTAACATAAAACTACTCCAGCACTATGCCTTTGCCTTTGTTCTTCTTAGCCTCCATGGCCTATCCTCTTCGATTCCTAGTTGAAAAAGTTTTATTTAGCAAGGGTGAGCAACAAATTTGCCCCGCAAATTAAGATATACAATGAATGTATAAAAATCAAGAATAATAGACTATCTATTTTGATAGAATGATACCAAAGTTTGGCGAACTTTGAAATAGATGAACAATTCGTTAATCAATAACAAATCTTTTCGCATTCTATGCAACACAATAATTTGATAATGAAAGAGTATAACGCTTTCAAAGTTTCTACGATATTTAATTAAATAACAAGATGGAAATATTCTCCAGAGTTTATGCTGAGTGATCCCTAAGGATCTTGAACTTCTCTTCTCAAGTACTATCAAAGATATACTTTGATATACCTAGGTGTATCAGATAACCATAAAGATTAAACCATGCCCCTCTGCAAGTACTTAAAGCGGCCAACTCCTTGTACCCTATATTATGCGTAATACTTACACGCACGCAAAGGCCGAATATACAACCAAAAATGTTCCCTTTGTATAAAAAGGTTGTTCTTCTCAGTCTTAGAATCAGAATTTGATTTAACAACGAAATACAATGATTTTAATATCTAATCACTTTCTCGATTTAGCCGAAATAATTGGTATCAATCTGTCAATATTAATTGAATTCTCTTCTCGAACCTATCAAGTTCTAAAAATTGTTCGTCTGGCCAGAATAATTAGCTAAGACATATCTCGACACAATTCGACAATATACAGGAATTATTTGTACTGTCAATGATAGCTTATACGGATGTAAGTATCCAACAGCAGTTATTCTCCAAGTATATTTTCAGAATCACTAATTCAATTTGAATTAATAAATATGCACTAATTGCGAATAATCAACAATAATTCTCAGACGTGGTCCAATTAACAATAATTAACCACAATAATAACTGAATGAATATAACTCAAGGTTGAGTTAAGGAAACTTGCCTTCTTCGTTGATTACTGCTACACAATATACTTATTTGCGTTCGAAAGACCTATAACAAATAATATCGGTCTCACAATTAGCACACTAATTTATAACATATAACACTGTAATTCACAGTCAATCTTTCTCCTAGACACATTACCACATAGTCACATCAGTGTTTATAACCTATATAAACACTTATCAAGTCTAACTAGTTCCGTCTAGTTGGACATCGATCTCATCTCGATGTTCTTGTCACCCTATTTGACAATTAACACATTTATTGTCAATTAAACTTGGTCTCTAAGCTTCAATATTATTTTAGATAAGTAAATTCTCATTTATAATATTTTTGGGAAGCATTTAATAATTTTCTAACAATTTTATAAATTATAATAATTTTTCAAACACCGGAATCATTTTTAAATGATTTAAATACTGTTTAATTATGTCATCATTAATATTTATTAATATTAAAATATTAATGATATATTTGTCAAAATACTAAAGTTATTAATAATAACTTAAAATATTTTTAAATCATCAATATTCTATTTAAATGATTTTTAAAGTAATTAAAATCATTTTAAATCATCACCATTAATATTTAAATATTAATGAATTTGTCATAAAAATATTAAAAGTCATTAATTATAACTTAAAATATTTTTAAATCATTTTTCTAATTTTTAAATGATTTTTAAATCATTAAAACCATTTTTTATTATTTATTTAATTTAATAATTAAATAAATATCATATCATTAATATTAAATTATTATTAAAATTCTCCAAAAATATTAAAAGCTATATTTTATAACTCAAAATATTTTTTAAACACTTTATTCTTATTTAAAATAATTTTTTATAATATTAAAATCATTTTTCTCTAATTTATTTAATATACTAATTAAATAAATTAAATATCATTAATATTCAAATAATTATAAATATTAATGAAAAATATCCCAAATAATTAAAAGTTATTTTTCATAATTTAAAATAATTTTTAAAACCATTTTTGTAATTTTTAAAATTTATTTTCTATTTTTAATTAATTTCTGGAAAATCGGAAATTAAAAACACTGACAGTTTATTTAGCAAGGTAGATGGTGTTCTTGAGCCTCAAGAACACTGGTAGTTCAGTTAACAAGGGTCAACGTTTGACCGATTATAATTCTCAGTGTAATTCGTTTCTGTTCTAGCTTAAACCTTGATTGTGTAATTGAAATGTAACACTACAATAACCAACTATCACCTAGGTCATTCAATAAACACACAAGGAGATCTGATCTCCCAAAGTCATTGTCAGACAGCTTTTGGGTTTTATGGGTAATCCTGAAACCTAGCAGCTTCGAGGGTCTATTTTAGGGCTCGATTAATATAGTGTTCTGGTCGTGATTCATGTGGTCTCATGGTTCCAATATGTAGTCCTTATGTCAAGGAACAAATACATAACATGATCTCAGTCCAACAATAACAGAATCACAATTTATGACTCGGTCAAATCTTGTCAGACAGCCTGTTCTTATGGTTTCTGGAAATCCCAGAAACGTAATCCGTGTTCGACTTGCGTATTTTGACCACTTATTACACTAGATCTGTTGATGTTTTAAAGGATCCTAAGGCACGGGTCTACATTCTAGACAACAGGCTACAAATATGTTACAACAACATCAACAAACTACATTATACCTGACAGATATGGACATTACAAAAACTTGTCAGATCTGGTTACATGATTTCTGGGTTACCCATAAATCATCTGATCAAGCTCGGTCAATGGGGTTTGACCGTTAAGAACTTACGATCTAGACGTGTAATCGTTGTTATTAGACTTCCAAATCAAAGACCACATATCAAACTACAGATCTAAAACATAAAACATCAAAAAGCATGAATAGTCAAGAATCTAGAGCCACTGACATTGCTTGTCAGACCACTATGAATGCTCGTGAGCAGTTTTTGAAAAACATCATTTTAAAGCATTTTGATGCTATGGATCTATTATAGATCATCACAGATCATCATAAAACATCCTTTAGCAATATTCTAAACATATAAACACATATTCTAACTAAGCATACAAGATCAAAATAGGTTTAGGGTTTTATACCTTCTAGTCAAATTTTTGATCTTTGTTCTCCAAATCTGATCTAGGTGTTCTAAGAGGTTAAAGAGTGACTGAATTACTTTTTAAATTCGGAGGTTGAGTGAGAGAGAGAGTGTGAGTTGAGTGTTTGAGTACAAATGACCGACATTGTGGACTTTCTCTCTCTCAAATCTATATATATTTAGATGCAATGTATAGATCTGATGAATTGGACTGATTTTGCTGGACTTAATAAGTCACAAAGTCAAATTAGTTGGTGAACAACTAAAGGTCTTGGCAAATTCTACAAGTCATCAATTAAAGAAATGAAAAAGGGCATTTTGGACATTTGCAATATAATTTTAATGGTATTCTTGACTTTTGTCCACACCTTTAGGGTTCTAACCCTTAGATTTTACAACTTTAAATTTCTAGGATTTTCTATTTAGGGTTTAAATTAGAAAATTAAGATTTTAAAACTATAATTAGGGTTTCCTAATTATATTAAGGTTTTCTAATCACATTAAAGTTTAATAATCACATTAGGCTTGCCCATTAGGATTAGGGTTTCCTAATTAGGGTTTAGGATTCCCAAATTTAAAATTATGGTTTGTCGACATTCGTTTAGGGTTCCTAACTATACGTTAGGGTTTCTAGATCTGAGATTAGGGTTTCTAATCCCTTATTAGGGTTTACTAATTTAAAACCCTATCTAGTCAATCATTGATCAAAATTTCACTTTAGTACAAACACGTACTTTTCAATATAATTATTTGAATTATATTTTCTATCGAATCCCCATATGTAACTAGGGTTAGGGTTTCTAAATCTGTTAAGCATAACCCTACTCTTATTATTCAGTCAATACACAAATTGACCACTTCTCAGAACTCGTATCACAGATACACAGCAAAATATTAATAGTCAATATAAATATTAAATAAAAAAAAATATTCAAAAAATTCGGTTTATTCGAAATCCCGGGTTATCATACATGTCTGCACTTTGCGATTGCCCTGACTCTTAGTAGTGGGGTATAAAGTTATGGAAAAAATAATGGCAATTAATGAGGATAAAAGATAAATCGCCAGCCTAATGTCTCGAATCGTGGCCTAGGTTGCTTGAGTTATTAAGCATGAGGTGTGTCTTTACACCTGGTGCCCTAAAGCCATCTGGTTTGGGACTCATCGGCCCAACGCTCGTTACATTGGGTAACTTAGCGCCTAAGAAAACGAGTATTCAAAAAAAGGCAAAATCTGAACAGATGTGAATCGTGGCGTAGGTTATTCGAGTAATTACGCTCGAGGGGTGTCTTTACACATGGTGCCCTAAAGCCATCTGGTTTGGGAGTCACCGGCCCAACGCTCCCTACATGGGTGACTTAGAGCCTAATAAAACGACCTTTCAAGCTCAAGTAAAGAGGAAAATAGAGCGATCGTCTGACTTGTCTCTAAGCATAGCCTTTATTACTCGAGCCAGTAAACCCGAAGGGGTGTCTTAACACCTAGTGCCCTTGTGACGCCCCCAAATCCGGGTATCTTCGAACCCGGCAGATGGTGCTACATGTTACTCATAACTTTACATTCATTCTATTGAAACGACATCAAAATGTGTGTATCAACGACATTCTTATTACATTAATACTATTACATCCCGTTCCCAGGTTCTAAAACCATAACATTCTTTGTTCATCATACTATAATATATACAATTTACTAGTTTATTACAAGGTAAACTAATCATTCTTCTTCGTCTTGCCTTTAACCTTGTTGGATCCCTCAGTTCATTCGGTCCTAGCTGCATTCATATGGTTTAAGCAAGAGTAATCATAACAAGCTCAGCAAGTACAACAATTTCTTTTAAACAACATGCTTGAAACATAGGAATCGTATATCTTCAATAACTGGACAGTAGTTATGAAGTACTATCGATAATTCAAAATAGCACTTCTTTTCCTTCAAAATGTTTTACAATGACAATATTCAGTAAAACATCAATTTTGGCTCAAGACCTTGAGCGTTTCATAATTTCTTTGAAAAGGACAACTCGGCACTAAGTCCGTAAGTCCGGCATATCTTACTAGCACTTCTGGGTGATCAGCCCATAGTACTCTATGTTGATCGACACTACATCCTGTTAAACGTATGTTCATTTAAGTTTTGGTAGCCTCGCGTGCCCATCGAATAATCGATGAAAAATACATTTGTTTATTCATACTCAGGCTTACCTTGAATCCTTACCAAACAATTGGCTTAGGATAGCGTTAATAATTCTATATTGAAAGACTTGTAAATAAATCAATCAACTCTTCAAGATTAGTCTAGCCGAGATAAAACTGGCATCGACCCTTTAGTAAAATAGTTCATACATCTCATAACATGAATCACAAAAAACTTGGCTAACATGAAGGTTAGACAAGCGTTTAAGAAAAACTTGCCTTCAACGTCTGCTACAGTAAAATTACTTTTCCTTTGAGTCTTTACAATCTCTACAACACATAACAACATAACATACCACATTAGGTCATGAATGATCATACAAGGTTCCTAATGATCTTACCCTTTTTCTCAATCTAATCCTGTATTAGATTTGTTATTATTGGTTCCGGCATATCGTTATAACTTACATCATTCTTACCAACTTCTTTCTCTTCTATAACTTAATGGAAATTATTTCATTAATACAACTCATTTCAAGTTAATCATCCTTCTTCACGACTTACTAACGTTATCACATCACTAACCGAGACTCGATCGTTATTGGTTACATACACTTATTTCTTTCCATTCACGTTCACATTCAATTGACTTATATTCAACCTTTAGTATTATACCTAAGGTTTATATCATTAGCAATGATATTACATTAAGTTGATTAAGGTTTTAATTCAGCCTTCATTCACTTCTCCTTTCATTTATATTCAAAAACATTCCTTTCTAAGCTTCACTTAGTCTTTGGCCATGCCACTGACATTCCTTTCTTCCGTGTCACATGGTGGCCGTGATTTCATGATGTGTATGGTCCGGACTACGCTATTGCATGATGCGAGTCTCCTTTGCTATGGTCGTGCTGCGGTGCCAGTTAGTAATGTGCTCTATCTCGGCCTCGCGCTGCGGCACGGGCCTTTGTGCCTGGAGTCGCGCTGCGGTGCGGACTCTGTGCCTTGGAAAAATTTGACAGATTTTTAACTTTGCGAAATTCCTGGACGCATAACTTCTTCGTTATAAGTCCGAATTGGCTCGTTCAAGAGCCTACGGTTCACAAATTATATACTCTATGCATTCATGCAAGAATTTTATCTATTTGACTTTTTTTGCTAAAAATTCACCTATTAGTCCATTTTTAACGAAAATGATAAACGTTCGTGAACGTTTAATGCTCGTTTCTTCGTTCTGAGTCGGAATTAGGTCATTCTCGAGTTTGTAACTCTATAATGCCAAATAAGACTTGTCTCCATTGAAAACCAATGTTTCCAAGCTCAATATCAAAATTCGACTTCCATTCTGAGATTTTCACGAATTCGACGATTATCGTCCAAACTCGTGAATTATGCCTTAACTTCATTACTTAAGTTTTGTTCTTCGTTTTAAATGGATTCAATCCATCATATTAACATCTTGGCATACATAACTCATTAACTTATAAACATGATAAGTTATTACTTGTTCTTTGTGAGTTTATAACTTATAAAAGTATAAACTACTTATGACTTCCTTTCTCATGACTTATTATAGATTAAGTCTTTAAACCACCATTCTTACTTCCTATTATCATACCATCTTATTAAAGTAAACATATGAGTAGTTCATATAAACTCTTTATAAATTCATAACTTAATTAAGTTTGAATTACTTAATCATGACTTATACGGCCTAAGTCCATTGATTAATCATTCCTATCATTCCTTAACATACATGTTCTACCACTACCCCCTTCTCTAACAATTGAAGAGAAAGAAATTATGGTTTATGTTCTTACCTATGAAGATCACTTGCTTAAATCCTTACTCTCCTTCTTGCTTCTTGAATTCTCAAAGGCTAAATTGTTCTAGCTTTTGTAGCTTATTCTCACTTATTCTCTCTAACCAATAAGCTCTCAACTTATTAGATGAAATGAACAACCAACAAAATGAAAACCAAGCTTGCTATTTATAGGAGTTGCTAGATTAGGGCATAAGGGTCATTAATCCAATCCCACCTCCTTAATCACCTCCTTACTATTCATTACCTAGACATTAAGTTAACTTGCTCCTCACATGAATTACTTGGCCACCACAACACTTAGCCATTAAGTTAACTTGGCCACCACCTTATTTGCTTGCTCATCACATAAGCACTTTACTTAGCTTTTAAGTTTGCTTGGTCATTACATAACTTATCTCTTGCTTAGCCATTAAGTCTACCTAACTTATACTTTGCTTAACCCTTAAGTCTACTTGCTCATCACACAAAGTTCTTGATCACCAATTCACACATATGATCATGGGTTGCCCCATGGATCCTCCTAATCCATTGGATTCTTACTTTGGGTTTAAGGTTTAATTAATCCTAACTTATACATTGGACTTGTATTAACAATTCTTTGGGCTTTATCATTATCTTGCATTGGGCTTACACATCTCTACACTTAGGCCTTATCAATATCTCATTGGACTTTACAATTTCTTACTCAATCCTACAAGTCCATTACATTTGGCTTAAAGCCTTATAACGTATAATTTACGTATTAATCTTGTATTCTAACTCGTACACTTATTTAATAGACGATATTCCATCATTCATACATACTCGTATAATACCTCGTATTATACTTGTATTCATTACCTCATACAATACTTACGTATTATACAATCATTGCTTTAATTCATTATACGCATTTAAATTTCTTCTCGTAATTCATTTTCCCTAATCGTTAGGTTTTAAGTCCGCAGGCGAAAAACTGTGTTTGCCATAACTGAAATATTATTGGATATTCTATCCCACCTCGATATTCTATCATTACGTATTTCTCGGAAATTCAAAAATAATTCCCGAGCAGAAATGCGTGAATAGTGTTTTTCAGAAAATTTCTCGAAAAGCTTTTATTTTT
This sequence comes from Panax ginseng, assembly GCA_020205605.1. Taxonomy (NCBI): domain Eukaryota; kingdom Viridiplantae; phylum Streptophyta; class Magnoliopsida; order Apiales; family Araliaceae; genus Panax; species Panax ginseng. The sequence continues at coordinate 126,366,002 of CM035131.1, read as the reverse complement.
GTCTTGGAAATTCAAACACTTTAATTCTACCACGTAGTCAAAATACTATAACATTCTGATATGTCTAGGTCATAGAACGACCTTCAATTAGCTTACTCCCATAAATAATTAATTACGTTCATTTAATCCACATAATCAAAATAAAAATTTAATTCTCAAAAATCCAAATTTTCTGGGGCGTTACAGCCCTAAAGTGAGTCATTGGTCCAAAACTCGTTACATGGGTAATTCTGAATAGCCTAAGAAAATGAGACAAGTTAGGCCATAGAAAATAAAATTCGAAAAAATTTGCGAAAGCATAGAAATGAAACCCCTGCTAAAAGTTGAGTCACCCATAGTGTGTGTGTGTCATATAAGTCAATTATACGAAGAATAACGTCCAGAGCGAAGATGAAGTATCTCTAATATAGGTAGATAAGTCTTTTGAATATAATCCTACCCATGGATAATGACCATGGATGTTTCCAAATTTCCTTGCGATTTTTTAACTTATTTAATTTCATAAACTTTTACTTTAAATGCCTTATTTTCAAGAGTGTACTAATTCTAACGGCCAAGCTGTCAAGCTTTTCGTACATTTTGCTCTTGATGTGCAGGATATTGCTCACTCGCGACTTGGTTAACAAAGAGGGTTTCTCATATGAATCCCCGACAACAACATGCGAAAGGACTGATGCATCCTCCAATTCCAAGAAATAGAAGGAGTTTAAGGCGGGATCAAGCCTCTCATCAAAAAAAAATTGGAGGACTCCTGAAAGAAATCATGGCTACATGAGCTTTCCCCTACAGAAGATGGGGAAATTTCTAAAAAAAGTCATTAACTCAAAAGTAGAAGCCCAATGACAAAAGGTCTAGTGAATGAAATCTTCACCATAAAATGTGTCAACCTGCATCAAGTCCTCATAAGTCGAGGCCTCTACACCGAAGTTTAAATCTGGGCATCGAAAGAATGAGCTGCACCTTCCAGGGATGTCAGCGACACTCAGATCATCAGTCCAGCTGGGTTGCCAATCAAAAAACACAAGGGAATGGGGCACAAGCACCCAACAGAGAAAAGAAACTCCAAATCACCTCAGAAAGGGTGAGGTAAGTTTCTACTACAGACACTTTAAAATGTGCATCAACCAAGGACAATTGACTCTTAAGTATAAATCTAGGTCATCACATCATGCATGATCTGCACATGTGCATCCTTCTTCTCGGTTCCTTCTTCTCCTTCTTCCATAACCCGAGCTCGGAGGCGCTACATCAGCGTAACTCTCCATCAAGGTTTAGCATGAATCTCCAGTAGATTTAAGTATGCGTGCACATTAAATGCCTAGATTAGAGAAAAATTTTGTTGTAGACATCAGTTGGTTGTCATCAATCCAGCGTAACATCAGGCGGAGACTGGTGAAACAAGCCATTGAGTATTACTTCAGCGAAGGTATCGGATGATCCAATATTCTAAACCATTGGCATTAACATCAAGAAAGTTTAGTGATGAAAGCTTTGTATACCACCGTTTGAGTGGGAAACAAAATAATTTGGTGATGACAGCCTAGTCAACTACCAGCAGGGTAGGATTCATTATTGAACTACCAGCAGGGTAGTCACCATTGTAAACTACCAGCGTATACATCGGGAAGGTCAGGTGATTTCAGAACATCATCCCCGCATAGATCTAGAAAACATCTCAATTTCTCTTCCTCAAATAGGCATCAGCAACACTAATAAAAAGCCAAACTGTTGGAGTCAACACCAACATAGGCATCAGCAGTAACAGGTAAAGGTTGTGCGATTTACGATTTGCGATATTCGAAATGCAATGTGCGAGTTGCGAAGTGTGATTGACCAAAAGCGAAGTGCGAAATGCGATGTGCTATTTGCGAACTGCGATTTGCAAAAACATTTTAAACATTCATCATAACATTCATTATATTGTGCATTGCATCATTAAAAATACCTTTTAATATTTCAAGTGTCTAGTAATCTTTATCATGTCCAGTCCATTGCATTGCATTAACATGATAAAGAGGGGCATTTGTAGACACTCGAAATTTTGTTTTCTTGTTACTAACTATACAGGAGGACAAAAGCATCTTTTGCACACTCTGGAGATAACCCTGGAGGACAAAACATCAATTCCAACCCCGAAAATAGCCCCGAGAGATCCAGTTTCCAACCCCGGAGATAACCCGAGGAAATTAGTTTCCAACCTCGGAGATAACCTCAGGAAAATCAGTTCTAACCCCGGAGGATCAAGTTCAAAGCCTGGAGATAACCACAGCAGGTCAAACCAACCTGAGAGATAACCTAAGGACAGTCAAAGTCAACAACAAGCAAACCTCAAAGATAACCCTGAGAAAAGAATGCTATAACTGTGCGAAAACCGGAGATAACCCCGGGAGGTGAAAAATGGCCATTTTGCTAACTCAACTTCAACTCAAATCAAATACACTCATTTCAATTCAAATTACTTCAAAAGAAGTTCCACAGGAACCATATCTTAACTTCCGAGCGCAAACTACATAAAACAGCTCAATGGACTGCCTGATGGAGACCCAAAAATGCTATTTTGGTTATGAACCCATCTGCCCTAAATCAAAAAGGGCAAACCCTATGTCATTGCGTAGTTCTCAGAAAGAGCTTTCCAGAATATTATGTCACATTTCCATTGGACTCCCGGATTGAAATTTATGAAGGTTCGAGCACACAAAGTGTTGTCCGAGTGTACGTACTTCGATAGGGTGGGACCCATGTTGCCCAGGGCACCCCGGACAGCCACAGGTAAACCAGAGGCTGCTGCAGGTACACTTGCGGCTTCCCCCTCTATAAATAGAGGGCTTGGGGTGGCCATTTTGAAGTGAGAAAAGGCGAGGAAGCCCTGTCCATTTTGCTCTGTACACACTATAAATTGTGTGCTTTCTCTTTCTAAACACCTGCGAGCTTGTGTTTTATTTTATTTTACAGGTGGAAGCCGAGTATTCATTCATTTAAAGCTATCTGAAGTCTTCTTGGCAACCCATTGTAAGACACCTCACATTTCTTAAAGCCTTTCTCCACTTTCATTCACACACAGTTATTCACATTGAGAGTCTAGTGTGTGTGTGTATGCCCGGACTTCCGTCCGTGGCTTTTTATTCCTTTATATATATATATATATATATATATATATATATATATATATATATATATATATCTTTGAATTAACGAATCAATGAAGCTGAGCTGGATCGATATATATTGATGCGTTCTGACTTTTTATATATATATATTTACATTTTCTTCCATCAAGTTTACTTGTATGCATTGATCGTCTATATATATATATATATATATATATATATATATATATATATATATTTACATTTCAGTCTCGCCTGGAGTTTACTTCATGGTGGTTGATCGTCTTTATATATATATTTAACGCTTTTATATATTTACATTTCCAATCCCCCATGGAGATTACTTACGTGGCGATTGATTGTTCATATATATATATATATATATATATATATATATATATATATATATATATATATTACTACTTATAACTTTCCTACAAACTGCAACATCATGTTAGCCCAGGAATCATGTGATCACAGATTCAGTCCCTGAATCTAGATTCGGTTCCCGTGATGCACATTTTCGGCTATAACCAGCTTATAAATTATTCACGGTGTTTGAATTCCTTAGATGGCTTACATGCCCACAAGGAATTCGGCACTGCTTTGTACATTATTTTCTCGAAGATGCTTCGCATCTCGAAAATAAAAGCAATCAAGCCGAACATATAATAAAATGGAAGTATCAAAGGCCTCAATTACTATTGAGCATAAGGGTTTGAAAAACATCTTTTTCTAAAACATTATTGTTATATCTTGTTAAAACTAAACTTTTATACAAAATTCAAACCCTTTGTATATAGGTGCAAATGAGGCATAACACTACTTCCAAATAATTGCAAATTAACCTACACACACATTCAGATATAAGTTTAAATTGAAAAGTGGCGGTAACCATGGTAACACGGATGTCGGGGGGTGCCTAAAACCTTCCCTCCGCATAATCAAGCCCCTAGACCCTAACGAATCTCGGTTTCACAGACCAGTCAAGCACTGTCACATCACTTAGTCAATGTGCAAACATATTCTCGATTGAGTTGGTGCAACCATTTAAAAATACAAACTGGCGACTCTTACAGTCCAATCGTCTACATATACATGTCAGACCTTTTCAAACTTGTTTTTTTAAACAAATCTCACCTAACATGAGAACATCAAAAGACAATAATGAAAGGGACAAATAAAAATCCAAGCACGAAACAACATGAATATATATATATATATATATATATATATATATATATATATATATATATATATATATATATAAAGTGGTAAATGGCCACGAAGTTATCTCTCAGACACTGAATGAAATGTAATATATATATATATATATATATATATATATATATATAAAAGCAGTAAAAGGCCACGAAGTGAACTCTAGACTATACAGGAATGTGTGTGTGTGTGTGTGTGTGTATATATATATATATATATAGTATGGTTCCTATCCGGACTCCCGCATTTTCTTAAAATGCGAACTTTTTGGCTTTTTTAAAATCAATGAAAAAATAAATAATTATGGGCTGGAATTTTTACATAATCTGAGTGTTTTTGGGTGTGATTTGGATACATATAACAAAACATGTATATACGATCTGTCTTAATTGCATACATACATTTTTTGGTATAAGTATTCAAATCACACCCAAAATATTGTATTATGGAAAAATTTCAGTTCCATAAAAAAAAAATTATTTGTTTTAAAATAAAAAGTAAAAAAGCAAAAAAAAAAATGGTTCAAGATTTTACTCCGGTCAGGACTCTAGGATTTGGATCCGCTAGCTATATATATATATATAATCTAAACCTCCAGGTAAGAAATCCAATAAAAAACCTAAAAAATATGATAAGAGTAAAATTGTTTATCACAATTGTGGGCAGAAAGGGCACTATAGAAATGAGTGCAAAATAAAACAAAAATTATCTCAGTTAAATATTTCAAGTGAATATACTGAACAACTATTAGAATTAATGAGAATTGAGAACAACGTTAGTAATGACAAGGGTTCAAATATTCCTTATTCCTCTAATAGCAGTATTATTAATATTGAAACACATAGTGATAATGAAGAAGTTACTATTTGTGCAGATAATTGCAATGAAAATTATTGCAATAAAAGATTAAATATGATTACCAAATAAGAAGAAGAAATCTCTTTGTTAATTGATTTAATTAGTAAAATTTCTGACCCTAAGTTAAAAATCCAGTACACAAGGAAATTAAAATATTTATTAACTAAAGATAACAAAGTTAAAAACAAGATTATTAATGTAATACCCGAGAATTTCCCCGTACTATTAAATGAATATATTAATGGAAATAAAATTTCTGTGAATATAAGTGTTATTATTTTGTGAGTCGGTTAAATCGATTGATTCGTATTAGGTAGATGCGTATTAAGAAATGTGAAGTGGGAATGAGAATTGTGAAATGCTTGTGTGGCATAATGTGAAACGAAGAAATCCATTAAGCAAATTTAAACGAGAATTTAGAAGATTAATCGTGTTGATAATGTGATTTCATATGTGTAATCAATACGCTAGTAGACTAGTAGTAACACGTTTGTGGACAGTAATTCATGTAATATAAAGCGAGTTTAGCGATGAAAATTGACACGGGTTGAAGCTAAACAGGTCTTTGGAACTGAGAATCGTGCGTAGGCACCTGCCAGAAGTCGCACCAAGTCCCAAGAAGATAAAGCTGGCCTTAAATTGCGCCAAATGGACGATTGGAGAAAACTAAATTATTTCACTTTGGAAATAAAATAGAACAATTATGTGGTGTGTGTGACATTAGTAAACAATGAAATAAAGTGCGGAATTAAGTAATATTAATTGTTAATTGTTATATTAATTAATTATTAATGGTTGTGGTAGAATATTGAATTCTTAGTAATGAACTAATAATGTGTGATTACTATTATTTATAATATATTATAAAGATAAATAATGATTATGAAAATCCATAAATACATTAATCAATGATGATAAGGAAGTGAATAATTTATTTATTTGACATAAATAAATAAGTTATTAATGGTTATGTGCATATACAACTATACTATATAGTGTAGTGTGACGTTTATGTGACTATATATAAGTCTTATAAAACTATATTGTATGGGGCAATGTGATTAAACATATTGGAACTATATGTTATAAATACATTATCTATGTGAGAATATGTATGTGGGTATATATTAAAATAATATACCATGAGCATATTGTAAACTATTATTTTAATAAAGTGTACCAGTGTGATAAAATGTACATGGATTATATGTATGTTGCATAACATCTACTATCTTGAAATGTTAAATCATATTGTGACATTTAGTTATAATGTATGGTTGATATGTGTAACATAAGAGTGGAAATGTGTAGAAGTAGTCAAGAGTGTTGAGTTAGTAGAAGTGTCCGAAATTAAGTGTCCCATTTACTCCTAAAACCTCAGTCACGTGTAGAACAAAAAGGCTAAGCCTATTCATTCTTCTAACTTTTTAGCTGATGATTATGGTAGGGAGTGGTGATTATGATGAGTTTCAACCACCATCTAACAACTCCTCCATAACCTTCATGCAATCCTACAATCCATGGGTTTGATTCAATGGAAAATTGAAATGTCTATGTAAAACTTCTTCTATATATAGCAGACATGTTCATCAGTTGGGTTACTTGAAAATTGTCTGATATTTGCTAAGTAAGAGTTGAAAGCATACAAGCATTCTTAGAGCTTATGAATTTATTGGAGCAAGTTCCTTTCACATTGGCAGAGGTATAATCCCATTCCTTGCTTTCCATTTTCAGTTCTGTTAAACAGAGTTAGAATGTATGGAAATTCAAATTCTTGATTATGTGGAAATAGGTGTTAATGAGGTTAGGTATGGGTTATATAGATGTTATATGATCATATAAGCATGTGGAAATTGATATATGAGTGTTTAGGAATGAATTCATGAGTAATTTTACGTGTTTGGGCTAAGCAGTTTTGAGAGGTTTCTTGTTCTGGCTCGAACCAGTATTTACAGCACATAGGATTAACTTTCTTGAGGTGTGGCTAAAATTTATCTTGATCCACAATTTTGATTGAAGCTTATGTTTTATAATCTGATCAATATTAGTTAGTCGTTGTTACTCAAGCTAGCATATAAAGAGGTATATACAAGTATATTAACTTAATATGAACATGTTTTAATAGACTTGTATGATTAACGAAGGCATATGGTTTAAATGGAGATTTGGACTTGAAGTTTTGAAAACAAACTATGTTAGAGATCATGTTCTGCAGATTATGAACCTAGTAAGTTATACATGACTGATTTTATGCATAAATGAGCATGCTAGAATGTACGTAGTATCTTTGTTCGTAACTACCTTATTAAACCTTGTGTTATAAATGTTTTCAAAGAAAAAGCTTAGCCTAGTGAGCTAACATGCATGATTTATACATAGTTTACATTCTAACTTTGTGAGCATGTTAACATAACATGAATACCTATGCTTAGAGTTTGAAGTTATCTAATGTGTGATAGATTGCATAGTTCAAGCCTAAGATGGTTTCAAAAGTAAACTTGAATATATTTTTAAAATCTAGTTGCACCACATGAATATTTAGATGTTAATGAGATAAGATGCCATGTTATGTCTATAATATCTCTAGGTATGATTTATATGTATGGAATTTGATGATTTCAAAATAAACATGAGTTTAAAGCATGATTTGAAGCTTTAAACAATAATAGCTATGAACAAGCAATATGAATGCTACAAGTATATGCATTAACAGAATTTGAAATCTCTATGTGGGTATATAGCCAAGTGTGAATCATAGTAGCAAGCTTGATAATGTTTTGCTTGAATGCCATATAAGGCGTAAGTTCAAACTTATACAAATAAACTCAATAACGGGTATGTGAGTATGTGAACACCTCTAACATGTAGATATGGTAGAGTATTAGTTCATAAATGTGCAAGGTTTGGACAGAAATAGAAAGGCGTAGCTTCAACCACAGTGCGGCGAGGGGGACAACGAGCTGCATCTGTCCCTAAGCCTAGACAAGTAGCAATTGCTGCTAGTTTGGAATCTTGAGTTTTGCATTCTGTTTTTGAACTGATGTTTAAAGCATGCCTATATGATTACTTTAACTTATCTTACATGACCAAAATGCTATGTAATGTGTTAAGAAGCATGCTATGTGATAGAGACAAATGTTGATCATAAATTCCAAATGTTAAGTCCAAAGAATATTTTCAAGAAATAAAGCAATCAAGATGTTGTGGTATTTGTGATGACTTACAAACTGAATTGTGCTATGAAAATATTGGGTAAGCGATGTGTATGAAGTTATATCTAAGTTAAACGTTTATGTGTGCATTGAACTTACCTATATATGTTAGCTAATGAACATCTTGAATATATAATACGTTATAAATAGGATTTGAAAGTGTTGATTTCTTAAAGTGGATAAACTACGCTTAAGGCAAGTATCCGAACCCTACTCTTATTGTGAAAGTATCTTTACCTTACTTTATTCGACGAATACCGTAAGCTTATCTCTTTGAATACAAGTTATGCTACTTTCTCGTTCAAATGAGCTAGTATGTTTAAACCCTTGTGAAAGTTATTATTCATGTTGAACTTGGTATTGTTCTTGAATATTGTGAAAGAGTCGATGTCATTTGATTCGGCTAGACTATATGCATGTTTATAAAAGCTGTCCAAACCAATTGGTTGGTGCAGAAATCTTGAATACTGAGTTAGACAATCCTTTTGGTAAGGGGAGTGTATGTCGTTGGAAACCCCAACACATGATTGAATAGTATGGTGGTGTTATGCATAACGTAAAGTATTGTAGACTGATCATCTATATTAATTGATATTTTTGGGTTATCAGTATAATATTGGTAACTCTAATGGAAGTTCAATAGTATTTAGTGACTACTCAGTATAAACTGTTTATTCAGTTGGATACATTGATAGTCGTTGAATTCATATATCTTTGTTGATTTATATTGAATTATCGTTCTTATTTGAAGAATTATTGATATTCCTTACTCATGATATTATTCTGAAACTCTGAACTATCTTAGAGATGATACTTCGTTATTTAAAACTCGTGTTAAGAAACTCTTTACTCTTGTTGTATATTACTTGCTGGGCAATTTGTGCTCATCCTTGCTTATTTAAAACCTTTCAGTTAAAGAGGAACAGGGAGGTGTTTCTGGAACAGACAAGGGCAAGGGAAAGGCTACTAACTAGCTTGTTCCTTTTATGTTTAAGACTAATATGTTGTACTAAGACTATTTTCAGATGATGTTTAAACTTAAGTAGGATTATGTAATAGGTCTTTATTCGATACTATTATGCAATCTATTAAGTACTGTAGGTTGCGAGACTTGGGGGAATAATTATAATAAATCATTATATATTATTCTAAATTTAGATCTTCCGTTGTGAATGTATTGTTTAGTTATTATGGTTTTACCATGAGAACGTGATGAATTCGAGTGACCAAGTGGAGGTCCGAATTTGGGGGCATCACAGGTTAGTATCAAAGCTATAGTTATAAACCTTAGGAACGAAAGTCCTTAGATTATAACTTAAGAGAACTTAGAAGTTAGGAAGGGGATAAAACTCTTGTAGAGTTTTCCTTGGGAGACTTAAGATGTTATGAAAATTTAACTTCATTTTATACAATGAGTTTGTGTTTGTTTAACATTCTAATGGAGTTGTTGTTTATGTTGTCTTATGTTGGTGATTGTAGGATGACTGACATGGGAGGATCTAGCCGAGTAGTAGAGGAGGAGCCGCGTGATATCCGTGTGATCTATGAGACACCATTGATAGCGGAGCCTATTTTAGCAGTGGACTCTATTGATGATGATTATGAGGAAGAGGTGGAGTCTGATCCTGAGGAGGAACCTTTAAAGGAGGAGCCCGAGCCTATAGAGAACTCCGACGAGGCTACTTTTGAGGATCGGATGTTGGGAGAGTATGAGGAGTAGATTTTAGAGTTAGGGTGTAGAGTGGAGGAGTTAGAGGCTGAGGCTAGGGAGAGGGAGTCTGCGTTCCAGAAGTTGAGGGACGAGGACCATCAAAGGAAACTAGTGATGCAGGAGATGGAGGTGGAAATTGCTCACCGTAAGGAGGCAGGGATCCAGATGGGAGCTTTGTTTCACCGAGCAGTGGTGATGAATGTTTAGGTGGCAGGAAAGCTAAAGAAATTAGAGCAAAAGGTTTTGAGTGAGAGGACAGAGAAGGAGGCTCTCCGAACTCAGTTAGAGATGGAGGTGATAGATAGGATTCACTTTGAGGAGAAGTGGGAGGAAGCCAATGATAGGGCAGATGATCTAGAGGATGAGGTGCGGTGCAAGAAGAGGAAGATGAACAAGATGGGCTATGCTCTACGCACGACCATGGAGAGATTGATTGATGGGGTAAATCACTACCCAGCTGAGTAAGGACAGGCCCGGCATACCATAAGTCAGGATATGGTGGTGCACATCTCACAGAAGGAATATCAGAGCGCCGTAGGGCGTGGGATGTTAGATTGAGTCTAGAGGGAAAAAGCTCAGTAGTGTAGTATTTTTATTCATGTGTTATTAATATGTTGTTGTAATCTCAGTCTTTTGTGTAAGATGTGAGATAGTGGTAGACCCCCAAACTTCTGAAAAGTGTTAGAGGGGTAGTAAGTTAGTATGTTCTCGTCTTTTGTGATATTAGGAGATATGTGTTATCATTTATAGCAGTATACTAGAAAAGAACATGTATTGTAACTATTTGGCATATGAATATAAATGATCTTATTTCAGAAATGTGTTATAAACCTGTAGTTCTTTTCTATTAAGAAATGTCTAAGTATTATAGTTAGATAATAAAATGAAAAATTTGTGATGCAGAAAATGCTGCTCAGATGTAGAATAATTGTCCCAGAAGAGTCAGCTAATGATGAGAGAGGTCCAGTAGATCCGATACAGAGATTGGTAGATTTGTTGGGAGAAGCTCTGAGGGGAAGAATTGAACCCATACCACCCATTCCCCAAGTTGTCCCAGTAACAACCTTCAAAGATTTTAAGAGTGTAGGACCCCCAGAGTTCACGGGAACCATTGACCCGATAGTTGCCCAAACCTGGATCAAGGAGATCAAGAAATCCTTCACTATAGCTCGTGTGGGTGAAGACCAGAAGATAGTATTTGCCACATACATGATGAGGGGCGAAGCGAACTATTGGTGGGAAACTAATCAGCAAAGAGCGGGGGAAGGAATGATATCATGGGAGAGGTTTACTACGTTGTTCTTCGAGAACTATTTCCCGAAGATTATGAAGAGTAAGAAGGAAGTAAAATTCCTAGAGTTAAAACAAGGTGATATGATGGTGGCGCAATACGCAGCTAAGTTTAATGAACTAGCGCAATTTGCAGAACACCAAGTTGTGGATGAGGACAGGAAGGCGAGACATTTTGAGCAAGGGTTGAATCCGTGGTTGTATAATAAGGTATCAGTCTTTCGGATTTATTCCTTTACAACATTGTTGGAGAAGGCAATCATTGCGGAAGGTGGCATTGAGGCCTTAAGTCTATATCATAAGGAAAAAAAGAATAAAAACACTGGTAGAGAGCATCGTGGAGGGAGCAGCAGAGGAGGAAGTAACTCTGGAAAGAGGAAATGGGAAAATAACAAGAACAGAAATAATAACCAAGGTGGGAGTCACCAGGGAAACTTCAAGAAGAGGACCAAAGCTTGCAACAAATGTGGAAGAAGTCATCAGGGAGAATGCTGGAAGAGGAAAAGTACTTGCTATAATTGCAGACAAGAGGGGAACATATCGCCAAATTGCCCAAAGCTGAAGAAGATCAGAGGATGTTTTGCTTGTGGATCAACAGAGCACCAGATAAAGGATTGCCCAAAGAAAGGAAGCGGTAGAGCTAGCGAAAGCCAGGGAGGAGGAAGTAAGTTAATGATTGGTGGACCTGCGCAACCCAACTGATCGACCACTCGAACCTTTAACATGACCATCCAAGATGTCGTAGCTGCAAAGGATATGGTGTCAGGTATAATCCCAATCAATAATATAAATGCTTATGTATTATTTTTATTCGGGTGCCACCTGTTCGTTTGTATCTGAAGAATTTGCTAGTAAACTTAGTACACCTCGAGAACGTTTAGAAGACCCTTTGAACATAGAAGTTGTGGATAAGGAAATAATCCCTGTAGAATACGTCTATCAAAATTATCACGCAAATATTAGAGAACATGAACTAAGCGTAGACTTGATTCCTATTAGACTATGAGAATTTGACGTAATATTGGGGATGGATTGGTTATATAACCATGCTGTAGTAATTGACTGTCAGAACAAATGTGTGAACCTTCAAACTCCGAGTAAGTCTAAGGTAGTGTTTTATGGTAGCTCGTCACTTAAGCAATCGTGTTGCGTTACGATGATGCAGGCCAAGAAATTGTTAAAGAAAGGATGTGTAGGTTACTTAGCTTACATTGTGGATACTCAAAAAAAAGGAGTAGAGATTAAAGATATACCCATAGTAAGTAACTTTCAGGATGTGTTTCTGGACGATCTGTTTGGCCTTCCGCTAGATAGAGAAATCAAATTCGTAATAAACTTAGCATCGGGAATGACACCAATTTTGAAAGCTCCATATCGTATGGTGCCAGTAGAAATGAAGGAATTGGTGATACAACTTCAAGAGTTATTGGATAAGGGTTACATTTAACCGAGTGTGTCTCCTTGGGGAGCACCAGTGTTATTCGTTAAGAAAAAGGACGGATCGATGAGGCTCTGTATCGATTATCAAGAATTGAACAAAGTAACGATCAAGAACAGATATCCATTACCAAGGATAGATAACTTATTTGATCAACTAAAGGGAGCGAAGTGTTTCTCGAAGACCGACCTACGAACGAGATATCACCAATTGAAAGTGCGGGATGAGGACATACAAAAGACTGCATTTCGAACCCGTTATGGACATTACGAGTTTTTGGTAATGTCATTTGGTTTAACTAATGCTCCGGCAGCATTCATGGACTTGATGAATCGAGTATTCAAGCCATACTTGGATAAATTCGTAGTAGTTTTAATCGATGACATTTTGATCTACTCGAAGACGGAGGAAGAACACGCCGAACATCTGAGGATTGTTTTGGAGGCACTACGAAAGGAGAAGATGTATGCGAAGTTTTCTAAGTGCAAATTTTGGATGAAGAAAGTTCAATTCTTAGGCCACGTGGTGGATGAGAATGGAATCTCAGTATACCCCGAAATGGTCAAAGCGGTAAGTAATTGGGAACAACCGAGAACTCCGACGGAGGTGAGAAGTTTCTTAGGGTTAGCTGGGTACTATCAAAGATTTATCTAGGATTTTTCTAAGATAGCGACCCCGTTAACTAATTTGACGAGGAAGACGGTGGAATTAATGCGAAGAGAGTTTTCAAGAGTTGAAGAAGAGATTAAGTGAGGCGTCTATATTATCATTATCGGATGATACAGGAGGATTTGTGGTGTATAGTGATGCATCGCATAGAGGACTTGGTTGTGTGCTTATGCAACACGACGAAGTTATTGCGTATGCATCACGATAGCTGAAGGATTAAAAAAAATGATACCCTACTCATGACCTAGAGTTAGCGGCCGTAGTTTTTGTGTTTAAGATATGGAGACATTATTTGTTCAGAGAGAAATGTGAGATATACACGAACCACAAAAGTCTGAAATATATCTTCACATAGAAGGAGTTGAATATGCGTCAGAAAAGGTGGTTGGAATTTATCAAAGATTATGATTGTGATATTCTTTATCACCCGAGGAAGGCAAACGTAGTTGCCGACACTCTGAGCAGGAAAAGAAGGGAGAAATTATTTCAACTGACGACTCAAGAAGAGTTAATAAGAGATATGGAGAAGTAGGAAATAGAGGTGAAGGGACCCCTAGGGGTCTGAAGAGAAGTTATTTGTAATGGAAGCTTGTCCGACATTGTTGGATAGAGTAAAGGAAGCCCAGGAGAAAGATGGAGAATGTGAGAAAATCAAGAGAAGGATCACGAAAAAAGAGGAAGAAAAATTTTGAATAGATAAAGACGGTATCTTAAGATACGAAGGGAGAGTGTGGGTATGTGAAAGCCCCGAATTCGGGTCCCGAATCACTGCGGATCCGGTACAATCATTCTATAACTATTTGCGGAAGATATAAACATAAATTGTTTATACAATAATTTTTACAAAATATTTTCCCAAGGCCGAGTAACCTTAACTTATACACAATTCATAACATGTCTAACATATAACATTATTATCATACTATACTATTACAATTAAGTGGCACATAAAAATCCCAAAGTTGAACTTGGCTTTATCCTTTCTTGTATGTCAACGTATGCTTCTTGTCTGCAATGTTAATCATGATATAGCAAAGGGTGAGCATAATTTTGCCCAAAGAAGTATAAATTTATTTAAGGATATATATCATGATGGAAAGAATTGAACAATAAGCTAGCTATAATTCTACAATATAATTGAGAACTAGCATTGAACAAACTTTTCATATTTGAATGAACATTGAACATGAACATAGGAATTATATCCGGACCGAATGGTATTGAAGGTGATCGACCTTTCATACCTGATGAATACATGCATTATGCACAGAGTGTGAATAAATAATTCATAGACATGGCAATTAGTAATGATTAACCACACGTATATCCGAATGAAACAACTCGAAGGTCGAAGTTAAGAAAAACATGTATGTTAGATGTTTACCATTACTGCAATCTATTTATCTTTGACTAAAAACCTAATATAAATAATATCGATCTACAAATTAGAATAATATCATCACAATATTTAAAATAACCTAAACACAGTATCACATAATCCCATCAGTCTATAAAACACATAAAACTTAACCTCAAGTCAAACTTTTATAGTCTGAATCGAGTCTAGTACAATTCTGACATCCCGACGGTCTAGTCAAATAATCATCGAGTTTAAGCTTAATTAAACTCTACCTAAACACTTAACAATTATCTTAGATAATTATTTTATCAGTCAAAATATTTTTCATAAGCTCGTAATAATTTTTAGATAATTATTATCATTTATCATGAATTTTTAGTCATTAATATCGTATTTATATAATATAAATACCACATTATTCTCTCATTATTAATATTTATTTAATATTAAATATTAATGAAAATCATAACATAATATTATAATATATTTATAATATATCAAAGTATTTTAATACCTTAAAATCATATTTATATGATTTTAAACAATTAAATTCATTATCCAGATAATTGCTATTAATATTAAAATATTAATATTTTCATGGCAAAATATCAAAAGTTATATTTTATAACTCAAAATATTTTTTTCTAACCCTTAAATAATTTTATATAATTTTAAAGCATAAATTCTAATTTATTTAATATATTCATTAAATAAATTCATTACCATTAATATTAATTTATTAATAAAATTCATCACAAAATATCAAATGTTATTAAAAATAACTTCAAATATTTTCTTATACCATAATATAATTTTTAAGCATTAAAATAATTTATTTAATATTATAATTAAATAAATTAACTACTATTTATATTCCAAAAATATTAAATATTTATGAAATATACTCTAAATAATTAAAAACTAATTTTTGGACTTTAAAATAATTTTTAGGAATTTATTATGTATTTTTCATAATTAAAAACTAATTTTCTCTAATTTTTAAATAAAATAATTAATTTTCTAAATAAACTTTCGCTAAAAGAGGCTTTAGGCGACAAATCTGTCGCTAATGGTGTTCTTGGTGTTCTTGAGCACCAACTCAGAAACTCATAGGCAGTTACAAGGTGCCACGTTTGATCGGTACTAGATTAATGATCTTGGAGAAAGATGGAGAATGTGAGAAAATCAAGAGAAGGATCACGAAAAAGAGGAAGAAAATTTTGAATAGATAAAGGCGGTATCTTAAGATACTGAAGAAGGGAGTGTGGGTATGTAGAAAGCCCGAACCGGGTCCCGAATCATGCATGGATCCGAGACAATCATTCTATAACTATTTCGGAAGATATAAACATAAATTGTTTATACAATAATTTTTACAAAATATTTTCCCAAGGCCGAGTAACCTTAACTTATACACAATTCATAACATGTCTAACATATAACATTATTATCATACTATACTATTACAATTAAGTGGCACATAAAAATCCCAAGCTGAACTTGGCTTTATCCTTTCTTGTATCCGACGTATGCTTCTTAATCTGCAATGTTAATCATGATATAGCAAGGGTGAGCATAATTTTGCCCAGCAAGTATAAATTTATTTAAGGATATATATCATGATGGAAAGAATTGAACAATAAGCTAGCTATAATTCTACAATATAATTGAGAACTAGCATGAACAAACTTTCATAGCTGAATGAACATTGAACATGAACATAGGAATTATATCTGGACCGAATGGTATTGAAGGTGATCAGCCTTTCATACCTGATGAATACATGCATTATGCACAGAGTGTGAATAAATAATTCATAGACATGGCAATTAGTAATGATTAACCACACGTATATCTGAATGAAACAACTCGAGGTCGAGTTAAGAAAAACATGTATGTTCCGATGTTTACCATTACGCAATCTATTTATCTTTGACTAAAAACCTAATATAAATAATATCGATCTACAAATTAGAATAATATCATCACAATATTTAAAATAACCTAAACACAGTATCACATAATCCCATCAGTCTATAAAAACACATAAAACTTAACCTCAAGTCAAACTTTTATAGTGCAGATCGAGTCTAATATAAATTCGACATCCCGCACATGCCTACAGTCAAATAATCATCGAGTTTAAGCTTAATTAAACTCTACCTAAACACTTAACAATTATCTTAGATAATTATTTTATCATCAAAATATTTTTCATAAGCTCGTAATAATTTTTAGATAATTATTATCATTTATCATGAATTTTTTAGTCATTAATATCGTATTTATATAATATAAATACCACATTATTCTCTCATTATTAATATTTATTTAATATTAAATATTAATGAAAATCATAACATAATATTATAATATATTTATAATATATCAAAGTATTTTTAATACCTTAAAATCATATTTATATGATTTTTAAACAATTAAATTCATTATCCGATAATTGCTATTAATATTAAAATATTAATATTTTCATGGCAAAATATCAAAAGTTATATTTTATAACTCAAAATATTTTTTTCTAACCCTTAAATAATTTTATATAATTTTTAAAGCATAAATTCTAATTTATTTAATATATTCATTAAATAAATTCATTACCATTAATATTAATTTATTAATAAAATTCATCACAAAATATCAAATGTTATTAAAAATAACTTCAAATATTTTCTTATACCATAATATAATTTTTAAGCATTAAAATAATTTATTTAATATTATAATTAAATAAATTAACTACTATTTATATTCCAAAATATTAAATATTTATGAAATATACTCTAAATAATTAAAAACTAATTTTGGACTTTAAAATAATTTTAGGAATTTATTATGTATTTTCATAATTAAAAACTAATTTTCTCTAATTTTTAAATAAAATAATTAATTTTCTAAATAAACTTTCGCTAAAAGAGGCTTTAGGCGACAAATCTGTCGCTAATGGTGTTCTTGGTGTTCTTGAGCACCAACTCAGAAACTCATAGGCAGTTACAAGGTGCCACGTTTGATCGGTACTAGATTAATAATCTTCAGGAGAAAGATGGAGAATGTGAGAAAATCAAGAGAAGGATCACGAAAAAAGAGGAAGAAAAATTTTGAATAGATAAAGACGGTATCTTAAGATACGAAGGGAGAGTGTGGGTATGTGAAAGCCCCGAATTCGGGTCCCGAATCACTGCGGATCCGGTACAATCATTCTATAACTATTTGCGGAAGATATAAACATAAATTGTTTATACAATAATTTTTACAAAATATTTTTCCAAGGCCGAGTAACCTTAACTTATACACAATTCATAACATGTCTAACATATAACATTATTATCATACTATACTATTACAATTAAGTGGCACATAAAAATCCCAAGCTGAACTTGGCTTTATCCTTTCTTGTATCCGACGTATGCTTCTTAATCTGCAATGTTAATCATGATATAGCAAGGGTGAGCATAATTTTGCCCAGCAAGTATAAATTTATTTAAGGATATATATCATGATGGAAAGAATTGAACAATAAGCTAGCTATAATTCTACAATATAATTGAGAACTAGCATGAACAAACTTTCATAGCTGAATGAACATTGAACATGAACATAGGAATTATATCTGGACCGAATGGTATTGAAGGTGATCAGCCTTTCATACCTGATGAATACATGCATTATGCACAGAGTGTGAATAAATAATTCATAGACATGGCAATTAGTAATGATTAACCACACGTATATCTGAATGAAACAACTCGAGGTCGAGTTAAGAAAAACATGTATGTTCCGATGTTTACCATTACGCAATCTATTTATCTTTGACTAAAAACCTAATATAAATAATATCGATCTACAAATTAGAATAATATCATCACAATATTTAAAATAACCTAAACACAGTATCACATAATCCCATCAGTCTATAAAACACATAAAACTTAACCTCAAGTCAAACTTTTATAGTCTGAATCGAGTCTAGTACAATTCTGACATCCCGACGGTCTAGTCAAATAATCATCGAGTTTAAGCTTAATTAAACTCTACCTAAACACTTAACAATTATCTTAGATAATTATTTTATCGATCCAAAATATTTTTCATAAGCTCGTAATAATTTTTAGATAATTATTATCATTTATCATGAATTTTTAGTCATTAATATCGTATTTATATAATATAAATACCACATTATTCTCTCATTATTAATATTTATTTAATATTAAATATTAATGAAAATCATAACATAATATTATAATATATTTATAATATATCAAAGTATTTTAATACCTTAAAATCATATTTATATGATTTTTAAACAATTAAATTCATTATCCGATAATTGCTATTAATATTAAAATATTAATATTTTCATGGCAAAATATCAAAAGTTATATTTTATAACTCAAAATATTTTTTCTAACCCTTAAATAATTTTTATATAATTTTTAAAGCATAAATTCTAATTTATTTAATATATTCATTAAATAAATTCATTACCATTAATATTAATTTATTAATAAAATTCATCACAAAATATCAAATGTTATTAAAAATAACTTCAAATATTTTCTTATACCATAATATAATTTTTAAGCATTAAAATAATTTATTTAATATTATAATTAAATAAATTAACTACTATTTATATTCCAAAAATATTAAATATTTATGAAATATACTCTAAATAATTAAAAACTAATTTTTGGACTTTAAAATAATTTTTAGGAATTTATTATGTATTTTTCATAATTAAAAACTAATTTTCTCTAATTTTTAAATAAAATAATTAATTTTCTAAATAAACTTTCGCTAAAAGAGGCTTTAGGCGACAAATCTGTCGCTAATGGTGTTCTTGGTGTTCTTGAGCACCAACTCAGAAACTCATAGGCAGTTACAAGGTGCCACGTTTGATCGGTACTAGATTAATGATCTTCATGATTCTTGGTTATCTAAAGTCTTACATATGTAGTATTTATGTCATACTATACAAACAAACTGATTCCAGGGTCATACAGCATCATAACAGTGAGATATAAGCAATCAAAAAGTCTGACAAGGTTGTTCTTCATTTCTGGGTTTTCCAGAAAATGAAGAACATCACATGATGCTATATCTAGATCCTTAAATCGTGAGCTCTAAGTCTGTTTTGGTTGATTTACGAGTTCAAACAGCTTGTAGTCCATATGTCAGGGAACATTTATATATTATCAGATCATCATAACAATACCACAATCACAAGATTTAATCCGGTCAAAGTGCATGCCAAAAACTGTTCTTGGTGAATTCTGGGTTTTTCAAAAATTCATCCGGATAGTTGGTCAACGCTTGTTTGACCACTGATATAATCAATTCTGTTGTTAATCTAGGTGATTTAATAACATGGACTAGTAGGTCATATACCAGTCTACAACATCCAACCAACATCATGACCAAAAATATAAAACACGACAAGATCTAGAGCCTACAAAAATACTGTTAGTGATTTCTGGGTTTCTGGGTTACCCAGAAACCAGATTTCGTGGCCAATCAACGCAGTTTGACTGCTCATATCTGGAGATCTAGACATGTTATGATCATTATTCCAGTTCAAGAGTGAAGCCTACATAGCAACGAACAAATCCATAACATAAAATAAAATATAACACCTAACACACACAGATCTAGAAACCCTGACATTTGACTGTTAGAACACATTTCAAAGTTTTTCCCATATTTTTCAAAACTTCAAAATCGTGCATCTAGATGTTATAGATCCTTGATCTAACAACCCAGATCACTTATTAACACCCTAATACACAACTTTAACCAATAACTTACAAAATCTAACATAAAATACAAAGATTTTTAAGATTTAGGGTTTTTATACCTTTTAGGCTTTGATCTTGATTCTGATCACCATGTTCTAATCTTGGGATGCTATGGATCATACTAAGGACTGAATTACCAAGTAATTTCGTGGGTCTAGAGAGAGAAGGAGTTGATTGAGAGTTTGATAGCAAATTAGCAAAATTTATGAACTTTCTCTCTCATCAATTATTTATAAACTTGGAAGCAATAATGTGGCTGTGATATATGGCTGATGTGAGACCCCAAATTTTATGAATAAAGATTTAAATTTCTCGAAATATTTTTTTTAATATTATGGTGTGGATTTGATATAATGTTATAGTTGTGGGAAATATTTACAAATTTTGCAAAGTAAGCAAGTGGTTATATAATATTCGATTGGTCGGGGAATATTCTTTTTGTCGGGGAATATCCATACGACGACACAATCATTGGTGGACCCCATAACGGAAGTATTGTCGTAGTTAAAACGCACGTAATTATCTTTTATAAAAATAACGATTTGAAAGTGTTACCGTTAAAAGCTGTTGAACTACCCGGTTGTAAAAATCTGATAATCTGGCGTGGTTGCATAGTAGCACACGGTATTGTTTATTTATGTTTACGTAAGAAGTCACTTAGTTATACTAAAGTATTGCTACAGTAATTGCTACATCATATCTCTCATATTATTGATTTGATTATTGTCACAGTATCATCTGCATAATATTTTATATATTATTAAATCAATAATTGAGACGACAAAGTTATTCATATTATTAAATTGCAATATTTACAAAGTCTAGAAGTTCTGTCAAGAAGAGGTGTGGTCATCTAATTGCGCGCCAATAAGGAGAAATCCTTATCGAAAAGCCCCCTCTTTCCTGAGAACGACCTGGTTGTTAAATATTGCGAATTATAATATTAATGATGAATAAGTTCGTGTTGATTAAAGATGAAATTGATAGTTCCATTGTGTTGGAATTATTAGTGCTAGTGAAAATCGACATTTATTCCGATGATAATTGATGTTTGGGGGTTATATTGATATATCGGGTAATTAATCGGATAACTGAGCAATTAATTTCTACTAATTCACATGCTTATATAACTATTTCTTCACATGTGTGTACTATTGAATCACATTATTGTACTATTAGGGGAGTTGGTGCAAGATTGATAACACTTGCATGACTAAGTTAAAAATGGAGGTATAGATGGAGGTACTATACTGGAATTCGTATTTTCACATGATTATAACTATTGATTCATATTATTTACTATTAGGGGAGGTGGTGCAAGTTTGATAATACTTGCAGGACTAAATTAAAAATGAAAGAAAAGTTGGAGGTATTGTACTGTAATATTTCGAGCCCCAAAACGTACAATTATCGAAACTATAATTTCCTATAAATAGAAGTTCATTCTTCCTTCATTTCTCACCAATTCACTAAAGCTTTAGAGTAATTATTATAGAGAGAAATTATAGAGAGAAAGAAGAAGAGAAGTTTGCTACCTCTCTACTCCAGTATCCAGTTTCTTTCTAAGGTAAGGAGTATTATTTCTTTCGTATTTATGAAGAGAGCTATTGTTATTCCATTCCTTATTAATCTGTTGGAATAACCTGTATATGCGAAGTACTGCATACATGGTGAAATTCTTCTGTTATTCCATTCCTTATTATTATGTTGGAATAACATGTCTATGCGAAGTACCGCATACATGGTGAAATTCTTCTATTATTTCATTCTTTATTATTCTGTTGGAAAATCAAGCATGCGTGATGGATCCTAGTGATGATTTTAAAAAGAAATCACAATAGACAATATTTTGTGATGAATTATTTGAGTCATCACAAAAAATAGTATATATATGATGGCTTTAGTGATGGTTAATTTTTCCATCGTGAATATATATACGTGACGACTATTTCAATCACCAAATATTATCCAAAAATAATTTTTAGTTTTTGAGATGGCATGCAACCATCACCTATATATTTCTCCTTAACGTGATTGGATTTAAGCCATCACAAAGAAAAATATTCAAGAAATATTTGGTGACGGCCAAGACCATCACGAAAAGATGATATTTATGATGACATTTAAATTAATCTCAAAAAATGATACTATATGATGTACTTTTTCAACAATCACAAAATAATAATATAGATGACGGCTCCTAGTAATGACAAATTTTGCCATCACTATAAACTATTTGTGACGGTCAAGGCAATCACAAAAAAAACAAGCATATATGACCAACAAATATATTAGGTGATGAAATTTACTAGCAATCACAAAATAGTAGTATATATGATGGCTCTTATTGGTGTCTAGTTGTGCTACCACTATAAAATATTTATGACAATAATTACAATCACTGAATTTTTCGCGTAAATTATTTTTTATTTTTTGAAGGGAGGCAGTACAATTGATAATATTTCAACGAATGTGGGAATATATTTGTTTTGTCATTTATCGAGGGAGGCATTTTTCACTTTATTTTTCTTGATTTTGTTTGAACCATCACACAATATTTCATCTAAAGAAAAATATTAAAGCTTAATGCAATCACTTATATTCTTGGTTGTCGAGCTTGAACAAGTTTTATCCAACATTACTATCATCTGCAATAACTATATTTAATATCATTATGAGTAATATTCTCTATCATAAGTAATATATCTTTTGTCCTCCAAAAAGTCTTTAAACATTAAAATAATTTATCCACGAAAAATGACATTACTTAATAATAAAAAAATATGCCCATAAAAATTAAATTTATTTCGAAAAAAATTCATACATTGACCATGAAAAAAAAAATGTAATGTAATTAAGTTTGAGTTTAGTCATAGTTAATTTATAGTATCCTACAACTCAAATTGTAATGTAATTAATTTTTTAAAATAGAATCTTAATAATACTTTTTAATTAATTTATAATATTAAATGTTTTATTTATTAAAATATTAAGTTACAATAATTTAAATTTTAAAATATTTTAAATTGACAATAAAAATTATAATAATTAAGACTCTTTTGTAGAACAAATATTTGTGTTAAATTATTATTATTATGTTCTACAAAAAAAGTTATATTTCAATTTGTTATTAACTAATTTATGACATTTTAAAATTAAAATTTAAATTTAAATTAATTTAAGTTTTTAAAATAATAATTTTATTTACAATATTACTTTTTAAAGAGTTTACCATATTAGTTTTTAAAATCTTATAAGTTACAATATAAGATGCACACTGTCTGTTTGGAGAAATGTCACAAAGAAATAGATTAATTTATGTGTAAATTTGTTTTAAATTTTAATGCATAACTAAACTTTCTATCTCACTTCTACAGTTCTACTCTATTTTTGTAGTTGACTTGAGAACCCTTTCTTTTGAATGTATTCTGATATACATTTATATATGTGTGTATCTTATTTGGAATTTTTTAGGCTGAAATTATTTTTGTTACATATGTTGGGAGCAAATATACATGAAACTCTTGTTTTCTAATATACAGAGAAATACATGCATGATGTAATTGCTGCTTTGTTTTCTGATCACATGGGGGGCCCAGTTGAGGATGCTGACAAC
Source organism: Panax ginseng (assembly GCA_020205605.1). Classification (NCBI taxonomy): domain Eukaryota; kingdom Viridiplantae; phylum Streptophyta; class Magnoliopsida; order Apiales; family Araliaceae; genus Panax; species Panax ginseng. Next base: position 126,341,707 of record CM035131.1, on the reverse strand, counting down.
ATGTTGATGGCATGGAAAAGTCATAGTTCTAATTTGAAGGCAACGTCTCTTAGGAGCATGGTTTTACCTCTTGGTTCTTTGATAATTGGGTTGGCGCGCCATCATGCACTGTTGTGCAAGGTACTTTCAGTATTTAGGTGTTCAAGTATTTAAAGTAGAGTAAACCTAATGTAGAATAGAGATTTATACTAGCATTTGTTTCTGTTTTGAGGGGCATGATGCCTGACCATGGTGTATGCAATGATGCACTCATCTGGTGCCTTATATTTTAGATTGCCTCTCATCGGAGGAAGTCATTTCTGCATAAAGAATAAAATTTATTTCGAAAAAAATGTTGGTGAATGTTGTATAGTCAGTAAATTCGTATATGTACATCAAAAGGATTGTGATTTAACTAATTTCACTCATGCAGAATGGTTCAATGATTCTATTAAAGTTTTGAAGTCAGAAAATATGCGTTCATGGTGGGGAAATTAAAGTAATCATCAAAAGAAGCAAAAAAGAAATTGAGCAAAAAGAGTTTTATTGACACATTGCAACGGAAATTTAAGATCCTATTTGAAGGAAAATCTAGCAGTAGACAAGGAGCATCTTGGAGACGTTGCAGTGACACAGTTTCTGAAAACAAGTTTCTATCTCGACCAGTATCCAGGTCGTCATCACCTTCCAAACATGTAGCAAGATGTCAAAGTTTTGTTGAATGGCCTCAGGCACAACCACTTCCCCTTCCAGGTCTGCATCCTGTAAGCATAGCTCTTACAGATTCTAGAATCTCTGGATTGGCAAAATCGAGACAGGGAAAGGGTGTCAAACCATCACTATTTCTGCCTCTCCCTAGACCTGCGTGCATCTGAAACAGACTAGATCATACAGAGTTAGATGGATATTTTGTTACTGCATCTGTTTCTAGTGAATGTTCTGTTGATAGTGATGATCCTACTGACTCAAGCCAGCGTAGTCCCCTGACATCTGATTGTGAACTTGGGAATAGAACAGAGGCGAGAAGCCCTTTCAGGTGAGATTGTGCATAAAGAAAATACATCAACACTAGTAATAATAATAATAATAATGGCATTTATTACTCATAATAATAGCGTTTTTTGTCGAAATAAACCTAAATATTGAAATAGTCATAACTTGCTCAAAGTTGGAATGAGCTCATTTTTGGACAGGAGGTACTTTATACCATATATTTTCATGTCCCAAAAGGACGGAATTTATTTCACAAACTGAGTGGCCGAAAATGCCTTTTTAAATTTCTGGGCAGTAGCTTTTTGGTACTTTGCAGTTTTTGACTCCTTTGCTAAAATTAGTCCACACGAAAATTTACAAAACCTTTTCCAGTGATTCCACTTGGATAAGTTAGAAAACTCATAGATCTAACTCTAGAATTTGACCACACTCAAAAACTCGAAATATAATAGGAGATATGGTCAATTGAATTTTATGTTCTATTTTCACCAAAATTTGATTTTCAACCCTTTGTGATTTCTAAGAAACTTTCAAGTTTTCACATAATAACCAACATAACTCAACATAACACTTACTAATACTACATATACTCATGATTTTTATCAGTCCAATTCTTTTATTATGACTTTCATCATAATCAACAGTCCAATGCTTATATTATGACTTTCATCATAATCCACGTAAATAGATTATTTTCACAATTTAATAAGGAATGAATACAAAGGATCATTCATCATGCATGTGGTAATCCACATTGACATGTTATTCCAACAGAATAATAAAGAATGGAATAACTGAAGAATTCACCATGCATGCGGTACTTGGCGATGTAAACGAGTTATTCCCAATGTAATAATAAATAATGGAATAACTGAAGAATTCACCATGCATGCGGTATTTCGCATAGACAGGTTATTCCCAACAGAATAATAAATAATGGAATAACTGAAGAATTCATCACGCATGCGGTACTTCGCATAGACAAGTTATTCCCAAAATAATAATAAAGAATGGAACCAGGTCATGCGTAAATGCACAAACATGGTATTTCGACAGAATAATAAAGAACGGAATCAGGTCAGGCGAAATTTGCACCGACGGGATATTCCAACAGAATAATAAAGAATGGAATAACAACAGAAATCACCATGCATGCGATAGGTAATCGCATGCATAAAGGTTATTTCAAAAGAATAATAATTAATGGAACTGGTCAAAGGCGTAATACTTAACTTAGATTATGATATTCCAACAAAATGATAAAGAATGGAATAATGAAAAATTTCACCATGTATGCGGTACTCAGATAGGCAGTTATTCCAACATAATAATAAAGAATGGAATAACAGAAGTTCTCTTCATGAATACGAAAGAAATTATACCCCTTACCTTAGAAGAACTGGATATTGGAAAAGTACTGAGGTAGCAGACTTCTTTTCTTCTTTCTCTCTATAATTTCTCTCTCTAGAGTTTCAGTGAATTCGTAAGAAATAATGAAGGAATGAGCTTCTATTTATAGGAGAATGGACTGAATAGTAACTAATTCATGAACGGTCCAGATTGATTTACTTTTAAATGGACGGTCCATATTGATTTACTATTAAAACTTAAAGCAACGGTCCATACTAATTCACTATTAAAACTTTAAACCAGCGATCCATATTGATTCACTATTAAAACTTTAAACCAACGATCCATATTGATTTACTATTATAATTTCAACCAACGATCTGAAAAAATTAGCACATCTCCTCATGGAATAATGTTGTACCCAAAAATGATTTGGACCGAAAAGAAATTTATTTTTCAGGTGAATATACTCCGTGAATAGTACTTCGGGAATAGTAACTCGTGAATAGTAACTCCGACACAAAAAGTGCCTCGAATACCCGATTGAACAATATAACCTCCAGACACCAATTATTATCGAAATAAAAGTCGATTTTCACTAACACAAATAATTTCAACACAATGGAACTATCAAATTCATCTTTAATTAACACGAACTTATTCATCATTAATATTATAACTCACAATATTTAACAACCAGGTCGTTCCCAGGAAATATGAGGCTTTCCAATAAGGATTTCTCCCTATTGGCGCGTAATTAGGTGACCAAATTTCTCCTTGACAGAACTTCTAGACATTGTAAATATTTCAATTTAATAATATGAACAACTTTGTCATCTCAATTATTGATTTAATAATATATCATATTATGCAAATGATACTGTGACAATAATTGAATCAATAATATGAGAGATATGATGCAGCAATTACTGTAGCAATAATTGAGTATAACTGAGTGACTTCGTAAGCATCAATAATCAATACCGTGTGCTACTATGCAACCACGCAGACATTCTTTGACGTTACTACCGGGTAGTTCAAGCGGTTTTAACGGTAACACTTTTCGTGAATTCTTGTAATTAGGGTTTTTTAATTAATTAGGGTTCCTAATTAATTAAGGTTTTCCTTAATTAGGGTTAAAATCAATAACACATGACATTCATAGTCCAGTGCAATTACTTGAAAATCTTATAGTCTTATTTGACTATCATATTAGGGTTTATTAGTTGACATTCATGTGGTGCAATTACTGGACGTATCACCGCTTCCACCAAACGATGAGGCTGTCTAACAGAACGGGGTTGAGGCACTTCAGAAGCCCTCCTTCGTACACCAAAAATAGTCCTGCGGGAACTTCTCGGCTGATCCGGATCCATATATCTGGACAACGAGTCTCCAAATCAGCTCAAAAAAGGTGTGGTAAATTCTAACCTGGAGCTTTTCAAAATGCATTTTATGACTATATGCATGCATGCATTATTTTAACATACATCTACAGTAGAGTTAAAATTGCATAACTACCCAATGCCTACATTTTGGAAATTTTTTGCCATAGTCCCTTTGTAAATAGGACTATCCACATACACGTAGGCATGACTAGGTGGCCATTCAGTACCACACCTACCCACAGTCATATACATCCTACATATATTAATACATCATAGTAAAAAATCTGTAAGTGTAGTCTAATTACCAGGATTATTTTGCTTTTTCACCTTTACTCATTTATCCTCAATTAGGATAAGAAATGACAGTAAAATGTGCCAATTTAACTGTTTTAAAAGTCAAAATTTTCACATCAGTATGTTCAACATGGTTTAATACTAACATTTACTATGTTGAATATTTTTTATCAAGTCATTTCAGCATACATGTGCACTACTATGTGTTTAGATGCATTTCATGTGATAAAGTCATTTTTCAACTGATAAAAACTGAAAAAGAATGCATACATACATTACCAGGACAGTGTAGAACACTTGTACGGTGACAGAATTTGCAGAAGATCGCCCGAACTCAGTAGATCTGAAGAAAAGCTCTCAGATTTTCTTCACGACGCAACTTAAAAATGACTTATGAAAGCAACTTGCAGGCATTATGTAGCCACGGTTGCCCGCAGGTCCACCTGCAGCTGCTGTAGGTGTACATGAGGCACTCCTACATGGGTCCCACTCCTTTGGCTCAATCCAGTTCGAGTTGCAAAGGAGGTCTCACAAGCTGAAAAGGCCAAATCAGGAATAAAAACGCTACGCGATTGAGCAGAATAGCCTGAAATCATGGTTTTCACAAAGTCTAACCATGGCTTTTACAAGTCACTCATTGGTCTTCGACCAAACATAGGGTTCACTATACCAATGATTTTTGCTTTTGCAAAATCATGCTCGACAATACCGCCCGGGTCAGTCTTTGTCAATAAATGGGTGGTCGTCACCTTGAAACCACAGGAATCCCCGACGGGGGTTACAACGCAACTCATCCATTGATGTATATGTCAATGAAGGTCAAAAAACTTTGACGTTATCTTAACCGATGGCAAATAAATCCATCGAAGCATCGAAAGCCATTCAATGATTTCATCTATTGAACGTATCTACAAGAATCCCCGACGAGGGTTACAACATAACTCATCCATTGATGTACGTGTCAGTGAAGGTCAAACAACTTTGACATTATTTTAACCGATGGAAAGTAAATCCATCGAAGCATCGGAAGCCATTCGATGATTTCATCTTTTGGTACACGTATCCACAGTAATCCCCGGCGGGGGTTACAACATAACTCATCCATTGATGTACATGTCAATGAAGGTCAAACAACTTTGACGTTATTTTAACCGATGGAAAGTAAATCCATCGAAGCATCGGAAGCCATTCGATGATTTCATCTATTGGTGCACGTATCCATGGGGATCCCCGGAGGGGGTTACAATGCAACTCATCCATTGATGCACACGTCAATAAAGGTCAAGTAACCTTAACAGTTTTCCCAACAGGGATATTATCCGGTGATGTACATGTTAGTGAAGGTCAGGCAACCATGACGATACATACTGTTGGCAGTAACTCCAATAGAAGTATGTCCCGGCGATACAAAACAGGGAAGACGATCCTCATCGGGGAGGACCGATGATGGAATATGTTATACACATCCTCAAACAGATAACACACATCCCCACAGAGTCTCTTACACATGAGAGATATATCTTCAGTGGAAAGTCTGTACCAAGGATTCAAGATTTTGGTGATAACCCCAACGTCAACAATCCTAGAGATTCCTGGTAGCTGTGGATCACGCGTCCATGACAGTTCATCAGGCTGCTTATTTATTATCGTCCTCGGTAGAAGCAACAGGCAGCCGACAATCTTCCCATCATGTTGGAGAATAATCCAACAAAACACATGCATCATGTTGCCGCACATGGCATCATGTTTATCTTGTTGCATTTCAAGTGTCTAGGATTCTTTATCCAATCCATGCCATTGCATTGCATGAATATGATAAAGAGGGGCATCTGTAGACACTCGAAATTTTTTGCACACTTATCACTAACATTGCAGTAGGGTAGATTCGTCTTTTAGAGATAACCCTGAAGGACATCTCATATCCATCCCAGAAATACCACCAAAAGTTCAGTTTCCATCCCGAAAAACACACCGGGAGTAGCATTTCCAACCTCGGAGATAACTACAAGGCATGCAGTTCAAATACCAGAAATTCCACTGAAGAAGGCCGATTCATCTCGGAGATAACCCCGAGATATTCAGTCTCAGTCCCAGAAACAACACTGGGAGTAGCAATGTCAACCTTGTAGATAACCCCAAGGAGTACAGTTGCAGTTCCGGCGATAACCCCAGAAATGCTTGTTTCAAATGCATGCAGCTTCAACCTCGGAACTCACACCAAGGCACTTAGTACAAGATCCGGAGATAACCCCAAAAAGACAGGCACACCTTAGAGATGACCCTCAAGACCTTCAGCACTTGCAAAAGTCCAATCTTAGAGATAACCCTAAGCAACGTCTGCTTTATCAGCCCAAACCGGAGATAACCCCAGTGAGGGGCAAAATCATCATTTTTCCACCTCGACCCCACATTACTCCGTCTCAACATTTTATACATATATACACAAAAATGTCCCACAAGAACCAAGGAGTTGCAATCCTGAGTGACTACTACGCGAGGTAGCACACCAGATAGAATTTGAAGCTCGAAGAGATAGGACATGGTTCCATCTTCCTGACTTCGTACAACCTCTAATCTCATGTTATTGCATAGCTCTCGACAAACGTATGCTCGAGCAGACATTGTAGTGCATAAGTGCATGTACTTCGAGACAGCAGGACCTACAGAAACCCGGGACACCCCAGGCAACCGCAGGTACACTTGCGGCTCCCCCCTCTATAATTAGAGGGATTGGGGTGACCATTTTATAAGAGAAAAAGGCGAGGAAGCCCTATTAAATTTGCTCTGTACACACCCCATATTGAGTGCTTTCTCATTTTAAACACTTGTTAGTTCACATATAGCTATATTTTTACCGGTTGGAGTCGAGTGTTCATCCACTTAAAGTCATAAAAGTCTTCATTGGCAGCCTACTGTAAGCCTTCTTACACATTATAAAGCCTTTCTTTTCATCTTTGCACACACTCTTCTTCACATTAAGAGTCGTGTTGTGTGTGTATGCCCGGACTTCGGTCCGTGGTTTCTATTTCTGTTTGTATATATATACTTATATATATATCTATATATACTTATATATATATATATATATATATCTATATATACTTATATATATATATATATATATATATATATATATGGACTAATATTATCGAGTTATGCCTCGATTGAGCCTAGACTTATGTCTAGAGCATTTACTTGCTTATATATATATATATATATATATATGAACTATTGTCGGACTCTGTCCGATGAGCCTGGATTTTACATCCGGAGCATTTACTGCTTTATATATATAGCAACAAATTGTCGAAATGATAAACAGAGCCGGAATCGATATATATCCTGCGCGTTTACCGCTTATATATATATATATATATTTACATTCTGTCCCGCCTTGAGTTTACTTCGTGGCGGTTGATCGTTTTTACTGCTTTCTTTATATTTAGTCCCGCCTGGAGTTTACTTCATGGCGGTTGATCGCATTTACTGCTTTATTTTCATTTTTGATCCCCCATGGAGGTGCTTCGTGGTGGTTGATCATGTCTCTCTATATATATATTTACCGCTTTTATATATTTACATTTCTGATCCCCCATGGAGGTGCTTCGTGGTGGTTGATCATGTCTGTATATATATATTTATAGCTTTTTATATATATAACTGCTTACTACTTTGCATATAAACTGCATCATCATGTGAGCCTAGGAATCATGTGATCACAGATTCAGTCTACTGAATCTAGATTCGATTCCCGTGATGGACATTTTCAGCTGTAAGCAGCTTGTAAATTATTCACGGTGTTTGAATTTCCTTAGATGCCTTTCATGCCCATGAGGAGTTCGACACTGCTATATATTATTTTCTCGAACATGCTTTGCATTTTGAAAATAAAAGCAACCAAGCCGAACATTTTAATAAAATGAAAGTATCAAAAAGTCTCAATTACTGTTGAGCACAGGGTTTGAAAAACCTCTTTTATAAAATTTCATTGCTATATTTTGTTAAAACTGAATTTTTCATACAAATTCAAACCCTTTGTATATAGTTGCGAACGAGGCCTCGCACTAGTTTCAAATAAAAGCACATTGACCCCCCCACACACACACATTCATATAACAGTTTCTTGAAAAGTGGCGGTCACCGGGGCAACACGGATGTCGGGGGTGCCTAACTCCTATCCTCCGCATAATCAAGCCCCTGAACACAAATGAATCTCGGTCTCACAGATCCGTTTAGTAGTGTCACATCACTGGGTCAATGTGCAAACTTTTTCTCTGTTGCATTGGTGCAAGCAGTTAAAAACACCAACTGGCGACTTCTACATTCAAATCGTCGACATATACATGTCGGACATTTTCATAAATTATTTTTTCAAACAAATCTCACCTAACATGAGAACACCAAAGAACATGAACAGAAAAGGGACAAATAAAAATTCTGACGTCGACAAGGAGGATGTGTATATGACACAACCAGAGGGATTTGTTTAAGGTTGGAACAAATTAAGTCTGTAAGTTACAACGATCTATTTATGGATTCAAGCAAGCTTCTTGTAGATGGAACATCGACAATCAAAGAGTTTGATTTTATCAAAAATGAGGATGAACCATATGTGTACAAGAAAGTTAGTGGGAGTGATGTTTCATTCCTTGTATTATATGTTGATGATATACTAATGATAGGGAATGATATTCCTATGCTATAATCGATAAAAATCTGGTTATCTAAACACTTCCCCATGAAGGACTTGGTAGAAGCATCCTATATTTTAGGGATAAAGATCGATAGAGATAGATCTAAAAAGATACTTGGCTTGTCTAAAGGAATGTACATTGAGTCGATGCTAAAGAGGTTTAGCATGGAAAATTCCAACAGAGGTCTCATGCCGTTGAGCCGTGGACTAAATATCTCCAAGAAACAGGCCCTAAAGACACCTGAGGAGAGAGATCGTATGAGTAAAATTCCTTATGCTTCAATAATAGGATCTATCATGAGCAGTATTATATGTATTAGACCGGATGTCGCTCATGCACTTGGTGTAACAAGCACATAACAGTCAAATCCAGGTGAAGAGCACTAGAAGGCAGTGAAAAATATTCTAATGTACTTGAGAAGAACTAAGGATGTATTTCTTATCCACGGTGGGTCTGAATTGAAATTAGAGGGTTTCACAGACTCAAGTTTTCAAACAGACCAAGATGATAGTAAATCCATTTTTGGGTATTTGTTTACCTTGAATGGTGGTGTAGTGAGTTAGAAAAGTTCCAAACAGTAAACAGTTGTTGATTCAGTAACAGAGGTAGGGTACATAGCTGCAAGTGAAGCTGTAAAGGAGGCTGTTTGGATGAAGAAGTTCATAACCAAACTTGATGTGGTTCCTAGCATTAAAGGACCATTACCTTTATTTTGTGATAACACTGAAGCTGTTGTGCAGGCTAAGGAACCCAGGTCTCATCAAAAATCCAAACACGTTTTGTGGCGATTTCATTTGATCAGAGAAATCATTGAAAGAGGAGACGTCACCCTAGAGCGTGTGAACTTTTAAGACAATATTGCAGATCCATTTACTAAAGTGCTAACTGTAAGACCCCAAATTTCATGAATAAATATTATTTTTTCTCAAAATATATTTTTTAATATTATGGTGTGAATTTGATATAATGTTATAGTTGTGGGTAATATTTTTGCAAAGTAAGCAAATTGTTATAAAATATTCGATTGGTCGGAGAATATTCGTTTTAACGGGGAATATTAGTACAACGACACAATCATTGGTGGACCCTACAACAGAATTATTGTTGGAGTTAGAAAATGACAGAACTATCTTTTTATAAAAATATCAGTGAAAGTTTTACCGTTAAGTGTCGAATTACCCGGTGATAAAAGTACAGTAATATGTGTAGTTGAATAGTAGCACACGATATTTGATGCTTACGTGAAAAGTTACTCAATTATACTCAATTATTGCTACAGTAATTGCTGCATAGTATCTCACATTATTGATTCGATTATTGTCACAGTATCATCTGCACAATATTTTATATTATTAAATCAATAATTGAGATGACAAGTTATTCATATTATTATTTGTATAATTAACAATGTTTAGAAAGTTCTGTCGAGGAAAGAGGTTGGTCACCTAATTGCACGCCAATAGGGAGAAATCCTTATCGAAAAGTCCCCTCTTTCCTGGGAATGATCTGGTTGTTAATATTGCGAGTTATAATAATAATGAATAAATATTTTTAAAAATATTGAGGTGATTTTTATGAAGTATTTGTTGTAAATTTTTCAAATTATATGGACCTCCACTTACCCATTTTTCAAAATAATCGGTAGAAAGTTATTCAGTATATATATACATATATATATATATATATAAAAAATAAATGTGTGGGCCACATGTGGGGCCTACGCGTGGAAGAAAAATTACATTAGGGCGGGGGAGAAATGTTGGTCACTGAGGGAGTAATGTGACACCCCCAAATTCGGGTACTCCATTCCCACAGGATTTGGTGTTCACTATCCAAAATCATTACATCTAACTACCCATCATAAAGGATAATGACATAATTTAAATAACTTAAACAATAATCTTTCCCATTAAAGGGTTACATCATCATCTCAAAATAATCCCAGGTAATCTAACCTTAAATTTATTACATCAGTTTGTGGAATACATCATAAAATAAAACAATTCTTTAACATTAAACATTTAAATAAATTTCTCGTAAATCTTCAAAACTTAGTAATGATAACAACATGAGAATGAACAACGAATGCTGAACAATAATGAACTTGTTCTACAAATCAAAAATAGAAAACAAGTTCAAACTTTAATATCTGAGGGTCTTAAGACCACGAACTATGTCCTGATGAGTGAGTTTTATACTCATAATTGAGTGCATTTGAGCTTAATCATTTGGTTGATTTTAAGTGTTTGTGTCTATTCATGCATGTTTTACGTTGTTTTTTGTAGAATTGGGACAAAAGTTACTTGGATCGACATTCGGGTGGCTAGATTTGCGTTTGGACTTGCCATTTACATAATAGTCACTTGAGCAAATTGAGTATTTCTCCGGACCTTATTTTGAAAAGCTTAAAGAATGAAAGTTGTAGATCTACTCTCTTCTTTCCAGAACATCTTGAATCATCAAAATCGGAGTTCAGACGAAGAAGTTATGGCCATTTTCCCAAAGGACGTCTGAGCAGAAAATTTTAAAATTTCCGGGCGGGTGCCTAAACCTAGGCTATTTGCAGCTTGCATGCTTAAGGGGCAAAGGTTCCCATTTCAACGTGTAGTAACAAGGCTGGGAAGTGCGTGAGGCTTGGACGCGTTTTGGGGCTTAATTTTGACACCTTTTGACTCCAAATTGGATTGGGTTTGTTCCTCAGCTAAAAATTGGACTTGTAACCTATAAATACATGATGTAAGGCATAAAATAAAAGGAGATTACATAGATTAGCTTAGATAAAATACTTCATTAGATTAGAATATAAACCCTAGTTCTTAATTAGCCATTGGAGATTGAAGCAAATTGAAGAACATCAAGATCAAGAGAAAGAGCAAGAGGGGAGCATCGACGGTCGACAAAAATTCTATTCTCTTCTCTTATCATACTTTTATCTTTTAATGTCTATTCGGGTTGTGGATTCTTAGTTTTAATTCATTAATTATGAACTAACTCTTTTATTAAGACTACCAATTGAATCTTTTATGTCTATAAATTAGTTATTCAATTTATTCTAATTATTTGTGTCAAAAGTGAATTGTTTATATTGTCTTATGTTGATTGCTTAATTATCTGATCAGTAATTACCTTGTTACTCTAGAAGGAATTGAAAGAGGAATTCTAGGGTTAGAACTGGGCATGATATCATGTGACTTACTTGTTTGCATAACGAATAATTTGGTTTGTGAATTGAATGGAAATATTTGTTCACCGCATTTAACATATAAGGAATTGGAATTGATGGAGTTTAATTCAATTGTTTTGCATAGGAATATAGCAAGATTAATCTGGATTAAATAGAAGTCATTTGATCACTTGGAAAAGGACTTTTGGCATTTAAGAATTCCTGTTAACAATTTAGTTGGCATAATATTTGGGATAATTGGATAATTGATTTATAGTTTATAATTGGGGATATTGTAGTCTTAACCTTTATTTATTTGAATTTATTTATAAAGCAATTTAGTTTAATTAGTTAATCTAGTTTTCTTAATTAGAAAAATCACGATTTGAGATTGTTTAAATAAAATTAGTTTGGTTAAGAATTAGTACTTGGTGATTTTTATTAAATAATTCCTCGTGGGAACGATACTCTACTTTCACTTTATTACTTGTTGACCGTGTATACTTGCACGTATTCATTGATTGCGAAATCGATCAACAAGTTTTTGGCGCCGTTGCTGGGGAATTAATTTAATAATTTTTTACCAATATTAATTTCAATCAAATTAGTCTTAATTTAAACATTTTTATTTTTATTTTTAATTCTCTTCCTATATTTCTCTATTTTTAGGTACCATGGATGACTTTAGTATCAATGGCCATACACGTACATTGACTCAACCAAGGGAAACAGGATTGATGGACTTAATACATCTTCTATAGAGCCAATACAAATTGAGGCAACTTCGAAGACGTTGGAGGTTATCGCAACCCCACTGAGTCGAAGGATGGCAAGAATGACTCAAGCCAAGGGGAGCGGAGATTGACAGACTCATGACACTTTCTGCATTGTCAAAGCACAGACTTGAGACAATTTCGAGGAAGTTAGACGCTTTTGAAGCTCAACGTCGTCAAAGTGTGGCGGTTACTTGTGATTATTGTGCTGGAAATCATATGAGTCATCAATGCGCCATCAGTTTCGAGCCGGTACAGTATGGTGGTGATTACCCCAATAATTATGTCTATCCTAACAACTATTATCAGGATTGGGGGTATCACCCGGATTTTTCATGGAGTAACAATCAAGCTCAAGCACCTAGACAACAAAACACATCCGAATTTCAAAATCAGACTCAACAACAACCAGAAGGGAAACCAGGTTGGGAGGAAGCCTTGGAAAAATTCATTAGAGCTACTGACAAAAAAACCGAGGCACAAGACAAGATATTGAGTCAAGTAGATATGAATGTGAAAAGCCAAGGTGTTTCATGGAGCCATACTCATCAAGATCAATTTTATGCTCCAAGTCCAACATACCCACCGGATTTCTCGTGTCCACCTCCACTACAACAGAAGAACATTTAAATTGGGAGGAAGTTTTGTCCAAGTTCATAGCTTGGTGAGGAGCGGAGGATTAATCAAGAGATATTGAGTCAAAATTTAACGAACCAAATGGAACAACTAACCAATGCCTCGAACATTTGTCCTCAATACACTTGACTCTATGCCATGGATGACGAGACTGATGATGAGCTCGAACCAAATCTGCAACCGGATGTGCCAAATGATATAGATGTTGAAAGAGAGGAAACAATTGGGAACCAAGAAAAGGAGATCGACGAAGATTTAACTGTAAGATTCAACGAAGATGAACCGATTTCATTAGTATCCCATGTGCCTCCTCCACCAAAGTTCAATAATCCGGGCAATTTTGCAAAACCATGCCCAATTGGCAGTCATGTCGTCGGCAAAGCTCTTTGTGACATAAGAGCTAGTACAGTTGTGGAGTCATGGTGGGATGAAAAGGAGAAGATAGAGGAAGATTCCATTATGTTTATTAAGCTTCAATGCCCTAATCTGATCATCGATTTAATGGAGGAAACACCTAGTTTTTGGACGTTTTTAATGGGGAACATATATACAAAGAGCATGTTAGGTGACTTTCATTCAAGGGTCATTATTAATGGGAACCTCCCAAAAGAGACATTGTTACTGATGGATGGAGGGTTCCTCAATTTTCGTAGGGGAATTGAATAGAGAATTGAAGAAGTCAGGCTGAGACTATAAAACAAGCGCTTATTGGGAGGCAACCCAAGTTTAACTTTTATTTTTAGTTTTTATTAGGTTTTATATTAGTAGTTTTGAATTTGCATTTATTTAGAATTTAATAAAACTGCTTCTATCATGGTTTTACAGGTTATTCAAGTCAAATTCAAGTGTGGTGCCCAATTTGTTCCATGTGCTTAGCCTATTCTCCAAACTTAGTGGACAAGAAGGAAGATTGCTATATTTTCAGGGAAGTCCTCTGCTTTATTTTTTTATATTTCAGCCATTGAGGACAATGTCTAGTTTAAGTTTGGGGGTATTTTAGTGTCGTATTGCATATAGTTAGTTATTTGCATAGTAGTTCATTTTTTTTATGTGTTAACATTGTGTTTTTTTAGGTTGCATATAATACATGGTAGTTATTTGCATATTTATATACGTGTTGCATTAGTATGTGTTCCTATAGTATAATTGCAATTTTTTTTTTGCATGAATATGTGTGATTGGTTGGTGTGGTCTTAGCTCAGCCTATGATAAGATTGGTTTTGCATGTTAACTTGAACAGTGTTGATAATTGATGATGAGTTCTAATTTTAATCATGATGATAATCGAGCACTGTCTTAAACTTATGTAACCTAAGTTAGCACTTAAAGTTTAACTATTTTAATCCACTTGGTTCAAGGGTTTCATAATTTGTTTCTGAGGGAAAATCTTGGTTAAAATTTAAAGAAATTAGTGAACTGGCAGTAAAGGTTGGAATGACGTAAAAGCTTGAGTTTGGGGGAATCTATGAGATATATATATACAAAATGAAAATGAAAAAAAAAAAAAAAAAAAGAAATGATGAAAAAAAAAAAAGAGAAAATCCAAAAAAAAAAAAAAAAAAGAATAAACACCGTGGCATGCTTGTCTAGTTTTGTGGCCTTTGTTACTTGAGTAAGTAAGCCCGAGGGGATTGTCTTTACACCTAGCGCTCTAAGGTCTTAATGGCTTGGGAGTCGTTGGTCGAAAGCTCGTTAAGGTAGCACTGAAAAGCCTAAGGGAATAAGACATTGCATGACCACCATGAGAAAAAAAATGAATAAAACACGAGAAAGAGCAAAAATGCCTCGTGATTGAATAAAAGTAGAAATAAATCTCAGATTTACCCTTAGACTTGGTAATTGCTTAGTTTTAACTGGAGTTATCATGTTCACAAAAGTAATTGAATTGAAACTGAAATTTTCCTTATAAGAAGTTTGTTATGTGATTATTTTGAACTGTGGTTGGTTAGAATGGTTAACAAGCACACACACACAACATGGGTGATGACTGGTTTGGATTGACTAATTGGTTAAAGTTATGGATTTTGACTTGATTGGATATATTGTTTGAGTATCATTGGTATCTTTGAGGCCTGTTGCTATATATCATACTGATTTATTACTGGGTTCGTAGGTATTTTAGAAAGTAGATCATGCATATGCATTCATGTAGTTGAGTTAATTTGTTTATTTTTAGTTCTTTTGTGTTTTTACTTGAGGACAAACAAAAGTTTAAGTTTGGGGGTATTTGATGAGTGAGTTTTATACTCATAATTGAGTGCGTTTGAGATTAATCTTTTGGTTGATTTTAAGTGTTTGTGTCTATTCATGTATGTTTTATGTTGTTTTGTAGGAATTGGGACAAAAGTTACTTGGATCGACGTTCGGGGTGGCTAGATTTGCGTTTTTGGCTTGCCATTTACACAGCAGTCACTTCAGAGCCAATTTGAGTATTGCTACGGACCTTAGTTTGAAAAGATTAAAGAATGAAAGTTGTAGATCTACGTCTCCTCTTTCCAGAACATCTTGAATCATCGAAATCGGAGTTCGAACGAAGAAGTTATAGCCATTTTCCCAAAGGACATTGGAGTAGAAAATTTCAAAAAAAATGGGGCCACGGGGCCCAAACCAGCTATGCCAAGCGCCGGAAGCGCTAGAAAGGAGCTTCAGCATTGTAGTGTGCCGATATGGGGCGCTGGGGAAGTGTTTGATGAGACTTGGACGCGTTTTGGGGCGAATTTTGATACCTTTTTTACTCCAAATTGGATTGAGTTTGTTCTTAAGCTAAAAATTAGACTTGTAACCTATAAATCATAATGTAAGACATAAAATAAAGGGAGATTACATAGATTAGCTTAGATAAAACACTCCATTAGATTAGAATATAAACCCTAGTTCTTAATTAGCCATTGGAGATTGAAGCAAATTGAAGAACACTGAAGATTAAAAGAAAAAGAGCAAGAGGGGAGCATCGATTTCTTTACAACAATGATTCTATTCTCTTCTCTTATCATACTTTTATCTTTTAATGTCTATTCAGTTGTGGATTCTTGGTTTTAATTCATTAATTATGAACTAACTCTTTTATTAAGACTAACAATTGAATCTTTTATGTCTATAAATTAGTTATTCAATTTATTCTAATTATTTGTGTCAAAAGTGAATTGTTTATCTTGTCTTATGCTGATTGCTTAATTTTCTGATCAGTAATTACCTTGTTACTCTAGAAGGAATTTAAAGAGGAATTCTAGGGTTAGAACTGGGCATGATATCATGTGACTTACTTGTTTGTATAGCGAATAATTAGGTTTGTGAATTGAATGGAAATATCTGTTCACCGCATGTAATACATAAGGAATTGGAATTGAAGGAGTTTAATTCAATTGTTTTGCATAGGAATATAGCAAGATTAATCTGGATTAAATAGAAGTCATTTGATCACTTGGAAAAGGACTTTTGGCATTTAAGAATTCCTGTTAACAATTCAGTAGGCATAATATTTGGGATAATTGGATAATTGATTTATAGTTCATAATTGGGGATATTGTAGTCTTAACCTTTATTTATTTGAATTTATTTATAAAGCAATTTAGTTTAATTAGTTAATTTAGTTTTCTTAATTAGAAAAATCACGATTTGAGATTGTTTAAATAAAATTAGTTTGGTTAAGAATTAGTACTTGGTGATTTTTATTAAATAATTCCTCGTGGGAACGATACTCTACTTTCACTTTATTACTTGTTGACGTGTATACTTTGCGTATTCATTGATTGCAAAATCGATCAACAACTTTTGAATAAACATGATATACATGCATAGTATTATATTCAAACAATTAGAACAATCTCACTTGAACAATGTATTAGAACAATATATGCCTCGAATAATAATAAGGAAAGTGAAACTCGCTCGATGTAACGAAATAGGTTACAAGAGCTTATTCCATTGTACATAAGGATAGAGTCAATAGTCTTGCTCAATAAAAGTTTAGGAACTTGCATTCATTAATAAAAAAATGAAGTTAGAAAGCTTGCTCAATTGTAAAGAGGTAAGGTTTAGAAACTTGCCTTGTATGTAAGCTACACAAATGTAATATTCGCCAATTACCCTACATATATCATTGAAATCGCAACAACAATTAGTTGTATGAATATTAGCTTTTTGGGTTTTAACCCATCATTTAGGTCATAACCTTAACTTAGCACCTAACCATGTTGGTTAACATCCTTAACGCCTCTGAAATCTCATTACAATCCAACATAACTTAATCATTCATCTCTAACTTTTGAAAACATCACATTCATTTTCATTTCATAACTTATCTAAATAATTATTTAAAAATCTTCACACTTCGCATTACAACACATTATAATCTGTTATTATAGTTTATATTATGTCTTAACATCATTAGCATGCATGTTCATCCAACATAAGTCCATAAATTATAACATGTAAATAAAAGAGACTTCTTTGTCTCGAGAGACAGGGTATGGCAATGCAATTGCCATACTTAAGCTTCTCGGACCCAAGTAGCAATAAGCTTCGCCTTCGCACCAAACTTTCCAAATTACTTATTTAGTTCACAGACAGAACCAGAAACGCAACAACAATGTTCCGTTTTTAGCCCAACTAACACGAATCTCACCCACAAAACAGTGAAATTAACATATACAATTGATATAAAACTAACACAAACATGTTTCCTCACATATTCATCAACTTAGAACAATTAAACATCAAATTAAACTAATTTAATTCCTTAAATTTCATGTTTTCATATAAAAACTCAATTTTGACACCTTTAGCAAATTCGATCGTCACGAACTCGTTTCTTAACCAATTGACATGATTTAAACTACGCCGCTTTCGTTTCTTAACATACTAACATAATCCAACATCAATTTACAGATTATCATACATATTAAACATTAAATTTTGTACTTTCTAAAGCCATTTTCAAACAAAAACATTGTTATTTCAATTCCCTCTTACAATCCAATTTTACGTTTTTACTTATTCCAATAACACTCAAATTTCGTGACTAACAGATTCTACCAAACTATATGTACACATATATGCAATCATCCAACGTGACTTAACAGTTTATAGAAAATTTTCACAGATAACTCAAAACATTAAAATTAGATCTACAATATACCTTAATCCTTGTTTATTGAAGCAATTGATATGCAATGGCTTCAATTTCTTCCACAGCAAAACCCTCAATCTCCTAGCAATTCCCTCTGTGTTTTCTCTCTTCTTCCAAGCTTCATCTCTCTCTCTCTCTCTCTCTCTCTCTCAACTCTGCTCTTCAGCCTTAGGAGAAAAATAAGACGCGTAGAAATAAAATGGCCACTCTCCCATGTACTCTTCCGTTAAAAATAATAACGCGTCTTCATAATTTAAGTTAGGCCAAAGGCCACAAGGCCTTGTTTAGCCATACACCAATTCCCCCGACTAGATTATTTTTTTATTATTATATTATATAGTTTAATGTGTCACACCTTTAGTTAATTTAAATAATTTATAATAACAATAATTAATAATAATTATAATCTCATTATAACTATACTTATAATTAATAAATAATTATATATCTAATTTAATTAATAAATTAAAAACATCACTTTATTTAATTTATTTATTTCCTTTAATATTACACAATTCATTTAATTTAATTATTTCCTTAAATTAAATCCTTCAGATAAATTATCATTACTCAAATTAATTAACGTTAATCAATTTAGTTACTAAATTAATTCACCACAATTCATCAATTATTTATTTTTCTCCATAAATAAATTATTTAAAATATTTATTTAATTCAATAAATATTTAAATTAATTACAAAAATTTCTCGATCGTTACATCCTTCCCTCCTTAAAAGGATTCTGTCCCCAGAATCACAACTCGAAAAAATTTATTTGTTACATTCTTCACTTCTTAACAAGATTCTGTCACCAGAATCGCTATACAAGATCAAGCAAATAATTGAGGATAATTCTTCATCATAACGCTTTCAAGTTCCCACGTAGCTTCTTCAACATTGTG
This sequence comes from Panax ginseng, assembly GCA_020205605.1. Classification (NCBI taxonomy): domain Eukaryota; kingdom Viridiplantae; phylum Streptophyta; class Magnoliopsida; order Apiales; family Araliaceae; genus Panax; species Panax ginseng. Next base: position 126,322,407 of record CM035131.1, on the reverse strand, counting down.
GTTCCTCCAGATTACCTTAACAGAAGGTATCACCTTGTTCCTCAGTACTTGCTCTTTTCTGTCAACAATTTGAACATGGACTTCTTCATATGACAAATCTTTCTCAAACTGTAAGGGCTCATATTCTATAACATGTTTATAATCAGGCTTATATGGTCTCAATACCGAGACATGGAAAATATTATGAATATGCTCCAATTCCGGAGGTAAAGCTACCTTGTAAGACCCCAAATTTTATACATAAAGATTTAATTTTTTTGAAATATTTTTTTTATATATTATGGTGTGGATTTGATATAATATTATAGTTGTGGGTGATATTTACAAATTTTTCAAATTAAGCAAGTGGTTATATAATATTCGATTAGTCGGGGAATATTAGTTTTAACAGAGAATATTAAATGCGACCAAGACAATCATTGGTGGGCCTCATAATCTAAAGTATTGTCGTAGTTAGAAAACTACGTAATTATCTTTTTATAAAATTAGCTGGCGAAGTTTTCTGATTAAACTGTTGAACTACCCAAATAGTAAAAGACAATGAATGTCTGGCGTTGTTGCATAGTAGACACAAGATTGATTATTGATGCTTACGTAAGAAGTCACTCAGTTATACTCAATTATTTTTACAGTAATTGCTGCATCATATCTCTCATATTATTGATTCAAATATTGTCACAGTATCATCTGCATAATATGTTATATTATTAAATTAATAATTGAGATGACAAAGTTATTCATATTATTATTTGCAATATTGACAATGTCTAGAAGTTCTGTCAAGGAGAGATTTGGTCACCTAATTGCGCGCCAATAAGGAGAAATTCTTATCGAAAAACCCTCTATTTCCTAGGAACGACCTGGTTGTAAAATATTGTGAGTTATAATATTAATGATGAATAAGTTCGTGTTGATTAAATATGAATTTGATAGTTCCATTGTGTTGGGATTATTAGTATTAGTGAAAATTGACATTTATTACGATAATAATTGATGTTTGGAAGTTATACTGACCAATCGGGTAATTAATCGGATAAATAAGCAATTAATTGCTATTCATTCACATGCTTATAACTATTTGTTCACATTCATGTACTATTAGGGGAGGTGGTGCAAGATTGATAATACTTGCATGACTAAGTTAAAAATGGAGGTATAGATGGAGGTACTATACTGTAATTCGTATTTTCACATGTATAGAACTATTAATTCACATGATTGAACTATTGATTCACATGATGTACTATTAGGGGAGGTGGTGCAAGTTTGATAATACTTATAGGACTAAATTAAAAATGAAGGAAAAGATGAAGGTATTGTACTGTAATATTTCGAGCCCCAAAACATGCAATTATCGAAACTTTATTTTCCTATAAATAGAAGCTCATTCTTCCTTTATTCTCACCAATTCACTAAGACTCACAAGAGAAATTATAGAGAGAGAAGCTATAAAAAGAGAAGTTATAGAGAGAAAGAAGAAGAGAAGTCTGCTACTTCACTACTCCAGTATCCAGTCTTCTTCTGAGGTAAGGGGTATTATTTATTTCATATTCTGAAGAGATATTATTTTTCATATTCGTATGAATATTAATGTCGTTCAATATTCATAAAGAATATTATCTTCGTTCAATATTCGTAGGAATATTATCTTCATTAAATATTCATTGGAATATTATTTTCGTTCAACAGTTGTAAGGGATATTATTTTTGTTCAATATTCGCTTGAAATAATATGGCTTCTATACTCCATGAAATTAGTAGAATATCCTTGATATTTGCGCTTCATCGAGTATCTTTTCATGAAAATATTATTATGAGCTTTCTTGATAATTATTGATCTTTTCATTGTAACACCCCCCAAATCCGGGTCCCAAATCACTACGGATCTGATACAATCATTCTACAACTATTGCGGAAGATATAAACATAAATTGTTTATACAATACACTTTACACATTACCCCAAGGTCGAGTAACCTTAACTTATACACAAATTATAACTTATCTAACACATAGCATTATTATCATACAAGACTATTACAAATTTAATCGCGCACATTAACTATAAACTGGAACTGTCTTTAACCTTTCCTTGAATCCGAAGCATTTGCATTGTCTGCAATGTTTATCATGATATAGCAAGGGTGAGCATGAAAGTTGCCCAACAAGTTTAAATAAAATTTAAAGATATATCATGATTGAAAAAATCTGAATAATAAGCTGGCTGTAATTCATCAATATAATTGAGAACTAGCACGAACAAACTATTGACTGAACAAGTATTAAACATGAACAAATTTATCTGGACCAACTGGTAATGAAGGTGATCAGCCTTTCATACCTGACTTATACATGCAATATGTACAGAGTACAATTCATGGCAACCATCAATGATTAACCATAAGCTTATCTGAATGAAACAATCTCTTAGTAGAGTTAAGTAAAAACTTGCCTGAACCGTTGATTACTGTTAAGCATTTTATATCGCTTTATCTGAAGACCTAATATTAGTAATATAGATCTCCAATATTAGAATAATATCATCACAATATAATACTATTATATATATACACATAATAACCTAAACACATAACACATAACCCTATCAGTCTACAACACACATAAGACTCGATATCAAGTCAAACTATTGTAGTCTGAGTTGAACCTGACAAAATTCTAACATCCCGACGGTCTAGTCGGACAATTCACGAGTTTAAGTTCAATTAAACTCTGGCTAAATACTTAACAATATCTTAGACAATTTTCTTATCAGTCAAAATAATTTTCATAGACTTGTAATTTTTTTTCAGATAATTAATATCATTTATCATAATTTTCCAATCACTTATATCGTATTTAAATAAATTAAATACCACATAATTCCTTAATCATTAATATTTATTTAATATTAAATATCAATGAAAATCATAACATAATATTATAATATTTTATAATATCACAAAGTATTTTAATACTTTAAAATCATATTTATATGATTTTTAAACCGCTAAATCTATTATCCGATAATTGCTATTAATATTAAAATATTAATATTTTCATAGAAAAATATCAAAAGTTATATTTTATAACTTAAAATATTTTTATAACACTTAAATCATTTTTATATGATTTTTAAATCATTAATTCTATTTTTTTTATAATTTATTTAATATATTTATTAAATAAATTAATTACCATTAATAATAAATTATTAATGAAATTCATCACAAAATATTTAAAGTCATCAAAATAACTTAAAATATTTTCTAATATCATAATATAATTTTTCATGATTTTTATGAATTAAAATCATTTTTAAATAATTTATTTAATATTATAATTAAATAAATAAATACCTTTATATTCAAAATATTAAATATTTTTGAAATATACTCAAAATAATTAAAAACTATATTTCGGGCTTTAAAATAATTTTTCATAATATATTATGTATTTTTAATAATTAAAACCATTTTCTAATTATTATAATAAAATAATTCAATTTTCGAAATTAAGTGTCCCTAAAAGGTCCCTATATAATGAGCAGGTATTCGTTTATAGGTGTTCTTGAGCATGTTCTTGAGCTTGCCCAGAAAACCATGTCAGTGCACAAGGTGGGTAGTTTGACCGGTTCTAGATTCTAGATTATCAAGTTCTGAGTTTATAATTTTGTTAGAATTGTAGTATTCATGCAACACTACAATCTAGATTCAATTCCATGCCCAAACAACAACAAATCTATGAGATAAAGGCCTTACAAAATCATGTCAGAGTTGTTCTTCATTTCTGGGTTTTCCAGAAATGAAGAATATTTTGTACTGCCTTCTTTGATGCTTCATAAGTTGGATTACATGCTTATTCAGTGTAATCTAAAGGTTCGATCTTGAAGAACGCATGGCAGGGTACAACAACATGTCATCAGATCTGACTAACAACAACACGAAATGAAGATTTGATCCAGTCAAACTACATGTCAGGGACTTGTTCTTGAAGATTTTGGGTTTTCTAGAATCTTCATCAAGGCAGATCGGTCAAGCTAGTTTGACCAAGATTATAAACGATTCTGTTAGGGACTTGAGTGAACTAAAGGCTTAAGCATGTAGTCTTCATGTCATACTTCAACCATAAAAAAACAACCTGACCAAATACATTACCAGAAGCAAGATCAATGGACTTGAAAATCACTATCAGACGAGATCTGGGTTTCTAGGTTGCCCAGAAACCCATTTCCGTGACTGGTCAACGCAATTTGACTGCTTATAAAAGGAAATCTAGACATGTTTCAACCTTGATTCAAGTTGTAGAATAAAGATTACATAACATACTACCAGTAAAAACATTTAACACACTAAAACCATTACCAGACACCGATCTATGAAGCGACGACATTTGGTCGGGGCGAAAATTTCTAACTTTTCCAGATTTAAGAAATCTTCAATTTCGAGCATCAAAATGATATGGATCTAAGTTTTAGCAACCCAGATCATCAAATGACACCCTATAACATGACTCTAAACAACAAATTACAAAATCAAACATTAGATCTAAGGATTTCTAAGTTAGGGGTTTTATACCTTCTTTGAGCTTTGATCTAGAATCTGATCATCATGATCTGTTCTTGGTGTGTTATTACATGATCTTGGCTTTGTTTCTCACACTTTCTCACTCTAAGATCCAAAAATATAGAGAGAGAAGGGACTTGGCTATTTTGAAGAGTAAAGTAAGTTTTATTTACTTTATATCCTTGATCCATTTGATTCAATGTATCTAGTTAGCAATTTATGGCTGGTAATTGACACATATCTAAGGCTAGGGCTAGGTTTTGGTGAATAACTTCACCTAAAGTAAAGACCTATACACCAACTTAATAACATACAAAAAGGGTAAAATAGTAATTTCCATATCATTTTATTTCTAGAATTGTCATTTGATACAAACCCTTAGGGTTTAGCTTTTAACCCTTAGGGTTTAGGGGTTAACCCTTAGGGTTTATGGTTTAACCCTTAGGTTTTACATTTTAGTTTCTAAAAATTCCAAATTAGGTTTAAAAATAGAAATTTAATATTTCTAACTTATAATTAGGATTCTATAATTATATTAAGATTTCCTAATCATAACTTCAAGCTTGATTATTAGGATTAATTTATCCTAATTAAAATTGCTAATTTAGCAATTAAGTCAACAGTTGCATATTAGGGTTTCTGACATAATAATTAGGGTTTTTAAAAAAATTTGAAATTAGGGCTTGCTAATTAATTAAGCTTTACCCTAATTAATATTATAATTAATAGCACTAAAGCATTAAAATTCTCCGTTAAGTTCCCAGATTAGGATTTCAAATTACCAGAATCTGAAATTAGAGTTTCCAGATCGGGTATTAGGGTTTTCTAATAATCAATTAGGGTTTTAAGTAATTCATTAGGGTTTTTCCTAATAAATTATAATTAATGACGTTTAGCCTTATACATAGCATTTTCATTCCCAAACTAGGGTATTAAATTTCTGAATTAGGGTTTCGGATTCCCAGAACTAAAATTAGGGTTTTAAAACCGGTTTCTAGGGTTTCTTATCAAACGGTAGGATTTTCTAATAGAACGCTGACGTTCTTAATATATACCTAGGGTTTGACACTGATAAAATTTATCTGGTCAACCCTTGACCGTTAAACACATACTGAACACATAAAATATCATAATCACATAACATATTCACATATACAATTAATCCTGAATAATTCACCAAAATCCTTCACAGAATTTTGAAATTCTCAAAATTCCTTCCCAAAAACGTCAAACACATACACTTATTTTCTGTCTAGGTCTATTATTTGACCTTAAATCAATCATTTAAGATTTTAATAAATTGTCTAAATTCTCGGGTTGTCTCATTCATGACGGAATACTATTCATGAGTTACTATTTATGGGTTAATATTCACCCGGTTACTATTCACTCAAATATTATTCACTTGGGTATTCGGGGCACTTTTCATGCCGGAGTACTATTCACGAGTTACTATTCATGGGTTACTATTCATCCAATTACTATTCACCCGAATATTATTCACTCAGGTATTTGGGGTACTTTTCATGTCGGAGTACTATTCACGAGGTACTATTCTCAAAGTACTATTCATAGGGTACTATTCACGGGGTACTATTTACCTGAAAAATATATTTCTTTTCTGTCCAAATTATTTTTGGTACAGGAATATTATTCTTGAATTTTACTTTACAAAGCAGTATCATGTTGACAATTTGAATATTTTTAAACTCTGGATAAATTTAAAGTCTTTAATATTTATCCTTGATTTCGTTTGATTAATGCTTATATTATTGTCATCATCCTCATGCTTATATTGTGATAAAAATCATCTTTGGCTTACGTACATAAATGTACTGTTGATTGGTATGATTATGACCAGGGATCATTCGGTATAATCATGACCCGTAATGTTATAAATGATGTGGTAAAAGTCCTCATTGGCCCGTAGTGCATTGATGGACAGTTGTTGGTATGATTATGACCAAGGATTATTCGGTATAATCATGACCATTGATGATTACATGAATATCCTTGGCCCGTAGTGCAGGGATGATTCGATGATGTGGTTTATTTATTAAGCTAAGTCTCAGCGATATAGTTAATGAAAAACTTTTAAAATCATAGAAGACAGTAGATATCATGCTCTACTTGACTCTTTTAATGGATTGTTTGTTCCGCTGCAGTTGTTGATCTAAAACTTGTTGTCTATTATATTCTATCAGTTGTTATACTGTTGAAGACTAAGGATAATTTATTCTGCATTATCTTAGTCATAATATTTCTTACTGGGCTAGTTGAGCTCACCCTTTTCTTTTATTGTTCTCTTCAGGAAATGCGAATATAGCTGGGACGAGTCGAGAAATAGAGTGATGGTCCAAGATAAGTGGCTTTTGTAGTCCTCACTATTCTGTGAAATAGTGTGATAATAATTATAATGAGAACTCCATTAAGAGTGGATATTGTTTAGAAGATAATATTCTTGTTTAAACTCTCAGCTTATGTTTGGTTGTATTGTACACGACAGTTATGTAATTAAGTTTGTATTTGATTTATGTACCATGTATTTGGCGACTCAAGATGGGTGATGTATATCTGTTTTGGTGGCGTCACAGTTGGTATCAAAGCTTAGGGATATGATCCCTGGCTGAGATGTGAGACAAGAACTAGGAGGGGAGAGACGGGGAATTCCTTCGCTAGTATGACCTACCTAAGTTTATTTGGTATTTAATTGGTCGGTCAGAGTATAGGGATAATATGTGATATGTCAATTAACCCTTTTTTTGTGACAGTGTTTGAAAATGACATCTGAAAATGTGGAGATCAGCAATTAAGCACATGAGACCGTTGAGTCACCAACGATCAATACCCAGGATAATGTGCAACAGGAAGAAAATAATCCTCAGGTAAACAACAACACCGATTAGATGATGAACTATGGGATGTTCAGAGGCTTTATGCAATTCATGAAACATCAGGCGAGAGAGACTCCTGTTCAAAATGTAGGTAGAAACACTGGCAACTCTCGGATGGTCACTGCTAAGCAGTTCAAGGAGCTAGGACCGCCGGAGTTCTTGGGAAAGCCAGAACCACTTAAGGTGGAGACGTGGATAAAGCAGATTACAAAGATATTTGATGTCTTGGAATGCTCAGAGGAGCAAAAGGTTCCCTTTGCCACTTTTATGTTGCGTGAAGAGGCAGATTATTGGTGGGAATCTGTGAAGTGTACCCATCCTGGCGCACTCAAGATGTCTTGGGAGAAGTTCCAAGAGTTGTTCAACGACAAGTACTTTCCCGAAAGTATTCGTCACATGAAGGAGGTGGAATTCATCAAGTTAGAGCAAAACAATATGACCGTGTCGTAATACGAGGCTAAATTTGCGGAGTTATCCTGGTTTGCATCCCATTTGATTGATAATGAGGAGCGAATGACGCGAATGTTTCTAAGAGGTTTGAAACCCGATATACGTCAATACCTCATTTCACACAAATTTGTTTATATTCAGATGTTATGAATAGGGCTCAATTATTGGAGCGCGATAATGAGTCAACACAACCAAAAGGCAATGACTAACAACACGATAATAATCGTACCAGTGGCAACAACCATCGGAACAATGATAACCATCGTGGGGGAAATTATCATGCCAAGAATGGTAACCACTTCGGTGGTAATCATGGCCAAGATAATAGAAGTGGAAAATTCAAGAAGAAAAGATTTAACGATAATGGGAAGACGTCGGCAGCAGCACTAACACCAGCAACAAATTATAGGGGAGGAGAACGATCGCTAGTTAGATGCTATAGATGCAGAGAGGAGGGACATATAAGTCCAAACTGTTCACAGCCTTTCAAGGTATGTTTTAGTTATGGAAAAGACGGTCACATAGCTCGATTTTTTTTTCCTCAAATAAATCAAGTCCAGTGGGATGGTGGCACCAAAGGTGGATCTGGACACAACAAATTCGGTGGTTTTAGGAAGAGCATTTTTCATGACTTTTCAAAAAGCGAGTAACCCGAACGAAGTTAGCACGGGTTAATTAATTATAAATTCTTGCGAAGTCTATACCTTATTAGATACCGGTTCTACCCATTATTTTATCTCTCTTTCTTGCGCTCGACGTTTATATTTGACCCCAGAGAAGTTAGACTTTAACTTATTGGTTGAAACTTCATTAGTAGAAACCTTCGTTACCTCCACTGTTTATAAATCTTGTTGATTCAAATCGACACTTTCACGTTACCTGTCGATCTTATCTCTTTGAAAATACTTTCCCTTGATGTGATTTTAGGAATCGATTGGTTAACTACTCATCATGTCAAAATTGATTATTTTTGTAAGGTTGTTAGCTTTCATATTCCTAACCAACCTGTTATACGAATTCAAGCTACCAAATCACTAAAGTCAATCACTGTTATATTAAGCCATAAGTAAAGAACCTTGAGCCTTTCGCTGGTGACTTCCTTGTATGGAATGCACCGAAGCCAGACTTTCTGTAGGCGAAGCCATGAATAACGGTGGCAAGTTGATAGCTATCAATGTGATATACTATCCAAGTCTTGGGATGAGAGTCACATTTTTTTTTTTCTATCGTTAATAAATTTCCTGACGTATTCCTGAAGACTTCTTGGCCTACCCATAGCGTGAAATCGAATTTTGTATTGACCCTAGTACAAAACCCATCTCTAAAACCCTCAACTAGTTTCTTCACCCAAAATGAACGTATAATGCGCCAAAGACGTTGGCTTAAGCTGTTGAAGATTACGATTATACCATTCAATATCATCGTGGAAGAGCGAACGTGGTAGTTGATGCTTTGAGTAGAAGATCATATGCGTTTACGATTGTAACGTTGTTACCACAAAACCCATTTTGTATAACTTACGAATGATGAAGATAGAGTTAAAGACTCTAAGGACCCACGTGATGATGTCAAATAATACGAGTAGAATCGACGTTAAATGATGAAGTTAAAACCGCTCAAGCTACACACCTGGAGCTGATGAATGTGAAGAAGAAGGTTCAAAAGAGCGTTATTATAGAAGCTAGAATCGACGAAGAGAGGAAATCTCAACCCTCAATTTAATTAGCCCATTTGAAATCCTTGATCGAGTAGGAACTGTGGCCTATAAACTCATTTTACCGCCAAGTATGTTGCGTGTTCATAACATTTTTCACGTATCGATGTTACGTAAATATGTGGATGACCCGAACCACATTATTGAATTAGAACTAGACGAAATAGCAGAAGATTTAACGTATGAGGAGATACGTGTTAAAATCTTGGATAAGAAGGATCATATTTTACTCTCAAAGGTTATACCTCAAGAGTTAGAATCTGACGAGGTATCCTCACCTGTTCGACATACCAGGTACGTACGTAAATTTTGTGGGCGGAATTTCATAAGGAGGGGAGATTGTAAGACCCCAAATTTTATGAATAAAGATATAATTTTCTTGAAATATTTTTTTTATATATTATGGTGTGGATTTGATATAATGTTATAGTTGTGGGTGATATTTACAAATTTTGCAAATTAAGCAAGTGGTTATATAATATTCGATTAGTCGGGGAATATTAGTTTTAATAGGGAATATTCGTACGACGACACAATCATTGGCAGACCTCACAATGGAAGTATTGTTGTAGTTAGAAAACGACAGAATTATCTTCTTATAAAAATAACAGCGGAAGTTTTACCGTTAAACTGTTGATCTACCCGGTAGAAAAAGTATAGTAATACACGTGGTTGCATAGTAGCAGACGATATTGATTATTGATGCTTACGTAAGAAGTCACTTAGTTATACTCAATTATTGCTATAGTAATTGCTGCATCATATCTCTCATATTATTTATTTAATTATTGTCATAGTATCATCTACATAATATGTTATATTATTAAATCAATAATTAAGACAACAAAGTTATTCATGTTATTATTTGCAATATTGACAATGTCTAGAAGTTCTGTCAAGGAGAGGTTTGGTCACCTAATTGCGCGCCAATAAGGAGAAATCCTTATCGGAAAGCCCCCTCTTTCCTAGGAACGACATAGTTGTTAAATATTGTGAGTTATAATATTAATGATGAATAAGTTCATGTTGATTAAAGATGAAATTGATAATTCCATTGTGTTGGGATTATTAGTGTTAGTGGAAATCGATATTTATTTCGATAATAATTGATGTCTGGAAGTTATATTGACCAATCGGGTAATTAATCGGATAAATGAGCAATTAATTGCTATTAATTCACATGCTTATAACTATTTGTTCATATGTGTGTACTATTGATTCACATTCATGTACTATTAGGGGAGGTGGTGCAAGATTGATAATACTTGCATGACTAAGTTAAAAATTGAGGTATAGATGGAGGTACTATACTGTAATTCATATTTTCACATGTATAGAATTATTAATTTACATGATTGAAATATTGATTCACATGATGCACTATTAGGGGAGGTGGTGCAAGTTTGATAATACTTGCAGGACTAAATTAAAAATGAAGGAAAGATGAAGGTATTGTACTGTAATATTTCGAGCCCCAAAACGTGCTATTATCGAAACTATATTTTTCTATAAATAGAAGCTCATTCTTCCTTCATTCTCACCAATTCTCTAAGACTGACAAGAGCAATTATAGAGAGAAGCTATAGAAAGAGAAGTTATAGAGAGAAAGAAGAAGAGAAGTCTGCTACTTCACTACTCCAGTATCCAGTCTTCTTCTGAGGTAAGGGGTATTATTTATTTTATATTCTGAAGAGATATTATTTTTCATATTCGTATGAATATTATTTTCGTTCAATATTCGTAAAGAATATTATCTTCGTTTAATATTCGTAGGAATATTATCTTCATTAAATATTCGTTGGAATATTATTTTTGTTCAACAGTTGTAAGTGTGACGCTCTCAAAATAGGTATACATCACCCATCTTGAGTCGCCAAATACATGATACAAAATTCAAATACAACTTAATTATACAACCGTCGTGTAAAATACGACAAAACATAATCTAAGAGTTTTAATAAGAATATTGTCATCTAGACAATATCCACACTCAATGGAGTCCTCATTACATTTATTGTCACACTATTTAACTGAATAGTGAGGACTACTAATGCTATCATCTCGGACCATCACTCCGCTCCTCGACTAGTCCCCGCCTATATTCTCATTTCTCAAGAGAACATTGAAAGAAAGGGTGAGTTCAACTAGCCTAGTAAGAAATATTATGACTAAGATAATGCAGAATAAATTATCATTAGTCTTCAACAATGTTAAACTGATAAAATACAATAGACATCAAGTTTAACTGCAGCGGAATAAGATCCATTAGAAGAGTCAAGTAGAGAATGATATCTACTATCTTCTATGTTTTAAAATATTTTCATCAATTTTTATCGCTGAGACTCAGCTAAATAAATAAACCACGTCATCGAATCATCCCTGCACTACGGGCCAAGGATATTCATTAAATCATCAATGGTCATGACTATACTGAATAATCCCTGATCATAATCATACCAAAAACTGTCCATCAATGCACTACAGGCCACTAAGGACTTTTACCACATCGTTTATAACATTACAGGTTATGATTATACCGAATGATCCCTGGTTATAATCATACCAAGTCCACCTCTGCACGTTAGCCAAAGATATACAACTATAAAACCAATAATCAACAGTTCATCTTTGAACGTAAGCCAAAGATATACAATTAAATAATCAACAGTCCATCTTTGCACGTAAGCCAAAGATAACTTTCATTACCATATAAGCATGAGGATGATGACAATGATATAAACATTAATCAAACGAAAATAAGGATAAATATTAAATACTTTAAATTTATCCAAATATTATCAATCACTTAATAAATTCATAATCTAATATTATTAATATTATAACAATATTTTAATCACTTCTTAAACTTATAAACAATTTATTTCAATTGTTCACACTTTATCAAATAATGCATTTAATCATTCAAAAATTCCATACTCATAAGATTTCATCACCAATGATCAAATCCCTCATCAAAAATCTGCATATACTCTATATAGGATTTTCAAGCCTTAAAATCCTATTTTCCAATTTTGTTACTTCACATAACATATTTAATTCATTTACTCATAACTAGTTCATTTTCATGAAAAAAACCAAATCATCCCAAAAAATATTTCTTTTATGGGATTTAAAGAATATAGTCCCATATTGAACATATATTTTCTAGAATTTTTAAAATTCATTTACTATTTTTCATATGGCCAAACTCATTAATATTTAGACATTTATCATAAATTGTACTTTTGTCCTAAAATTTCAAAATTTACAGGATATACTCCTGTTATATACATGTACTTTCAATAAAAATTTCACCAATTTTGGAGTTAACCACAAGGAGTTATAAGGGTTTACCTTTAAAATAGTCTTTTCTAATAAAATCCATAACTCTAAATCTATATATCCAAAAAAATCGCCATCTTTGGACACAATATAGAAAACTCATCAAATTATCATTTCTAATTTTTCCAGAATTTTTGAGGGTCAGAAAAATTACGAAACTACAAATGGATTTTCACCCGCCATGCGATAATCCACGTAAACAGATCATTTCCACAATTTAATAAGGAATGAATACAAAGGATCATTCACCATACATGCGGTAATCAACATAGATAGGTTATTCCAACTGAATAATAAAGAATGGAATAACAAAAGAATTCACCATGAATGCGATAGATCAATACATGCATAAAAGTTATTCCCAATGTAATAATAAAGAATGGAACCAGATCATGTGTAATCCGCACAGACAGGATATTCCAATAGCATAATAAAGAATTGAATAACAATAGAATTCACCATACATGCGATAGACAACACAGATAGGTTATTCCAATAGAATAATAAAGAAAAGAATGGAACTGTGTCATGCGTAATAATACGCAAGATAGGATATTTCGCATAAGGAATAATAAAGAATGGAACTGTGTCATGCAGAATCCGCAGCATGCATGTGATATTCAACAAAATAATAAAGAATGGAATAATAGAAGAATTTTACCATATATGCGGTACTTCGTATAGACAGGTTATTCCAACATAATAATAAGAAATGGAATAACAAAATCTCTCTTCATGAATACGAAAGAAATAATACCCCTTACCTTAGACTTAAGATGGATACTGGAATAAAGAGGTAATAGACTTCTCTTCTTCTTTCTCTCTATAATTTCTCTCTATAATAATTGCTCCATAGCTTTAGTGAATTGGTGAGAAATGAAGGAAGAATGAGCTTCTATTTATAGGAAAATATAGTTTCGATAATTGCATATTTTTGGGCTCGAAATATTACAGTACAATACCTCCAACTTTTCTTTCATTTTTAATTTAGTCCTGCAAGTATTATCAAACTTGCACCACCTCCCCTAATAGTAAATAATGTGAATCAATAGTTCAATCATGTGAATAAATAGTTATAATCATGTGAAAATATGAATTACAGTATAGTACCTCCATTTATACCTCCATTTTTAAATTAGTCATGCAAGTATTATCAACTTTGCACCAACTCACCTAATAGTAAAAGAATGTGATTCAATAGTACACATATGTGAACAAATAGTTATATAAGCATGTGAATTAGTAGCAATTAATTGCTCATTTATCCGATTAATTACCCGATTTATTAATATAACCCCCAGACATCAATTATCATTGGAATAGATGTCGATTTCTACTAACATTAATAATCCCAACACAATGGAACTATCAAATTCATCTTTAATCAAAAACGAACATATTCATCATTAATATTATAACTCACAATATTTAACAACCAGGTCATTCCCAGAAAAGAGGGGGCTTTTCGATAAGGACTTCTCCTTATTAGCGCGCAATTAGATGACCAAACCTATCCTTGACAGAACTTCTAGACATTGTAAATATTGCAATTTAATAATATGAATAACTTTGTCGTCTAAATTATTGATTTAATAATATATCATATTATGCCGATGATACTGTGACAATAATCGAATCAATAATATGAGAGATATGATGCAGCAATTACTGTAGCAATAATTGAGTATAATTGAGTGACCTCTTACGTAAGTATCAATAATCAATACCGTGTGCTACTATGCAACCATGCATAGACATCGCATTTTTTACTACCGGGTAGTTTAACAGCTTTAACCAGAACACTTTCGTCAAGTTATTTTATAAAAGATAATTTCGCCATTTTCTAACTACGACAATACTTTCGTTTTGGGGTCCACCAATGATTGTGCCGTCGTACGAATATTCCCCGACAAAAAGAATATTCTTCGACCAATTGAATATTATATAACCACTTGCATACTTTTCAAAATTTCTAAATATTACCCATAATTATAACATTATCTCAAATCCACACCATAAATTTGAAAAAAATATTTCGAGAAAATTAAATCTTTATTCATAAATTTTGGGGTCTTACAATCTCCCCTCCTTATGAAATTTCACCCTCAAAATTTACATACGTACTTGGTATGCCGAAGAGGTGAGGATACCTTGACTTCATTTCAGATTCTAACTCTTGAGGTATAACTTTTGAGTGTTGAATACGATCCTTGTTATCCAAGATTTTAACACGTATCTCCTCATACGTTAAATCTTCTGCTATCTTGTCTAGTTCTAATTTAATAATGTGGTTCGGGTCATCCACATATTTACGTAACATCGATATATGAAAAATATTATAAACACGCGACATACTTGGCGGTAAAACGATTCTATAGGCCACAGTTCCTACTCGATCAAGGATTTCAAATGGGCCAATAAAATCGAGGGTTGAGTTAACGCCTTCTTGAACCTTCTTCTTCACATTCATCAGATTAGGGTGTGTAGCTTGAGCGACTTTAACTTTATCGATTAAAGTCGATTCTACTCGTATATTCGTCATCTTCACGTG
Source organism: Panax ginseng (assembly GCA_020205605.1). Classification (NCBI taxonomy): domain Eukaryota; kingdom Viridiplantae; phylum Streptophyta; class Magnoliopsida; order Apiales; family Araliaceae; genus Panax; species Panax ginseng. Next base: position 126,306,895 of record CM035131.1, on the reverse strand, counting down.
GGTCCCTGGAGTCTTTAACTCTATCTTCATCATTTGTAAGTTATACGAAATGGGTTTTTGTGTTAACAACATCGCACTCGTAAACGCATACGATCTTCTACTCAATGCGTCAGCTACCACGTTCGCTCTTCCACGATGATATTGAATGGTATGATCGTAATCTTCAATAGCTCGAGCCAACGTCTTTGGTACATTATATAATCGTTTTAGGTAAAGAAATATTTGAGGGTTTTAGAAATGGGTTTTGTACTGGGGTCAATACAAAATTTGATTTCACGCTCTAGGGGTAAGCTAAGAAGTTCTTTGAGAATACGTTAGGAAATTTATTAACGATAGAAATATCATTTAAAAACTGTGACTCTCATCCAAGACTTGGATAGCACATGAAGTGAAGGTTTCTACTAACAAAGTTTCATCCAATAAGTTAAAGTCTAACTTCTCTAGGGTCAAATTTAAACGTTGAACACAAGCAAGAGAGATAAAATATTGGGTAGAATCGGTATCTAATAAGGCATAGACTTCGCAAGAATTTATAATTAACTAACCCGTACTAACTTTGTTTGGGTTACTCGCTTTTTGAGAAGTCACAAAAAATGCTCTTCCTGAAACCATCGACTTTATTTTGTCCGTATCCGCCATTGGTGCCACCGTCCCAGCTGGACTTGACTTTGGTGCACGACAAAATCGAGCTAGGTGACCTTCTTTTCCACAATTGTAACATGCTTTGGACTGCATCACGCAGTTTGGACTGATATGTCCCTCCCCTACGCATTTGTAACATACTGGTAAAATTCGTTCTCCTTCCTTAACAATTCTTGGTCTTGGTCGCCGACATCTTTCCATCATTGTTGAATCTCCTCTTCTTGAAATTTCCACTCCTATTATCTTGGCCATGATTACCACCGAAGTGGTTACCATTCTTGGCATGATAATTTTTCCCATGATAGTTATCATTGTTCCGATGGTCGTTGCCACCGGTACAATTATTATCGTTGCCTTTTGGTTAGGTTGGTTCATTATCGCGCTCCAATAACTGAGCCCTATTCACTACATCTGAATACAAACACAATTTGTGAGAAATGAGGTATTGACGTATATCGGGTTTCAAACCTCTTAGAAATATTCGCGTCATTCGCTCTTCATTATCGACCAAATGGGATGCAAACCGGGATAACTCCACAAATTTAGCCTCGTATCATATTACACGGCCATATTGTTTTGCTCCAACTTGATAAACTCCACCTCCTTCATGTGACGAATACTTTCGAGAAAGTACTTGTCGTTGAACAACTCTTGGAACTTCTCCCAAGACATCTTGAGTGCGTCAGGCTGGGTACGTTTTACAGATTCCCACCAGTAATTTGCCTCTTCACGCAACATAAAGGTGGCGAAGGGAACCTTTTGCTCCTCTGAGCATCCCAAGACATCAAATATCTTGGTGATCTGCTTTAACCACGTCTCCACCTTAAGTGGTTCTAGCTTTCCCAAAAACTCCGGTGGTCCCAGCTCCTTGAACTGCTTAGCGGTGACCGACCGTGGGTTGCCATTATTTCCACCTATTTTTTGAACATGAGTCTCTCTTAACTGATGTTGCATGAATTGCATAAATCCTCTAAATATCCCATCGTTCATCATCTGATCGGTGTTGTTATTTACCTGAGGATTATTGTCTTCCTGTTTCACATTATCCTGGGTATTGATCGTTGGTGACTCAACGGTCTCATATGCTTCATTGTTGATCTCAACATTTTCAGATGCCATTTTCAAACACTATCACAAAACAAGGGTTAATTAACATATCACATATTATCCCTATACTCTGACCGACCAATTAAATACCAAATAAACTTAGGTAGGTCATAATAGCGAAGGAATTCCCCGTCTCTCCCCTCCTAGTTCTTTGTGTCACATCTCAGCCAGGGATCATATCCCTAAGCTTTGATACCAACTGTGAAGCCCCCAAAATAGGTATACATCACCCATCTTGAGTCGCCAAATACATGGTACAAAATTCAAATACAACTTAATTATACAACAGTCGTGTAAAATACGACAAAACATAATCTAAGAGTTTTAATAAGAATATTGTCATCTAGACAATATCCACACTCAATGGAGTCCTTATTACATTTATTATCACACTATTTAACAGAATAATGAGGACTACTAATGCTATCATCTCGACCGTCACTCCGCTCTCGACTAGTAGTCCGCCATATTCTCATTTCAAGAGAACGGTGAAAGAAAGGGTGAGCTCAACTAGCCCAGTAAGAAATATTATGACTAAGATAATGCAGAATAAATTATCATTAGTCTTCAACAATGTTAAACCGATAAAATACAATAGACATCAAGTTTAACTGCAGCGGAATAAGCAATCCATTAGAAGAGTCAAGTGGAGCATGATATCTACTATCTTCTATGTTTTAAAATGTTTTCATCAATTTTTATCGCTGAGACTTAGCTAAATAAATAAACCATGTCATCAAATCATCCCTGTACTACGGGCCAAGGATATTCATTAAATCATCAATGGTCATGACTATACCGAATAATCCCTGGTCATAATCATACCAAAAATTGTCCATCAATGCACTATAGGCCACTTAGGACTTTTACCACATCATTTATAATATTACAGGTCATGATTATACCGAATGATCCCTGGTCATAATTATACCAAGTCCATCTCTGCACGTAAGCCAAAGATATACAACTATAAACCCAATAATCAACAGTCCATCTTTGCACGTAAGCCAAAGATATACAATTCAATAATCAATAGTCCATATTTGCACGTAAGCCAAGGATAACTTTCATTACCATATAAGCATGAGGATGATGATAATGATATAATCATTAATCAAACAAAAATAAGGATAAATATTAAAGACTTTAAATTTATCCAAATATTATCAATCGCTTAATAAATTCATAATCTAATAATATTAATATTATAACAGTATTTTAATCACTTCTTAAACTTATAAACAATTTATTTCAATTGTTCACACCTTACCAAATAATGCATTTAATCATTCAAAAATACCATACTCATAAGATTTCATCACCAATGATTAAATCCCTCATCAAAAATCTGCATATACCCTATATAGGATTTCCAAGCCATAAAATCTTATTTTCCAATTTTGTTACTTCACATAACATATTTAATTCATTTACTCATAACTAGTTCATTTTCATGAAAAATACCAAATCAGTCCCAAAAATATTTCTTTCATGGGATTTAGCAGAATATAGTCCTATATTGAACATATATTTTTCTAGGAATTTTTAAAATTCATTTACTATTTTTCACATGGCCAAAACTGGCGAATATTTAGACATTTATCATAAATTGTACTTTTGTCCAAAAATTTTGAAATTTATAGGATATACTCCTGTTATACATACATGTACTTCCAATAAAAATTTTACCAATTTTGGAGTTAACCACAAGGATTTATAAGGGTTTACTTTTAAAATAGTCTTTTCTCATAAAATCAATAACTCTTAATCTATACATCCAAAAATCTCCATCTTTGGACACAATATAGAAAACTCATCAAATTATCATTTCTAATTTTTCCAAAATTTTTGAGGGTCAGAAAAATTACGAAACTACAAATGGATTTTCACTCACCATGCGATAATCCACGCAAACAGATCATTTCCACAATTTAATAAGGAATGAATACAAAGGATCATTCACCATGCATGTGGTAATCAACATAGACAAAGTTATTCCAATGTAATAATAAATAATGGAATAATGTAAGAATTCACCATGCATGCAATAGATCGCATGCAGATGTGTTATTCCCAATGTAATAATAAAGAATGGAACCAGTCATGCGTAAGAATCGCACATGCATGGATATTCCAAATGAATAATAAAGAATGGAATAACAATGTAATTCACCATGCATGCGATATATACCGCATGCATAAAGTTATTCCAATAGAATAATGAAGAATAGAACCAGGTCATGTGTAATACGCACAGATAGGATATTCCGACATAATAATAAAGAATGGAACCGTGTCAATGCAGAATCCAAGATGCATAAGATATTTCGACACGTAATAATAAAGAATGGAATAATAGAAGAATTTCACCATGTATGTGGTACTCAGCATAGACAAAGTTATTCCAACATAATAATAAGAAATGGAATAACAAAATCTCTCTTCATGAATACGAAAGAAATAATACCCCTTACCTTAGAATTAAGCTGGATACTGGAATAGAGAGGTAGCATACTTCTCTTCTTCTTTCTCTCTATAATTTCTCTCTATAATAATTGCTCTATAGCTTTAGTGAATTGCTGAGAAATGAAGGAAGAATGAGTTTCTATTTATAGGAAAATATAGTTTCGATAATTGCACATTTTTGGGCTCGAAATATTACAGTACAATACCTCCAACTTTTCTTTCATTTTTAATTTAGTCCTGCAAGTATTATCAAACTTGCAGCACCTCCCCTAATAGTAAATAATGTGAATCAATAGTTCACTCATGTGAATCAATAGTTATAA